>JAWWMP010000005.1:18308936-18405284 GCA_035047865.1 Dendrocincla tyrannina
TTTTTTTCTGAAGAAAATGCCATCAAAATTAATGTAATTTAATGAATATGTCAATTTTGGCCAAAATCCTATTTTGCAGTAGAAAAATGTTTCAACAACAAAACCCTAAAAAATTCAGAGAAGTTTGCTTTTAGCTCTAAACATAGATCCTCCTACTGTCAGGTAACATCTTTCATTACCTTCTTTATATCTCAAACCACATTAAAAAGAGTCTGGAGGTTTTGCTGATTCTGTTGTAATCAATCCTGTCAGAACTGTTATTGGATTTATCTCGGGATCTGAACACTGGCATTTTTCATTCCTGTTTTAGATTTTCTTCATGATTATGCAGTTAAACAGTCACAAGCATAAGAAAATCTAAAATATGCTAAGCTGAACAAATAAAACTATTAAATTACTATAAAATTATCTATAAAGCTTTCTTGGCTCCAGATAAACATTAATGACTTATTTAGTGGACTTTAATGAAATGTGGGTCTCTCCAGGTATGAATTAATTTAAAAATTATGTCAGAGTAAAGGGGGCTGACACTTACTTGGCTTCATTTGGTATAGAGATGTTTAAACATTGATCAAAATAAAAGCACGCAAGCACAGCAGAGCCAAGTGACACCATGAATGAAATCAGGCAGGATTCTTACACTGCAGGAACACGCACCCAAACCTGAGCACCACACCTGCCTGAGCCTTTCAAAGCCCTATATAAAACTGCTCAGCTGATGCACAGCACTGCTTATAAATCATGCATACATCTTGTAGGCTTCAGTGCAGTATGGACAATAAAAGGGAATTAAGATACTTAATGCGGTGAGATGCTTACTACAAACTGGTGTCTGTCTTTCATTATTTCTCACACCCCTTAGGAAAGAATTTTCTTTCTTTTTCTTCCTATCTTTCATTATTCTCTGACTAATAAGGATCTCAGCTTTTCCCACTAAAGGATATGATTAGCTACAGCATTAGGCACATGCGAATGATCCATCTTCCCATTTTGAGTAGTATGTATGCCCCTCATAACACTACTAACCTCACTGTATATGTTAGACAGGTTTGCATGGGCTGTCTCTACTATTGCTATGATATTTTCCCAAAGCATATGCAGCTGGTTAAAATTCCCTAACTAAAGCTGCACGCAGGGGACAGAACCTGATCTGCCCAGCATTGCCTGTGGGCTTGCTGCCCCCTCATTGCCTGTGCGTGCCATGAGACGGCGTCACATATAATATCATGTCAGTTGCATCATTAATAAAATTACAAGATAAAACTTGAATTACCACTCTCGGATGTGGTTTACTGGAGCATTAATACATTTCCTGGGCTATTGAAGTTATTCAGCCTTTGCAGTCATGGCTCACAATGCACCCAATGTATTATTAATGTCCCAGTAAAGCACACCCTGTTGTGTCTTAATGCTATGGCATAAGATGCCTGGAAAAGTAAACAGCTATGTAAAGCAGAGAGTGATGACTGTTAGAGAGATGAATGGGGGGACATTACGGTTTCATTCACTGTGCCTGTGGCTCCGGCAGCCTCAGTGATGCCTCAGTAAGGTTTGACTCTGTATATTCTGCAGAAGATTTTTTCGTGAGTGTTTCTAAACATCTATTATTTATAAACCATTGCTGCTCTGCATGATGCTTCATGGGTAAGTAAGGGAAAGATTTTCTGCCCTGAGGGGCTTACACTGGCTGCTCCAGGTCCCATGACCATGCATGAGGCCAGTCAGTCAGGCAGAGCTGCAGGCAGGACATATGTCTGTTTGCAGTCCCCAGCCTCACTGTGCCCACCTTTCCATACAGGACATGCCTGCCCTGGCAGGGAAGGGCCCAAATAAAACAAGGCAGCAGCATCATTCTGGGTTGCTACCATTTCCACACTGCTTATGCAGAGTCTACATCTGAGATAAGCTGTACCTCTCTGAAACAAGTGCTCAGATAATCTGTATCCTCATGTAATTCACTGCTGTGCCTGCTGCTGCAGCTGCTGTTGCACAATTTTCTCTCTCCCAAAACAGCTGTGGATCCAGCAAATTCCTTCAGTGTTGGAGGAGAGAACCAGTGGGTGGGAGGGAAGGAGCCAGGAGGCAGAGATGAAGGGGACAGCCAAGGCACTGTGCAGAGAATGGGAGGGGGGAGCAGAGAGTAGGAAGGAGCCGCTACAGGGAGTGCACTGTGTGGACTACCTGACACATATACAACCCACATGCTGCTTGAATCAAAGCATCTTTTATAAATAACCCCTGGGAGGAAGGTCTCCACAATGACAGCTGAAAAGATCCAAAGTAAAACATATACAGGCAAGGCAGTCCTGTTCCTGAACAAGAGAATTTCATTTACTTGCTTGATGAGGGGTTATATGAATGACTCAGAGAAGCCTTTTGTAGAAGTCCAAAGCCCCAGGGTCAGGAATTCATGAGAAATGGACATGGACAACCTCCACCTCTGAGGCTGCTGATTCCCAGAGCAGGAGAGAGACCATAGAAGCAGCATAGGAACATGCCTTTGCGAAAAGCAAAGCCACTGAAGCAGTGCTAATATTCCTTCTTGCAATTTATTTTTTTATATATATTAGTGATTTTGGCCCAGTTTTTGAGTTAGTGTGCAGTCCTTTCTTCAGAAGGAGTTCTCTTCAAAAAACAAAAAAAAAAAGGCAAGATGCAGGGAAGGAGTGGAGACAGATGACTATAATTTAGGGATCAGGCTGTGAAAGAAACAGCCACTCTGTACATTCAGTACAGTTGGTGCATGTCACCAGTGGCTCAATGGGTGAAGCTGGGAAAATAACACAACCTTGAGTTCTGCAACTGAAAAAAACCCAGATCAGTCAGTTCTTGTCATTCAACTCCAGACAAAGTTTTACTTCAAGTTTGGGGTTATTTTGTTCCTTTCCGTAATCTTTTCCCCTCTTTCAGTTCAGTTTGGAATTGAGAAATGCATTTCAAAGCAAGGAGTCAACAGGCTCGGGTTTTCTAAATGTCAGAGTGAATTGTTTCAAGGTTTTCAAAATCTCTTGCCACCTGCCGCTTCCTAGGTATCTTTTCCTTGGTTGAAAATGTGTTGAGTCTCATTCTAACCTGTTAGAAGTTTTGATTCCCTTGAAATGCTATTTTCCAGAAAATTTACTGTTTATCACCAAAAAAATTTTCAATCTGCCCCCTCTTCTTCCCTTCCTCCGGGCAGCTCAGTGCAGTATCTCTGGTCTTGACTGCCCTTGGTCCTGTCCCTAATCTTTCGCACTGGGCAGCAGGCATTCCAGCACTCCTGAGACTAAAGCAAAGATTTGGAGAGGAGAAAAGCTAGCAAATTTAGATGGAATGGGGTAGAAGATTTCACAGTTTGAAGAGGGAAAGGCCTGGAGCACAGGGGGGTTATAAAGCAAAATACAGTAAAGACATGACCTTGGTGAGTAAAGTGTGTGGCAAGTAGACAGTCACCACCCTGTGCTGTAAAAAATGTTGTGAAAGAACTGCTGAATGAATGAAATTATTAAATCAATATATTCTTCTCCTATTTCTAAAGCCTTTGCTTCTAATAGTTTTTGAGTTCAATAATGTATGTGCTTTGACAAATACAGAACTGTCAGTATTAACAGCCCCCATCCAGCTGCACTTAAATTTATTTAAATATAACCTCCACATTTTCATATATGAGGTAGAGGTTTAAAATTGGCCAGAGAGTTTAACACATTTATATTAAAACAGATGTGTTTTTATCAGGTGGTTGAATCTTTTCTGATAATTAGAGCCATGTTCTTTAGCTATCAATACAATTATCCTTTGACAGGTAAGTGCCATGTATGCAGTCTGCATGCAAAAAAGAGGCCTTTGCTCCCTGGATATTCCCCCTTTCTAACCACTTCAGCAAGAGAAGCAGCTCACAGAGCCGCTGCATCCTGCATGCACAAAACAAATGGCACAGTTCATCTGTATAAGGGGTGCTGGTCAGTCCTTCTCCTGACCCTTTAATAAAATACTGCATCCAAACAGAAAGGGACAGAATAAGTGACATCTGTTAATCATTGCAGTGTGTTTGTGTGCTGCCATAGCCTAATCTCTGTGAAAATCAAAAGGGTGTAATTTTTTCCTTTTCAAGTACCAATTTGGCAGGCCCTTAGCCCCACTTAACTCCTCTCTATGCTGACTGCCCAAAGCAAGGTTTCAGCACCATCCAAGAAATCTCAGTCTGCTACCAGAGACAATGGGTATCCAACTGCCTGTAACTTCCAAGTTGCCAGGACAAGTTGCAAAGATCACTAAACTCTCAGAGTGACAGGTGATCGATATGCTGAACAATTAGTATCAAATATACAGTAAATGATGCATAATATCATTGGTGAAAAATGTTCTATTTAGGCAGAATGTAGATTGATGTCAGAAAATGCTCTTTAGTGTGTGGAATAATCAAGTCAACTGCTTGATGGATGTACTATATAGTCTATTTACATAGCTTGGATTCAATACACTTACACGATATTTGCATCAGAAACATATCTATAGTCAACCAATGGGAAAGAATACATGATTTTAGCAACATGCTTATACATTAATAATATTACTTGGCAATCTGATGTTTCAAGACCCAGGGTGAATTACTTATTAAAAACCCATATACAGCTATCTATCTTTATCTTTCTTTCTGTGTGAGCCATAATGGCCTTGATTGTTTTCAAAATTACATTTGGCCAGGATATGACTGTTACATGAAACCTCTTAAACCAATATCATTTCCCTCTCTGATAAAATACATTATACTGCTGGGTTGCATTGAGCCAAACCATTAACGAAGGAAGCTTAACCTAACCTTTGTGCTTCTGACCAGCCATTCAAGCAAACTAACATTTCAGAAATTGTTTAAAAAGTGGAATTGACATGATTATGAATTTTTATATTAAGTTCACTCATTTCTTGTAGCTTCTCCCATCACCTCCACTTTTAATGATTTGAATTTTGCAGGAGACTTAGTTACTTGGGAAGATACAAGGAAACGTACTCCATTTAACAATGTTTAGAAACGCAGGGACTAGATAAATTGGCTAGATAAGGTCAAATTAAGAAAGGTCCATATTAAAACTTGAATTCAGGATGCATGAGAAAAAGGAAATACATGTATTCAGTACAAATATGGAAAAAAAAATATCTGATGGAAGTGATGGAGAAACCTGAAGTCAAATTCTTCATAATAATTGAGGTGCTGTTTTAATAAAGCATTCCAAGCCATGCCTGGTTCTAAGAAAAGATAAGGTTCCCCAGGCATGCAGGCCAAGATGACTGAGTTTGTCTGATAGGAAGCAAGTGATGTAATGTCAGTGAGAAACACTACTCTCACAAGTAGCTAATGAAGCCATTTTCTGAAGTTAATACTCAACTAGATCCTTCTTCCTCTCTCCTCTCTCCGTCATGACACCTCCACACAACAGAGAGAGGAAGCTGATCATCATTTTCATGCTCAATGAGAAGAACTGCAGAACACTAGTAAAGGAAGGGCAAGACTTACCCGTAAATATGAACAATGCATAACTTCCTCTTGTCACTTTTTCTCTTTAGATCTCCAGTGGCTTTACAAAGTTAGGTCATGGTCTGTAAGATCTTGGGGTAATGGCTTGTTCATGACAGGTACCAGTGGCAGAGATAGCAAATGGACCATCTTAGGATCACTAAGCATGAGAAGGCAGAACTAGGGATCTTGGAGGAAATGCCACGCAATTCATTGTGCATGCAAACTGACAGACACCAAGAGTAATGCAGTCTTGCTCCAGGCATCTCAGCTCACTGGTCTAAACAGTTTCCAGAGGAAAACCGTTTCAAAGGCTTCCTACTCTTAATTTTTTCCCTTCCCCTGTTTCTCCTATTCATCTTCTCCCTTGTCATTTTTGCAAGCACTGAAAGCACCAAGTATATTCCTGGTGTAGGCAAATGTGAGACAAAGCAAAGCACTGCTAATTGTAGGGCACGAAAGGTATGCAGCAGCTTCTGTGCTTGCCAGGACAGAACTAGTTTTTGTCTGTACAGCTGCAGCTTTTATCAGTGCTGATAACCAATTTACTTGCTTTACCAGCAAGTGAAGCACTATTTTCTTACTCTCTGCATGGGAACCTGCTATAGAAGGTTGGTTTTGCAAATGTTATGGAAGGGAAGATCAGAGAAACAAGTTAAAGGACAACAGTGTCATACAAATACATGTCTTTACCCTCAACATGGGTGCTCAATAAACACCATGGTAGAAGAGGGCCTTGTCACCTCTCCAGCAGGAGGAATCCCTGCTCCTAAGGAAGATATCTTAATGTTTACAACCACCATTTATTCTGTTTCACGCAACATTAGCCATCTTTGAAAATAGCAGAAAGAGGAAGGGGAGAGTGGTCTTCAGAGAGCTGCAGGAGTTCCTCCCCTCCCCTGCATCACCCCACAGGCACAGCCCCTGTAACATAGCTGGGCACAGTGTGTGGCCATGCCCATAAGCCCAGTCATCATTCCTGTGTGGTGGTAGGCTGTGACAGAGAGGGACAGGGAAGTGATAGGAGGCAGTGGCAGGAAGTAACAGGCACACAGGGGAGCAGGGGGTCTCCATGCAGCCAGGACATCATGAGCATTCTGGCAGGTTAGAAGACAAAGGCAGTCCCCACACCACATTTCCTCCCATATTCAGAGGAATTCACCTTCTTACAACACATCAGAGCTGCTCCTGATCCCATCTTTGATCTCTTCTCTTGTCTGGAAATAATGCTTTGCATCCCAAATCTGGCTAATGGCTCCTGCTGAAATGGAGTGATGCTCTTAGTGCTCTAGTTAGTGCTGTCAAGCAATCTGAAATGGAAGCTGGCAGTTGTCCTTCCAAATGGCTACTGCTACGTGTAGCCCAGAAGTGGTAAGCTAAAAAATCTTTTTGTATTTGAACTTCTTCCAATTTCATTCAGCAGGATACTGGCAGGCCACTTTCTGTGTTAATTATTTCTGTCCTGATTCCTGGCCACACAGACCACTGAATCGACAGTATCACACACTAGCATTTGTTAGTGCTTCCAGCTGAATGCACAAAGAAGCTGAAATAAGGAAATTTTCACCTAGAGACAAATCTCCAAAATTCAGGGAATGGGGGAGAAGATGCCAGTGGAATCAGAAGCCATGCATGGTGCCCAGATCTGCACCAATCCTTCTGTGGTTCTGGAAATCCTTAAGAGCAGAAGAATGACACAGTATTTTACTCATTGGAAAACACTTAATGGGTCTGATCCTGAAATGAATTACACTGGCTTAAATCTGGAATGGCTCCAACAAAGTCAGAGATTAATCAAGAAGAACTTTTAATGCCTGATTAGGAAAGACTGCCTCTGCATTGCTGGCAGGTACAAATGAGAGGACCTAGACATAAAATTACCTCATTGCTCCCACAAATCAGTGAGCTAAATGGCTACATCTTGACATTCGCACCAGCAGTAAATTATAGTCAGGCGCAAAAATCTGGGAACTATTAAATGTGAGTGCAAAACAGACTGAAAACCAAAGTGCATTTGAATCCTGTTAACACAAAGATTACCTAGTAATGCTCTCCACAGTGTCATGTTTTTGGGATAGCACAGCTGAATGTAAGAGACAATGTTCCCCAAAAAACACCATCCTTGAAAACTGCTTAGTAGAATTTGTACCAGAGCTTTCCTGTCCTTGGCTTCTCAGCAAGACTATTGCAATATTTCCAGCATGGGAAAAGGAAATGGATGTTTTCAGCCAGGGAAACTATCTACATGAGCAAGAGAGTTTCCCTTTGCATGGCACTTACAAGTCCAGGTTCTGACTGTACCTGTGGATCAAGGCCAATCTGAGAATAGAACTCACAGATGCTGTAGCTCTAACATTTTTACAGACTATTCTACTGGTCGTTGAGATAGGCATCACCTAAGATAAATTTATTTGTTATGTAAGCCAGGATTGTTTGTCCAAAATTGAGCAAAATTGTGTAGGGTAAGTGGTGCACGCCCCGCAAAACAGCAAGCACCTATAAAAGAGAACTGAGCACCCTAAATACACAAAACACACACTAAATCCATGAAGTAATGAAACAACTACAAGAAATGGAGGCTAATCAGCAGAATTCTGAATAATAATAATAATAATAACAAAAGGGAAATTGGAACCTTTCAAAACAGACAAAATAATGGATAACTTCAATACATTTTAAAATTAGCATTGAAAGGCTCTAGATAAGATGATCTAGACTCCACCTGAACCATGAGCTTCTCATTTTGACAGTGCATGAAACGAAGAGGTGGTGAAGAATTCATTAACAAGTTAGTTAAAACAAAGCCATATCTCCCAGCTTCATTGTTTTGGGGTTAAACGGGACATTTTTGAAGAATACAGTGTTTTGAAAGAGACCAGTTCACATTCAAAAAGTCATCAATATATTCTGGCAGAAGACTGACAAGTCTCTTTTGGAAAAATCTAGTGCAAGTATGCTGCTGTGCTGTTGCATCAGGACTCCGGACTTCCCACACACAGCTATTGAACTGGTGCTGCTGTAGCAGGAGCACTCCACAAGTTAATTGGGAAAGATAAGTAGCATGGCAAAACACTAGAAACACCACAGCATGTGGCTTCCTCACCCCTAACCTTTACACTGCCAACACTGCCCTGTGAACCAGAGTTTCCTGAAGGATGTTTGTGTCACAAAATCAGAAACTGTCCTTTTCAGGCCTCTTCTCCCTGTGCAGTAATTCGGTTGAGACTGTCAGTAGTAATCTGTGTGGTAATAAATCATGACTTTCTGCGTGGTTGTCAGTAAGGAGACAAGGAACCCATTGCTGCCTCACACAGCCCCATCTCCCACACAGCACCCAGCAATCCCTGTATCCCCTCTGCTACAAAATCCAATAGTCTTGGCATGGTAACTAAACAAAGAGTTGTGTTTAGCTAATAATGAAAAGAAGAGGAAGGCAGGTTGGGCAGCAATGGCACTTACTGCACTGGCACAGGTTTACTGGTATTTAGCCAAGGGCATCCCCAGCACACTGACATGTCACCCAGCTTCCCAGTGTGCACCAGACAGTGTGTGCACGTGTTGGCCTGCCTGTGAGATGGAGATAAGCTTAGTAATGACCATGCTATGTCCATTTTGGTTTAGGAATTTTGTGGATACTAAGGCTAGAATTTAATCTCTTTTCCCTTCATGGTTTTTATACTAAATCTCACCCAGGATTTTGAAACATACCAGGATTACAGAAAAATCTCTTTAAATATGAGCTTATTTTTGACACCAAAATTTCTCCAGCTGAGATCAGTATTAACAGCAACAGTTTTAAGGTCTTCACAGTGGTTGCTGTAACAGGACATACAATCTGTGTCTGGGAAGTCTGGGCTTTGCTTGAATTTAGCTGAGCTCTGGGTGCTTGTTGTGGTGAAAGCCAGTACTTAAACTGCCTCAGCCTTCGATCCACAAGAACAAACAGTTTGAGGAGAAACACCATCAGCTAATTAGACAGTAAGCTCCCTTCCCCAGGAAATCTTTCTTAATCTCAATGCTTAGGAGTTTGAATGTAGCATGGTTTGGTTGCTAGCACTTAGCAGAGAGTGTGAGTGAAAAGTAGGTCCTTGTGTAAAACCTGTGTGCACAAACTTAAAAACACCCTTGAAAAATGTAGCCAGCACGATACACTGTCTACTCAGCTTAACTATGGGAAACATGCCTCATCCATCAGGTGAAACGAAACCATAGTGTGAAACCTCACTCAAGGAGAAGAAAAACAGTTGCAGATTAACAGCTGCCACCAGCAAACTGGAAGGTGATGGTTACACTGGTGGTTCCTCTGTGCCTGGTAGCCACTGGCCTTTTGTTCCCTCTGGCTTCCGACTGCATATTATCCCTGTCCAATCAAACTTCTTTCCAAACTGGTTAATTGGCACAGTAGGATTAATTGCCATGTCCTAGATGTCCAACAGACCCTGCTAGGCCCAGAGAAAACAGCTCTGGGCACCCAAGGGCAGGAGTGCCCAACCAGGTGGGGTTTCTTTCCATAAAAGTGACACTTTCAGGTCCTTTGCTGTACCTGGAAGTGCAGCCCACCCACCTTTAGAAGAAGGACAAAATTAGTTTGGCTGGGTGCAGACCCCACAGTGGCTAGTGCTGAGGCTCTCCCAACGGCCAGCTCCTTGTGGAAAAGAGGGGAAGGCTCAGGAGGTCTCACCTCATGGCAAAAGGCAAGTCCAGTCTCTCAGCACACAAGTAGTTCTGTCCAATACATTGCATCCTTATTCTGCCTCCTCTGGGTCTCAGGGAGAAAAAGCTTTGGCCTGGCAGTTCCACACAGGAGGTCTGTGCTTCAGCCTGGGAGAATGGGAGCAGGTAGTGCAGTGCATACTGAGCCACTGAAGTCTGATTCAAACGTACTTCAAAGCTTGTGGAAGCCAACAGGGGTCTTATGTATTGCTACTGATATTCACATCAATCTGGAGCACTTTGTCCAAGTCCACACAGTGAGATCTCTACAGAGTTATAAATATACCCCAACTCTCAGGGCTCCCACTACCCTGCTCTAAGTCCTCTTACCATTCCCTGGCTATATATGACACTCCTGGATATTGTGCCTCAATTTTCCTCTGACTACAATTCACTTCTCTTCTTTGTAAGGAAAAAGGTAAAATTCATAGTTTTGCTTGGAGACAGACTCACCTTTTCATCAAGCTTATCCTTCTCTCCATGTGCACACTGGGAAGTGGAATGCCAGACAGGTGGCTAGAGGAGAGAATTTTGTCAGAACAGGGCATTGCATCTCTGAAATCTCATGGAAACTTGCGCACAGATCTTTACCAACTTAAATTTGCTAGATACTGAAACCCTTTTCCAACACTCTGTTGTTACCACAGGCTCAGTTCATGCCAGTTTCATGCTTCATTGGTCCACAGACCAACTCCACACATGGTCAAACCAGGTGCCTTTGTTGAACGATTCAGGATGTACCCTGTGGCTGGATACCTTGGAGTTTGTAGCAATGTTCCCGTAGTTTTCAGTAAAATGAGGACAAAGGTCCATGTGCCCATTTTACATAGAGCCAAGCATAAAGTCTAACAGCAGAAACAAAGAAAAAATACAGTGCAGCCAGTTTTATCCAAATTGTTATAGGATTTTATGGAATCATAAAGATCAGTAAAATGGTCTTTGTGTAACATACCACAATTCCAAACATAATAAAACTAAAAATCAATGAACATTCTTTAAAATGAGAGAATACACCCACACAGTTCAAATTTCATTGTATTTAGACATGCAATAGATGTTCTGATACATCAACTTTGATTTTGCCTTCCCCTCCTCCTAGATATTCTTTTTATCAGTTTGCCTGTATGAAACGCATTGAACACAGTGGGGGGGGGGGGGGGGGAGGAGGGAGGCTGAGAAGCAGTGTTTGGTTTTAAGCATTCATTAAACATCTCTAGCAGTTAATACAAAGGAAGAGTCTTTGAATAAATCTGAAAATTATGAAATTGCACTTCTGATCTTGACTTCATCCTTATGCATCAATGAACATATTTTAATTTTGTTCATCTTTATTGTGTTTAAACCAAACACTGAAAACAACAACCCTCATCCAACTGTTATATATCATTTCTAATGACAAGGAACCTTTTGTTCTAAACGCACATGTAAAAAGGCTTTCACTTTAATATTCTAGTTCTTGGCTCTTCAAGTTAAAATAGTGCTTTACAAGTGATCTCTACTGATAATGACATACATTTACATTAGAATTCCAACCTGATTCTCTACCTTTCATAATCTACATATATCTTTTGTTTTGTTTCAGATTCTTTTCTTGCAGGCTATGTAGATTTGACTGCAGTAGATTTTTTCCCCCAAAGAATATCCAAAAATACATGTCTGCATAGCATAAAGTTGGAAGAACTGTTTGTCACAGTCTGCTTAACAAAACAAGTTGTTTTTCTGTTTGAAGATTATCCCTGAGAAGGCAACCAAGTTTTACAAATTCATTCATTATTAGAAATCATTCTGTGAATTTCATAATTTAGGGCCAAAAGGGACTATTAGTTCATCCAGTCTGACCTCTTGTACCATAAAGATTACTACATTTCACCTGTGCTCTAAACTAAAAGACTTCATTAGACTAAAACATATCAAGTTGTAAGCTTAAATTGTGCCTCACTGGTTGAGAACAAGACAGACAAAGTTGCTAGGTATATCTAAGCACCCTGCAATAGCAAAGAATTATTTAGATGAGACATGCCCAGATCGTCCCAGCAGGTGAGGTTTAAATTTAATGAGCAGTAGGATGTAGACACCTGAAGGTCATCTTAGGAAAGATGATACTCTGCACCCAGGACAATTAAGGAAGGATTTAGGTCCCTAATCATGAATGTCTAGTGCCACTTGACACTTCACGAGAAGCCTTGTATATCTGAAAGCAGGACAGCACAGCAGTAGAAGGGACCCACAGTCCCAGGAATGTCAGGGGAGGGCAGGATGTGTGAGGCAGAGACAAGGGGCTCTGTTTTGCAGCTGCATCAAGCCCCAAGGATGGGATTCAAAGCCACAAGCAGCTTCAAGCTTTGTTTTCAGTTCACAGGGCTTCACACAAGGCAGCCTAGCAGGATGCTAGGCTTGCAGACACCCATGTTTGGTGAACTGGCAGACTCCCTGGTCTCTCTTCTCTGTTGCCCAAACCTCACCCTGAAAGGCTCTATGGCTTCAGAAGGACATGAGCAAACAGGCCAGTAAGGTCTGGGCAGTGATGTGTGCATGCAAAAACTGCCTTTGACTGAAACCCTGACACACAAGGTTTCATTACGTACACTATCTTAACCCAAGAAGTGGAAATGCAAACATTATAACAGCAGCGATGCTGGCAATCCTCCCAAAGTCTGTGACAGGACTCACCCAACCTCCTCCCCAGGCTGGCCGCCCCCAGCTTCCCCCGTCTGCTTCAGCAAATGGTTTTCTGGTGAGTTCTCACCCACGCAGAGGGTACTTTATCCAGTAGTCTGCCTGCCCTAGGGCTCACTGGGCAGGTCTTTTCCTCTCACGCTTTCCAGTGACAAATGGAAATCTCAGACATTGCCAGTTTCCTCATGTGCATCCTCATCCTCTACCTCAAGCAGATACAATGGGCCTTGGTTGTTTGGTTCCTGCCTTTTGAAAGCTTTGATACTTTTTCTCTCTTCATGCTCTCATAGGTTTGCAGACCTGGCCTGGGAGAGCAAAAGATCATGCCAATTCCAACTTAAGAAAAGAGTTTTTTCATGGCAAACAGTCAAATTTCATGCTGTCTGTGAAAGCTGAGATGTGAAATAGTGTATTCTGGCACAGCTCTCCTTTCAGAAGTGCTAAGCAGAGAGCAGCTCCCCATAGCCCCCACAGCTATGCATTTCCATAAAAAAACAGGAATCGAGGCCTTACGAAGCATTGGAGTTCTTTCAATCCTAGGTAAAACTAATCTGTATTCCAATTTGAAAAAAGTCTCTGAAAGGACAAAACATGCATGTTGATGACAGAGAAAAAAAATCATATGTCTGCTCATTGGGGAAAAAAAATCCAAGAATATTTAATGTGTGAAAATAGGACTCCAGTTATGCTGTTAAGAATAATGAAATCTAGGGTGCTAAGTACTGTATGTGTCGCTGTACTAGTTAAGCTGCCTGAGGCAGTTTTAATTTCTCTAGCCAATTTTTCTCAAATTTTCTCTTAATTTACGCACCCAAGTATTCATCACCTGTAGAGGAGGAGGCTGGAGGGGGTAATCATGAGAACTTCCCTCCACAGCCAGAAATGATCAAGGCAGGGCATGCAGCATGTTCCTGTGGTGCTTGGCCACAGGGGAGCTGTGACATTGGGAGCAGGGCTTGCCAGGGAGTCCCAGAACCTGAGCAGAGCCTGGCAGTCACACACCAGCTGCTCTGAGAACTGCTGGGAGCTGTCCCATCTCTGGTGTGGCAGATTTTAGTCATAGGCTGAACTATTCCCTCCAGCTAAAGAGAAATGCCGTACTGGTCAGAGTAGCCCAGGAGGGAGAGGGGTGTGCCCTTCACCAAAAAAACACAGCCTTGGAGACAACTTCCAGAGTCCATGGCTGGTACTGACACAGGTGAAAATAAGTAGCATTTGTTCCCACGGTTTGGTGGGAACAACATGGCCAGAGAGGCCAAAGGGCAGGCAGGCAGAACAAACTTGGGGGTGGCACAGAGCCAGCCCCCTGCCAGCCCTCCCTTTGGCTGCAGGATCAGCCTCTCTGGAGGTTTTTCTGGCTGCATAAACTTGCACCAGATTGCACCAGGCTGACCTAGAGACCTGTAGCTATTGTACTGAAGACACTGAAACAAAATACCTACAATATTCTTCCATTGCTAATCTAAGAATTTTAATTATGGTTTTAACTTTCTTGAAGCCCTTTGGTGTAGTCTAAATGTGCCACCTTCCAAAAGCACACACTCTGGCTGCTCTAGGACCTTCATTCACTGTTCAGCTGACACTATGTTCCTTTCTCTGGGCAAAAAAGATTCACTTGAATATTAACATTTTCTTGAAACGTAAGTAATTTGCTATGCAGTATCATGCCATTAACCTTGACTGAGAATTTCACTCCTCCCTATTTTATTTTATTTTTTATTCCTTGATTCCTTGTAGCTTCTTTCCTTTTCAAGAACAGCTGAAATTAACTTGTCAAAATTATTAAATTTGAGAAGAAAGCATAATCCAAAATTGGATAGACACAAACAAGTGGCATCAGCAGGAGTGTGCACTTTGGGAGACTATACATTTACATTTTACTGGTGACATATGTGGATTTACCTCTGCAAAACAACTTGCTGTAATTTTACTTGCTGGGAGTCACTGAGTCTGCTGCCTGCAGAGTCGGGTTTGCTCCAGCCTCTGCCACTGGTGCCCTGCTAGGGCTTGGGAAAGGGTCTTCACTCACCTTCAGTGTCCACTCTGTATCTGTGACGGGAAAACATTATTTTAGATTTGCAAAAGTCTTCACCATTTTGTGACTTACTAGGCTGAGCTGTCACGTACTCGGTCTGACTCAGTACATGGATTAAAGTGAAATAGCAGCAGGAGAAACAGATGTAGGTGCTGTGAAAAAATATACAGATACACCCTGGGCAGCAAAGGCTGGTAATGGCATCCTTGCAGGATGTTCCATGCAGAGATCAGAGGATTCCTGACCAGAGAATGCACAGGGATCAGCAAGTGTCCATGACTGGACAAACCCAGGCCCACTGGTTTCTGTGTGGGCACTGCCGCAAAGAGGCAAGGTGCAGAATTCTGCAGAAGTGCCCTGTTGTTCTCTCCACCAGCATCAGCAATGCTAAGGATCTTTGCTTCTCCCCAAGCCCCTCTGCCACCACTGCCAATGAATGGGGCTTTCTTTCCCAGCAAGTGAGGGACAGCCGTGCACAGCCTGCTCACATTAACACACATCTCACCCATCAGCAGCCAAGCCTGAGAGCACCCAGTGACCTTTCAGCCAGCTCTCCTTATGTAACAGCTACAGAAGGAGACTTATCAGCACAGTGACTAAAAAGTCCTTGATTTTTCCCCTTTCCCTTGTGTTTAGGTTTTCCCATGCATGCGGTGCAGCCATTTCCAGCATGCTGCATTTCAGACATTATTTGGGTTACAGAAGCAGTAGCTCTGCTTGCTTGAGTCTCTAATCCAACCTCAGGTGATTTGGAGATTCAGAGTCCATTTTTATCACGTTCTCTAAGAAAAAGACTGCTTTTTCTGCACTGCAAAACAATGGCAGGGTCTGACTGTGTTCCTGATTCTCAACAGCAATCAGCAGGCTGCATCGCCAGATCCTCCTGAAAGCACAGTGTGCTTTCACCCTGTCTCAGGCACAGCACCAGGAGGCAGATCTAGCTTATAACACATCCAGAGGGGCAAAACGGGCAACCAGCAAAGACAGAGGATGCTCCCTGCCCATGCCTGCACAGCTCCCGCCCGGACTCCTCCTGTTGCAGGGGAAGCTCCTCCCCGAGGGGGAGCCCTGGAGCACATGCTGGACCTTGCTCCCCTGTGGGAACACCCCAAGTTATTCCCTGGCAGCCCCCGGCCACTGCTCGATGGAGGGAGATGGGAGCAGGATAAGAGCCTAAAATGGTACCAGATGGGGCAAGATGACCTTGCCAGAAGGCCTCAGTTTAGCTCTGGTTTTGTACCAAGGAAATTATTGCACTCATTTGCCTCTGAAGACAAAACACCTGTATCGGTATCCTTCGTCTCCAAGCCTTACACTTTGCCCAAAAACTGTAGTTCACTTTGTCTATAAACCTATATTGTGTTTGGGTATAGTTTGACTTCCATACCCTCTTAATTTTTCTTGCATCCAAATGGCAGCAAAGATGGACCTCCTTCGTTTTTCAAGCACAAAATTCAGAGCAAAACCTATGAAGTGTGGTTTTCTCTCTTTCAGTGCAAGATACTCTCTTCTCCCCTGCTCCCATCAGTAACCGGAAAACGTCCTCAAAACTTTGATGGAAAGATAAGACACGTGAGATAGTATATTATTCTGAATGGAGTTTCTGAAGCAACCAAAGTTTTGAGCTCATCTGCTGCTGTCTCTCTAGTTTGATTCAGAATCTAATTTGTCCAAAATTTCAACCGTGATGAACTTTCCCAAAACAGAAGCAGCAAGCTGCTTCCCACCATCACATACTTGGCCTGTATCCCGCCTATCCATATGCAGCAGATGTAAATATAATTTACTGGCACAAGCAGCTTTCTGCACATGGCATCTTTCTAAGTCTTCTCTAGTATCCATGTGAAGAAATAAATGGTTTTATTGATGCACTCGAAGGCCCCAATAATGCTTCATAATGACCTATAAAAGGAGGTCTTTCTTAATATGCATCGATCAATAACTCATATAATTATATCTCATATCATTTTGCTGAATTGTTAACAATTCTAATCAAACCTGTAATGATTCCTTATAGACAACATAAGTCTTCCAGGAGCCACATTTTGCTGCCTTCCATATATTGTAGACCTGCACAGATACAGATTTAGTGCACACACCAGTTGCACCAGCTGATTTAGGACACAGCCTCGTCTCTGCTGCGTCCGGTCATTGCAAGTCAGGCTTGCAAAACCTCCTACTTTAGAGATGCTTTGGAGAGCAGATTGGAGAGCAAATACTGACAATTTTTTTTTTCTGTTTTGTGGAAATAAAGTCAATAGTAAGAAGGTGCTTTAATCAGGGGGAAGACAACTATGAAGTCAGAATGAAATATTTTCAGTGGCGACAACCTGTCTGGTGGCAATGGGAAATCCTGCATGTCAGCACATTCATTCTTGGCTTTATCCTTGCTCACTGGATGTGACTCAAAGGAAATGCTGGGCTTCAGTTTCTTCATCAGCAAAATGGGGATAATATTTCCACTTATGCAAGTCACTTTAAGTGGAAAGCACTGCATTCATGCAAGATAGCTTTATCGTGCCAGTACACTACAGAGTTTTTCACTTTCTGCCTGGAACATTTCATAAAAATCCCTCCACATATGGAACAGAACAAGTATTACAGATTTCCAAAAATGTGATTTTTAGGGACCTGACAGTGCCGCTTACATTCGTGCACTTTCGTGTTTCAAATACCGTCAGGTTTGGCAACAAAATTCACAATCATCTGGCAGCATTTTTGAAATGAGCTGATCATGGTTTTGCCATCCAGGTTTCGCCAGCCCTGTCACAGCCTGCCTCCACACTAGTCCTGGCTGCAGCCCTGGCTGTTGTCTGGGCAGCAGGATGTAGCTGGCAGGCTCTGCTCAAAGCCCCAAGCCTCACACGTGGGTTTTGGAGAAGAGACATAGCATTTAGCACTTTAAATTCCCCTCAGCAAGACTGTGCTGCAGCATCAATTGTCATTCCACTGCTTGCCCATAGCAGACAGAGGAAAATGATGCTCTAGCACCTTACTGCTTTGCTTCATGGAAATGGCGAGACCGGGGGCTCCAGGCAAGCTGCAGACCCTGCCCTCTATGATGGGACCCTGCTGTGCCCCAGCACACCCTCAACTCCCTATGCACCACAAGGGATGGTTTGCTGTTCCTGGCCTAGCGCTGGGCTGCCAAAGGAGGCAGACAGTCCTGCTTAGCAACTTGCTGTCCCCTTTTGGTTCTCAGTGCAGTGTTTTCCTAATGGCAGAAGGCTGGTATTTGCTTAAATAGTTCACCTTTGTGCTTTCCTTCCTAAACAAATAAGACTGTAGACGAGTACCAAACATCACATAGCTACCAAAGAAAGAAGAATTATATTTTAATTACTGCATTTATCTCAGAAAACACAGTGATTAGTTTTTCTGATGAAAATAAATGCAATGAAAGACTAACGGACTTTTGGTAGCAGGGCCATTAAATCCTCTATCTAAATAAAGTCTAGATATCTGGGGTGCAACTAGGACAGCCACGCTGAGTGCTTCTCGGGTAAGTGCACGGATGCACTCTAACCTGAATCTAATTCTGTTCAAAGGCCAAGGCAGACGAATGCTATTTGTGTTGTAATGATTTAGTAGAAATGGGCACCATTACATTTCTAATGCCTTTTGGTCAATGAGCACATTGGACTTTCAGTGTCTGCCACTGCTTTTAGGAACTCTTTCACAGAAGATACACCATCACAGCAAATGCAGTGCTTACGTGTGAACAAGTCAGACCCAAAGCATAGCGGTGGGTATCAGGAGGATAGGGCACATGATAAGAGAGCTTTTGTAGCAAACTGCAAAATTCAGACATCAGTATTAGGCTTTACTTGTTAAAACAGAGCTGAACAAATAATTCAAAATGAATAATTTATTTGATTAATTTTGCCTCTCCTTGCTTGGGGAATATATATAAGCCAATCACACCATCTTGAATTTGTTATTCAAATATATTCAGTGACTTTCACTATATTTTTTTTTACTCTATGGATTAATCAGAATATTTAAAATTAAAAATATGCAGTTATCCTGTGATTGGCCAGACGTGCCACATGACACTACTTTTCCTCTGCAAGTGAGTATGCCAGCACTTCTGGAGTAATCCTTATGCATGCAAAATTGAAAATTCAGTTTTGAAAAATATTTGCATGTGCATCTTTGGAATTCACTTGCTGCCAAGAAAACTGTCAGTAAAATTCAGCACTTCCCAAATTTGTAAAATGTGAGAACTAAAACATGCATTTTAAGATTTGCATTTAATTTTTTCCTCTGTTTCATCTGGAAGTTTTAGAACATTGTATTTTCCCTGAATGGATGCAGCATTGCCTACTAGAATTGAGTTACAGTTTTGAGCCACTCATCTTAATATCACTGGCTCAGCCAACGGTCTGTTGTCCTAAATGCCTGTAGTTCTCTAAATGGGTAAATGCTACTTGCATCATGTGCAAGGCTTTCAAAAGTCAGGGTGGTTTTGCCTTGATGAATATGTGCATTATGCCTGCATCAAATAATTCCTCGATTACTGAACAATTCTAGTTCTATTGTTAGGAAAAAGCCTAAGCACGTTAGCATGAAACATAGATGAAGGGAAAAGCCAATCCACCACAGAAAAATTTCATCACAACTTTTTTTTTAATGAAGAACATCTGTTAAAGGAGCACTCATTTACCTTTGTGCAGGCCTCCCTTTGAAGACAGAGCCTAAGTCAGGGATTCCAGGGAACATCTTGTGCTATCTCAGACTTCAGCCCCACGTATCTGCAAACATTTACAAGCGCGTCTATATACTTCAGGCAGCAATCACCCAGCTCTGGTGCAAAAAGATACTGAGAAGGACTGTATGTGCATGTGTATGTTTGCCTGAGAACTTCAGGATTAATGTATTAATATATCCCTTGGTCCATCTTTGAAGCAGTTTCCAAATGTTATTGTGCAAGGACATGAAAAAAATTTAGGGTCTGTCTAATCTTCCATTACATCTGACCCACTAGTGACTTGGGTTGGGAATGAAACTGAATATATATCCCTTATCACACTTCGCAAAAGTATTTAGGAGGAAAATCACACTTTGCAGAAGTATTTAGGTGGAAACTCTGCCCATAGAGAGATATTTGTTAAGTCATCTGTATCAATCAAAAGCAGAACTTGACATAGCCACTGCTGTCCTGGCTGCAGACTGTCCCTCATGCAAGGCCACTGTGTCTTCTTCCATCAGGGAGAGTCCTGCCTGGCCAAAGAGGCAGCTGGCACAATTTGGGGCACCATAAAATAGCAACAATCCCATCCCAGACAGCAGGAGGGTTATCTGCTGGTAAAGATAAGCAGGAGCACAGCAGCTAGCTCCTTTGAGCTAGCAAGGACTACAAATGTAACTATAAAAGTCTGGTGGGTAATAGTGTATTAACTCACTGAATACACAGGGCTGGTGCTCCAGTTAGCATGCAAGATGATTTAAATGGCTTAATTTACACATCACAGCAAGCTTTTCCTACTGCAAATCAATAAATTTGCATAGGTTCTTAAAATAATCAGCAACATGCTCCTGCATATATTTTTTAAATGGGTACAAAATTCCTTAATGATCGCCAGATTCCCATCACAAACTCAGTTTTTAGTTCACTTGATAGTTGCATTGATGAGAAAACATGAATATATTCCAGACTAGAGCCAAACAGCAGCTTTGCAGCTCATTTCTGCAGACAGCAGGACTGCAGGTTCCCAGGGACCCAAGTGTACAGCTCCCTCCTACCACCCACAGTGCCCCGGCACAGGCAGAGCCTGCTGAGCACTCACGGTATGAGCAGAGAAAGAAATGCAGCTGAGGTATCCTCTGCGTACATCTCCGTTCAGGGGACAGGAATGTGGAGGAAGGGCCAGACAGATAGGCAAAGGTCAACTTCCAATAGGAATGGCCTTACCCAGATCCAGTTACAATTTCTCCACACAATTTCTTATATCTTGTTTTCCTTTTTCCCTTTGTCCCAGCTGGGATCGGAAGTAGAAGCTCCAAAATACCACCAGCAAAGCTGTCCTGGGAGCAGAGGTGTGCACAGCTCCTGAGAAACCTGTTCCCATCAGGGTATAGAGGTGATATTGTCAGTTGAAGGTTAAAAATATTTGCCATAGGCATCCTGGCACTCAGGGTCTCATCTGAGCCAAGGCAAACTTCAAATGTTGTTGAGTTATCCCGGTAATTGGCCAGGACAGCTGAAGAGCAGGTTTTGAACTTGCACTGGCTCTTCTACTCCCCCATCATTTCAGTGCCCCTATGTATGCAGCCACAGCAGGGTCTGACTCCCCTGAGCCTTTAGGAATGGGAACAAACTAGTGAGGAAATCTCACAGCTTTGCTGGATTGTGGATAGATGCTGTACCGATGAGTCAGTGGGACATGAATGGGATGGTCCCAAGGCACGCTGCAGCAGGGGGCATGCTTACAGCAGTGGCTGTGTGCAGGCACAGCACAGCTTGGGTTCTGACTTATCAGTCCAGTCTTTCTGTGCCCAGCTGCAAAAAAAAAAAAAAAGAAAAAATACATGAAAGAAAAAAATCAACATTAAAAAAGATTAAGAGGAACATTTCTGTGCTTGTAGCTGTGAAATGACTAGGGGCTTTGGAGTTAATTTTTAAGTAGATGTTTTTATTCCTCTGCTAAAATAAAAAGCAAGGTTTTTAAAGAAAGAAACAAAATGAGGGCAGAGGATGGAAAAAAAAAATATGGGTACTCATGCCAAAAGCAAATGAGGTATAGGCAGGGGCCCTGATGCTTTCACTGCTGGATCAGGAGTGGCCTCTTGCTCTGGAAGACCTGGGTTGCTCAGGGCTTTCCCTGGGCTTGGCACAAGTCAGCCTTAGCTACCAACCAAAATTTGAACTCTTCTGATTGCTTTCACTTGCTTTCCCCAGTGCATGCATCCCATGATGCTGCAGGTCACCATCAGGCATCTTGAGGGGAGTACAGATACCATTCAGGTGTACTGCAAGACCTCTTCTAAATAGCAAGGGCATCCGTCCTGTCCTAGCAGAGCTTTGTTCAGGGGGCTGAGGAGCTGGAGCAGACTCAGACAATCGTCATCTCTCCTTGTTGCCTAAGGCTGATACCAGCCTCAAAGCTTAAAGCAAATACCCCTTGCTGAGCACCATTGCAGCAACCCTCACTATCTCTGCTGGGATGGAGTTACTAAAAGTCCAATCAGCCTGTGCCTTATGGGACTTGCCAGAGAGCGGGTCTGTGGGTGGAGGATCAAGAAGGCATCTCTGAAGAACAGCTCAACCCTTGGTCCAGCTCCCTGCCCTCCCAACATGGCACCAAGTAGAGCCTGATGGACAGAGTCTCCTCACTCAGTCCATTGTTACCATTTAGAATAGTTGCAGATGATTGGTGGATATGGTCACTTTTCCTGGCAAGGTACAAGCCTGCTGTCCCTCATTTTTTTACACTTCTCATACTTAATTTGTCTTTTATTTGATTGGGGTTTTTTAAAAATCTTTATTACTCATGGCAGAATGTTGGGTTATGGTATGTCAAAGTTGCCAAAACTTCAAGCAGAGAGAATGATGAAAAGTATCTTGAAAATCATATTTTCCCCTTAATAATTTAACTCTGTAGAAAGGGAAATCAAAGCATCACAAATTGATTGCTGTGAAACAAATTACAATTATTTCCACACATCCAAATAAATCTACTAATTTTAGGCATCTGACTTGAGGCATTAGACAGAATATGCAAATGTACATGTTGAAATGATGGCCGTGTCTCTAGAGCTGCTCACTCATTTCTCTGTTCTTACTAGATGCTCAACAGTTTCAGACTGCTATTGAGACATGCAGTAAATTAGCTACTCTTAAGCATTGCCTGTTAAAAGTATTAAAAAGCATGGCTGTAAAACATAGCTGACAGTTTTAGGCATCTGGCACCACCTTATACTTCCTAGAAATGCAGACTCCAGCGTTCACTGTCACTTTCCCCAAATTTGCTTCCAACTGGGTCATACTGTTCAAGCTACCATTAACTGAAGCCCTCTGCCCTGCTCTACCTTTTAGAAAAGGAGTGCCATGCCATGAAATTTCCCCCTTGAATACAAGGTTTCCACACACATTTTACAAAGTGTACTTGTTCAGCTGTCACACTGCTTCACATAAGAGAAGTCATCTGATATCGTTACTGACATACTAGTCTAGTGTGGCATTTAATATTAGGCTTTTTATAACTCACAGGGATGGCAAAGCAATCTCAGGTAATCAAAATAAATGAAGACAGCCTGAATAATGCATTTGTTAAATCTAAATAACATACAGTGGACACCTTTAAAGTGTTTTCCATGAAAATGTGACTCAGGTGCAATATTGACTGAGAAGATAAAGACAGGTGTTTTTGATTCTTATGTTATGGATGCAGAGAGGACTTTGATAATGTAACAATCATCTTTCTTTATTTTGCTGCAGTCCAATACAGCTAGAATCAATTTTTCATTGTACTCATTTACTGGAAAAGGGGATAATGGCAAGGACAACACAGCTTTAATAGAACAAATAAGTCATAATTTAATTCAGGTGTTGTACTACAGCTACAAGTTGAAAGATATATTTATATATACCAAAACATACAAAGGACCCTGCATGCTTTTGAATAGAAGTCATGGCTCTGCATTTCTATTTATTGGTACTTAAGTGGAATGATGCAGCATTATTATCCTGACAGCAATAAGAGGTAAGAACCTTTTAAAGTGGAAAAAGATAGCTGTAGGAATATGAGCAATCTTTATAGAAAAGCAAAATAAAGGGCAACAGTAAAAGGGCACGTTTAGGTCTTCATTAATATTTGTATTTAAGTAAAAATGACAAGCAGAAAAACCCACAGAAAGGCTAAGTTCACAATCAATGTAATGCTTTTCCACACAAGTGAGATCTTTCTCAAAGATCTCAGGCATTTTTGCTAAATTCTGTTCCTATGGAAAGTACTCAGAATGATGATAAAATAAGGCCTTTTTTTTTTTTTTGGCTAGCAAAATAGATTGCTTCATGACTTCTTGAATGAAAGACAAATCTAAGAGTGATAGTGTTTGGGTCTGGATTAGTCTCCTGGGGTTGCATCCAGTGTATGAAATTTCATAGCTTTTCCAAGAAGTTCAATAGTGCTCTTCTCTGTGGTGAGACACTGCTGAATGACCCCTGAAAAAACACCCCACAGACCACACTTCAAAACATTAACACCAAAAGCTGCCAGGAGTTAACTGAGCCTGGTATAGCCCTGAAATGTTCTGCATGGCATATTTCTGAGCAGTGCTCATTAGGCCCACCTAAATCTGAATTTCAGCACAGACTTCAGAGGAAATCAGGATCTAAAGTCAAGCATCAGAGTTGCTTTCTACCTCTCTAATAGACCTGCTCTTGAAACTAAGACTCTCCTCTTAATGAGCATCTTCTACAGGAAAGCACACAAAAGAAATAAAATCTTTCCCAGGAATCTCAAGCTTTTCTTTAAAAAGACTCTGGTCTCATCCTAACTCATCGTAAACTGAGCCCACATTCCTCTTTAAGGAGCAAAGAGAAAATGAAGAGTAAAACAAGAAAAATCAGAGGAAACATTAACTCCTTCCCCAGCAGCAACAACTTCTCACAGGCATTTCCCAGTCTCTTTTCTAGCTGATGGAATCAGACTCGACTACATCTCATCTCAGCTGAAGCGGCTCAGGGAGGCACAGCCCCCACAGGACATCTGGGATTTACCAGTGACCCAGCACCAACTGTGTACAGCTCCTGAGATGCTGGGAGGCCTTGGCTAAGTCCCTTTTTCTCCTGCCAAAGGAGGCACATGCCTTATTTAGTAGGCATGTTATTAGTAGGCAAGGTGCAGGGAGCTGCAGGGCTCTGGTTACTGAAAGACTGGGGCTGTTCTGTAGGATGTGGCAAACAGAAATGCTCTGTAATGCGTAGATGGTGCAACAGTAGGACTTGGGAGAGTCACAGATGTCCTGCCATGCAGAAGCTGAGACATCCCAGCTCAGCACACCTTGCTGCTCAGGAGCATTGCACTGCAAACATAGGATCCCAAACATAATGAGGCTGGCCTTAGACTATAACGAGTTTGCTCTAAAACAGCTAAAATTTATAAGCAATCTTAAAGAAAACATGTCTTCAATTTTCTTTATGCTGCTGTTTCTCAGCCAGGAGGCTGAGACTTTAGACTTTCCTCCACAAGCTACTGGCCAGGTGCTGTGTGAAATCTTGACCTCTGGGTTTCACTTGCACCCAGCTAGTCTGATCATGCAAGAAGATCCCTAGAATTGTAAGATCCTGGAGGAGACCACAAAAGCTTGGAGCTGAGAACCAGTGACCACAGCTCTGCTGACTCTAGAGGGAGGTTAGGATAATGGTACAAAAAATGCTTTTGTGTCTGCCATGTCTTCCTAGCCTTTGAGTGTGCTGCCATGGCATGCCAGAAGCTATTTGATTAGGTTTTTCCTGGACTGAGAAGAGATCAGTATGTCAACAGTGAGATTTTTCCTCCTAGTCCTGTCTTAGTTTAGAGGAAACACCTAGCCAGTTCCAATCTAGCAACCACCCGAGTGTGGCAAAAGCCATGCCTTTCCAAACACCACTCTGAGCTCCCAAAAGACTCTTCATGACCTCTATGAGTTAAAGATGAAACTTAACTCTGCAATAGGAAGATGAGGTAAAACCTTACTAAGCTTTCCATGCCTTGGTTCCATGCCATTGTGAATGCAGTCTGATCTGAAGCATGTAAGCAGACACACTTCTGGTCTAGAAAGAATCAAAAACTGACTTCCTTACATGTACAGGTGTTTCAATTTCCTGACAAGAAAATAAAACTGATACAAAGCACACAAAGGACCCCCATATCAATGAGAATGTCACTAGCAGTGCAATACATTAAAGAAGATCATTGCAACAAATCAAGTTCCTAAGCGTGACTTTCCCTTTCATGCAAAGAATGGACTGATTCGTTCCCTAAACAACAGAAAACTTTGTGGAGGCTCTGGAACAGATTGCTCTGTTTGCTCCATTACTCACAGATCAGCTTGACACATTAGGCAACAAAGGCAAGGGCTAAACTCATTTTATTTGTTGTCCACTATTTATGAAAAAAAATCAAGCTCATAGGAAATGAGATGCTTCAAGAATCTGCTGAAGTGAAAGCATTTTACTGTCAGCATGGAGTCATCTTCAATATGACTCATCTGATCTGTGGACTACTATTTTATGCTATGTTGATCCATCTAGGAATTACTGTGAAGACTTCACTGGATTTACAGGTTTTTTACCACTAGAAAAAATGTACTGAAACTGTGCTGTCTGACCGTACCTTGACTTGAGTTACAGAACTTAGTAGGACATGGCCTTCGCACTGTTTGGGCAAGGGCAGGTCTATTGTGTCAGTAGTTATCAGTAGGTCACTGACACAGGCCTGTGTTCTGAAAGGAAACTAATATTTCTTCATGCATAGCATTTCCTTGCATCCACATCACACCACTTTTTGATAATTTGTCTGCCACCACTTGACACTAGTAAACCACCACCTAAACATGTAAAAGCCAATGAAATGTATTGTATGTAACCCATTCAGAATTGTCAGCAGCTAACACCAATGCTTTCTAACAGCTTCAGCAATCCTTCAAAAGGTCAGCACGTGACTTGGAGCTGTCTGAAACTGCAAGAGAAATATCTCCAAAGTCTAGCATGTGTGGATTCCACACATCCACATATGTGGATCCACGTTTGACTCCCTCCCACCATGGAACCTACTGGCCATACAGCATGAACATGGCAGCTGCTGCTCTGCAAGAAGAGGCCACATCAGCCCTTCTGTGCAGGTACTCCCACACCAACAGGGATTTGTTTTCACACCACTATTCAAAGGGGGAGATTTCAGGCTCCCAAGACCAGCTTTGTCTGCATCCTGTTTCAACAGACTGAAGGACTACAGGAAGATTACCTATAAGACATTGTCTATTGCCTTTTCCCCAAATGATTTTAGTGAAATTTTGTGCCTAGGAGAAACTGTGCATATAAAGAGATCATTCTTCAACCTGCTTGGAAAGAAGGCATAGAAATATGGAATGTTCACTATGATCAGAAGAGTGAGTCTTTCAGAGACAAGTTCTGAGGCTCTTAGTATAATCCTAGCAAAAATCCCATGGTAATTCGTGTTTTTATTCAGAAGAACATTTTCATTGTTAATGCATCACATTTTGCTTTTATCTGGCTTATGCTCAATGATTATAACATAGATATAGTGTTTGAATATGAAAGAATAAGAAAGGAGCGAGTGCTGTAGCCTACAGAGGAAGACTTGAAGATGGATGGATGTTTGCCTTCATAAATAGTATTAGAAGTAATTATTTTTAAAAGTATTCAGGTGCATCTCATTTTGCTTCCATGTAACTAAAAAGGAAGCAACTATTTGCAATCTGGGATTTGAAAAAGCTGATAAAACCCCAGAAAATAATTTCTGATGAAGTACTTGTTCAACATCTGCAGCATCATCCAGTATCTGTTGGGCAAGTGCCAGGCTACCTGTTTAATGTCTAGAGACTGATTCTGTTAGGAATTTGATGACTGACAGGTCAAGACAGTACACAGTGCCTGGACTACAAACAGGCCTAGGGATGATATCCTTAAAGCAAAAATAAGTGCAAGTTATCAGTTAAGACAGTGATCAGCACTCTGCTGCATTTCTCATTTGTTATTTTGGAGTTTCTCTGCAAAGAAAAGGTCCTGAAGGCATTCTGGCAAGTGCCCACTAATAGCTTTCTTGAAAAGAATTTTTCTTGAAAAGAATTTGAATCCAAAGTACTAAAGTCTCAGCATCTCTCGATTTTTCTTCTGGAGAGCACCAGCACTATTTCATCAAACAAGCTGCTTGACTTTACTGGTATTAACTCATTCTTTGCTTCCCTAATCTTTTTGTTTTCAATATTGTCAAATAACATAGATGCAGAGAGAGATGTCGAATTCTAGCCTAAAAGCCAGCTTCCTCTGTTACATCAAGTGTTATCCCTGGGGTCAAGGATTGTCTGAATCAATAACACACCAGTCTCAGTAGCCCCATTTAAATGGTGAGTCAGTTCACATAATCCAACCACATGTCAGATGAAAAAGAATGGTTTAGCAAACACTTTGCAGTCATCTGGTTTTTAGAACTTAGTAGTAAATTATTGGATATCAGTCTACTGTTGCAACTATATATCTTTACACAATAGCAATTTTTCTTAGAATTTTCTCCTGCTCAGCTGCTTATTCAGTATTTTTATATACCCTATATTTATTTTCAAATACCATTTTAAAATACTCACTGGAATTTTTTCATCTACAGAAGTTTTAAGGGACTAAGTCCACACACAGTTCATAAAGGCATTTTTCAGCCAAGAAAAGCTGATACAAAGAGTTTGGCTGCCCCACTAATTCAGAGCACAAATGACTTACCTCTGGTCCATTTCTCATTTAGAAACAGCCTTTGCCTCCCAAGCCAACTGCATGTGACTGGGCTGTTCCAGCCACACATGCTTCTGTTGGGAGTTTTAATACATACACTGGTTAAATTAAACAAAATTAATCTATTAACTATTTTCTATCAGATTAGAAAAATAACCTTGCTGCATAATTACACCTCCTCAGCACCAAGAGCTGCTGAATCAGACTGGCTGCAGGGCCTCAAGGAGGAGTGGGAGCTCCAGTAGCACTCCATGGAAGACCTGGGAGCAGTCAGGAGAGGACTGGAGAACTCCCTCTAAACACACCCTGCCTTCTAATAGGGGAAAGGGGCAACGACCATTCAGACACCCCTCCCCGTCAGGCACAAACCTGAGCAGCCAAGCTCCCTGTCCCTGCATTAGCTCTGGGATGCAGCTGTACTTTATCCCACAGACAGTCGCTTGAAGTTTCAATGCCTCTCAAGTGAGAGGCATGTTAAAATTAGTAGCGGGGGGTGGGGAGGTGGAAACAAACTGAAATATTTGGCAGGTAAACTTTTTTCCTGCAGAAAAGGCCAAACTCTCTCTAGTTGGCTAGGAGTCTTCTACCCAATACAAAAAAAAAAAAAAAAAAAAAAAAACAAAAAAATCAAAACAAACACAGAAAACTCACAAACAAACAAAAAATTCACAAAAAATTTCTAAAGTAGTACAAAAAAAGTCCCTAATAATTGTCTAAAGCTACTTTTATAATTCCCTCATTCAGGTTTTCTTTGGACTTACAGAAAAAAATTATTTCCAGTACTTCATTTATATATTTTTCAATCACAGAAATCTAGAAAAATAATTGGTGAACAGAATTACAACAACAAACACTTTTCCCAGAACATTCTAACTGTGTTTTGAGGATTTGCTCTGGGCTAACTCTGAAAAATACATGTGAATTTGCATCATGTTACCAAAGCTATAGCACAGAAAACCCTACATAGTGCTGAAGTGACTCCGATTCAATAGCCTTTGCAAACACAAACACATTTCAGATTTGGCCTTCAGCAGCCACTGTGCTGCACCTGCATTGCTGGCAAACAGCAGGCAGTAACACAAATTCAGGGGAGAGAGGAGCTCCATGCACCCCTGTGTTCAGGGCTGGGGGCATTTCCAGCTTCCCAGGAGCAAAAGGCTGAGCAGGGAGCGAACTCCCTTATACTGCACATTTTTGAGAGTGGTCAGGCTTTCAGTAGGTGCCATATACATGACAGCACACATTCTACTCCAAAAAAAAACAGATAGCTTCTTAGAATTGAAGAAATTTGGCCAGCCACCATAGAGAGGCTTTAAGTGAAGGAAAAAACTAAATCAGTACTGGCTGCTAAAATGTTGTCAGAGAAAAGAGCAGCATTGTGATGCATGTCATAAAGCACTGGACATCTGAAGAAGTGCTGTTTTTTACAGGGATTGTCTTAGCAGTTTCATGTGAAATAGCAAGATAAACTAATACTGTGTTTTTTTCTAAATGGCTGATTTTACAGGAACATGAAACCTCATGGGAAACAGTCAATGCATAAGTTACTGCTTCCCTGTTGAAACTTGCCAGCAATGGAATACATTATGACACCCTGTCTCAAGCAGACGGATATCAAAACTGACACTAAACACAATGGAGGGCCTGACTAATACTAGGTGAAACCTGACACAAACATAAAGCCATCAGGGTTTTCAAAGTTGTGCAGGAGATGCAAAATTTGCTAGGAACATCGTGGTTTTAGCACAGATATCTGTGTGTGTTGCACTTGCACTGCAGCTAGGTCACTGCAGCTCTGATTTCCTGCTCACTTTCAGCGTCTGTAAATCCCAGAGATTAGGAGCTGCTTGGTAAAGCTATGCTCTTACCTCTCAATTGGCTGCTGTGGAAACAGCAATTACAAGTTAAATTTCATCATGCTTAAAAATAATCCTCTTTTTCCCTCTGGTATAAGGTTACCAGTCTTAAAAGAAGGCAGCAGACAATTAGAAATGAAAGAAGCTGGGATATACATGCAGCTTCTGTTCTTCCTGCCTAGGCATTGCTTCTTGACTCCAACAGCATCAATAGCAATTTTGCTGAGAGCAACGGTGCATTCACAGCTGAACCTCCAGAGTTTTCCATAGCTCCCATATGGATCTGAACCTCCCTAATGGCCAGAAACTCTCAACATTTCAGTCATGCTCCTGCTATGGCAGCTGGAAGAGCAGAGCCACTTGCAGCAGCATGTGCAGCTCACCCCAGAGACTAAAGAGTTGAACTGCTCCAAACCAAAGGAAGCCTCAGACAGCTCTGCATGTCACACCAAGACAGGTTCTGTTGCATCATCTTCAGTTTTGGTTTTCAAATTAATTCCATTTTTTAAAAAAACCAACCGACAAACAAACCAGTTCTCTCCCTTCTCCCAGTTACAGGAATTAAAACTGAAGGGCACAAACGAGGGCACTGGTTTGCCCTCTGGTGTTAGCAGGCCGAGGGGGCTCAGTTATGGTTTGAGATCTTGCAATTCCATCCTGCTCTTCTAGAGGCTTTTCTTTCCTAAAAAAAACCCAAAAAACCAAACTTGTAAATACTTTCAAAGAACCAAACCATTTCATACCATGGATTTAGGTGAGTGTATCTATGTTCATTCCTTTGTTAATAGTATTTTATCATGTTATCACTTAACTTTGAAAATGAAGTAGCAATTACTTGTTTCAGAAATATTTCTGTGTGGAGAAGTCTGGTGAAATAAAGGGCTTCAGGCAGACATTCTGCATTGATCACTGCATGGCATACAAAGGAATTTGAAAACAGCAAGAATTTCATATATTTGGAATCAGATTGTTGATGGTGATTTGTGTTAGGAGCTTTTAGATCAAAATACTCGTTATTGCTGCATGTTTTCTGTTTGCTTCAAAAGACTTTATTAAAAAATGTGCATTACAGTTATACTGGTTTTTGAGGAACAGACCACAGTCTTCAAACTGGTCACAGAGAACAAATAAAATTCAAGAAAAAAGTCATTTAAGGAAAATATTAGTCAGCTCTTGAGATGGATGCGTGGTGGTAAGATTGCTGTCTTATATTTAAAACAACAAATTACAAATCCTGATCTTTAACACCCTGGCAACCGAACTAAGGACTAACATCATCAGTGAGAATCCAAGCAGAAAGAATAAATGCTTAGACCAAAGTAGCGAAAGCAGAGTGAGGAAGGCAGCCTTGTAACCTTATGTTGTGCGTTTGATTGCAAGCCAGCTATTTGGAATGGGTTTTTTTTCCCCTCTCTGCTAAAAACTTCCATTTGCAATGTAGAGTCATAGCATCCTAAATGGCTGGGCCACTTCTTTTACAGCATGAGAAACATTTCACTTTTTCTTATTCCTAAGGCATGTTGAAACATTGTGGACTCAAAAACAAAAACATGAAGTTATCTCAGTCCTTACAACATCACTTTTTTACTAGATTTCATCATCTTCAAATTTGGCCTGTAAAAAGAAGAAATGGCATTAAAAATTATCAACAACTCCACGTGGTATAAATTATTGAACAAAGTCTTGCTGCTTTATAACAACAAAACCAGTTTGAAGAACAGTACAGGAAGCATATAAAATTCTTTTCCTTTATATGCTGTGTGGTACCATGATGTTCAATTGCTTCTCAGAGGCTATCCACATCACTTAATCTCCACATGACTCTGAGAAAAAGACGACAATACGATGTTTGCTTGCTTTTGCATCTTGGTTTGTTGACTCTTCTCCAGCTAAACAAAACCAAGGATGAGCACATTTCACGTGTGAGTTTCATGCTCTGCAAGGAATGAAAGGTCAAAGGGTAGCAGGCAGAAGCTGTTTGCCATTCAGTTCTAATTTCCCTCATAAATTATTAAACAATCCCTTATGCATTTCCATCTTTGATAGTCTTGTGGTATAAAGTGTAAGTCAATGGATAAGCTAATTGCAATAAGCAGAAGTGGTATTTAATGCACTGGACACTTTCAACAGCAAAGTAGTTCTAATTAGTGTTTTTAACTGATGTGACAGCAGTTTACAGAGCACCAAAATAGTTCCTCATTTGTCAAGTGGGGCCGAAGCTTATGGCAGCTTTCTGATCATCTCCCTTGCCGCAGGACCTGAAAGCACCTTCAAAAAGCTTTCTCTCATTGATCTTTAGTCAGATGCTGACTGAAAGGCACACAGCTTTGCCAGAAAGAAGATAGATAGATAGATAGATGCTGCACCAGCATGAAAATGTCACTTAATGAAAAAGGGTACCTGGTCCTAACCCCTCTGTATGCATGTATATGCACACACATGCACATACACAAGCCCAAACTCAGACAGGCAATGGAAAAAGGCATTCTTTTTAAAGCATTTGAATGCGTGTCAGGTATCATGCATAAACTTACCATATCAGATCATATATGACAAATCCTTATATATACACAAATTACAGTCTATGACTGAAATGGAGAGATTTTCAAAATTTCATTAAGCTTTTCCCTCTAGATTTTTTATAATTAAGCATTCAGTGCATCAGATGAACTACATAATTAATTTCAAAATGTAAGTATTTTCTATGATTTTTTTCTCTCCCACTTTATCAATAGTTCAGATATCCTGCTGTTTTCTGAGGGCATAAATGATGGCATGTCAGAAAAAGAGCAAGGAAGTTCAGAACAGTTTTCTCCTTATTGCAACTTGTTTTATAGCCATCATTAAATTAAATACTGTGGTTATTATGGGATAAACTATGACATTTTCAGATGTAGCTCAGACAACATTCAAAAGGGCCCTAAAAGTGTTTGTAAGATTTTAAAAGACAGTTTCTTAATTCACAGCCGAGTGAGTCTGTCAAAAGCCATTCTTCATACATGCAACAGACCGGGCAGCAGGAGCTGTGCTTATGTGCTACAACCAGAATTTTTTGATGATACCATGCATGAACCTTACTTGGATGCTCAAGATCCCATACTCCCATGCTCCTAAAGTCTCACAGTTTCTGAAATGAGATGAGGATCTACAAAGAATTGTAACAAAACAGCCAAGTGGTATCTGCACTTTCAGACTGCCCATCTCTCTAGTGCCTGCACTAGGTGGCTTCTGGCCAGGTACCTTAGCTCCTGGGGTGGTTCTGGGCATCAAATGTTTCGTGCATCCTTGCACTGCTGTGTTCCACAGGCAGCCCTTCTTTCTCTCTCAAGCCTAAACACCTCCCCCCACCAAAAAAAAATAAAAAAATATCAAAATCCCTCCCCAAAAATAACCAAACCCCATTCCTACACTATGAACAGCTTTGAAGCAAAAATGATCAATACAAAAGGTCCACTTGCCCAAGAAGTGATCAATCCCTCACTCTGAAGTCTATGCCTGTAGACATTCCACAGTTTGTAGATATGCAGTTTGACCAGTTGAAGTAAGTGTCATTTCAGGTCAGTCATGGAGGCTGCTACAGATAAATCTCTCTTCCTGCAGAAGACCACAGCTCATAAAAGTGTACAAAAGGCTATATCACTTAATGCAGCACAGGCAATTAGGAATATGGAAGGGACTGGGTCAGAACACAAGTCAGAAATAATATAGAGTATGCGCTAATTGGAGCAGCTTTTTATTCTATCAGTGCTGAGATGTCACATTAGTCAGATTGCATAGGCACTTACAGAGTGATGGCAAGGTATGCACCCTGTGTGTCCACCCAGCACAGAGCCATGTGCACCTTCACATCTCACTACATTTGTTTTCTTCTCTCTCTGCTTTCTGGACTCAGGACTCTGACTCTCAAACAGTTCCTGTCTGTGTCAGTCCAGTCATCTTTCAAAGCAGGTGACCTAGTTCACAAAAGAAAATTATTTGACTAAGGCACCATCTGAAACTCCTTGAGCCAAATCTCATTTACTGAGCCCCATTAGCTTTACAGTCTGGTCTCAGTGCAGTGCAAGGAAGGCGATGAATACTTAAGCCCACAGGGCTGCAGAATATGCCTGTTCTCTGCACATTCCATGACAAGTGGCCAAGTCAGTGACATACTTCAATGAATGACATTGTGATAGCCAAATTATAAGACAAAAACTTGGTCCAAGCCAAGTGAGCATGGAAACACCTGCACCACAGCACAGGTCCCTGAGTGAGGTAGAAGAGCTGGTGAGGCAGTCTGTGGTTACCAATCCAGGACTTGCATTTGCAGTGGTTTGCTCTAATTTAAGGTATTTGCATGCCTGTTTTCAGGCTAGACTGAGGATGATCAGTTACAATTTTCTTTGAAATTCTCATACCAATTTTCTAAAAATGATCCAGAATAACATGCAGCTTTGGTTAGATTTCAAAATATTGTTAGAAAACTTGCTTTTTCAATGGAAGCGCACTCTCTGCTTCTTCTGATGTTTATGGCTTCGATAAGTAGATAGATTATGGGTGACAGAGTAGTAGAGCCTGTTTCTATTTGCCCTGTTCTTGCTTACTTCCTAAAGAGCTTTGTATCACACAGGATAGAAGCAGCCAAGGCACCATCATTTTACCAGAGTTTATGATACTGTTTTGGAGAAACCTATACACCATAGGGTCAGTCATAGAAGCCCTGCTATATAACTTGTGCTTTCCGTTGTTTTCAAAGTGTTATTCTGTTTAGGTCTCAGACCTCTCTTCCAAGTCCCTGTCTTAATTATTGCTCTTGTATTTTAGGATTTGTCCTGTTATTTGATTCACTTACTGACATATCCCATTTTGTGTTCTCCCAGCAAGCCCTCCTATGCTTTTATCAACTAATGTCTATACTTTCACACTAATTTCTTACTAAACAATAGCTCTCCAGTTTCTTTTGTAGCTCTAGATCTATTATGAATATTAACAGCTTCTTGCAAGCTCTATTTTTGTGGGAGAGAGTGCTGGTCTTTGATCTGTGGCTTTTTCTTGAATACACCAGTATCTCTGCAATTGGGTTTTGGGTCCCTTTAATGTTTTCCTACCAAATTCCTTTCTTCATTTCCATCTTTTGCTTTTATTGCAGAGTTGGAAGCTGTGGAGGACCTTTAAGCATTTTTCTTTATTAACAGAGCCCTCTCATACTGGCACAATCTATGCCCATTTCAGCCCTCCTTGTGGACTATTTCTGTACATTCCCTAAAGGCATCAAGCCATTCAGGTGGTAGCATGTAATTTGTTTTGTACTGTAGAATTCCTGCCATGCCTATATGTATTTAGACCACAGGCAAACCAATAAAGTTGTCATAGAAACAAAGCATTTCATGAATAAATCAATTCATAACAAACTTGTAAACTTTGAAGAATCCACTGTGCTTTAACAACACATCTATTATATATACACACTAATCATGTTTGTAATGAACAATGTACATATTTTACACATGTCCATTTGTTTTGTCCTGTTGGGCATCTTATAAATATTATTTAAGTCTTTCCTGTATATTGTGCATGTCTCCACAGCAAGGACGGACAGAATTGGATGCTTGCATGATAATGTAGCAGCAGGAATTTTTCTATTTCTTTTTTGATGTGCACGAGGTGGAGGTTCAGTAAACTCTGAATGTCTTTTTTACAAGCCAGTGAGGATTGAAAGTATCAGTGCAATAATTCTTTTTCTAGTCACAGACAACTTAATAGGACTTCATCCACTTTTCATGTAATTATAAAAAAGCCCAGACGATGAGAGCCTGATAAAAGAAGCAGATAGCATTGCTGAGAGCTGATAATACAAGCACAAGTTCACAGGCTGAGAAAATCCTACCTTCTTTTAGGTAGTTTAGTCTTACTGAAATACCTGCATCTGTGGTAAAAATGCTAGAACTGGTCATAATACAGCCTTGATACTTCGTTTTGCACATCATGCTTTCATTAGCACCTGGGTGAAATGGGTACAAAATACTGCCTGATTTACACAACAGTTTGCCTTGGTGGGAACAGCCAAACAAGATGGAGATCTTTTTGGAATGCCTCAGTCTAACAGTCCCCAATTTCAAATGGAAATTCATGTGAAAAGGTGGTATTTGCTGGGAGTTCCACAGTATGGCTGAACTCTTAGCTACCAATGCAAAGCCAATGGAGAGATTTTTCAGTGTGCCTATGAGATAGGTGCCTACAAACAAGATGAAAGTAAAGCAGATGATGTTTCAGGATGCAGGGGAATAAAAGAAATAACTGTATTAAAGAAGATCAGTTAGCATTCAGATTCAGAGGCTGGGTATCTTTCTGCTGATTCATACACATGATTAAAATATGGTCCCATACAAGGAGAGCCTTATGGGGCCTGTCTATATGGGGGTCCAAAGATCACAGTAGGTCCCTGCCCAGTAGCACAGCTACTTTTTAGTCGCTGAAAAGAAAAGGGCAAGCTGAGCTGAGGTTTCTGTTACAGTGAGACACTTACCTACCTTCTCCACACAACAGCACTGGAGGAAGAAGATATGGATAATAGTCTTAAGCATCTATCCCAGAAAACATGTGCCTGAATAATGAATTCCTAACATAAATTGGTACCAGTACATCAGAGCACATGAATCTGCCAGACGCAAGGTGGAGTCTCATCCTACTGATTCCAGTAATTAAGCAGTAGGTTATAGTTTAATATCACTCTGTAATCCATCAATGTTATGTAAACTTGATCACAAATACCATTAGCTATATGTACACATCTCACTTCAAGGAGTTATTCTGAAACAACACAGAAAAAGAAATTGGAGCAATATGTTTTATAACTACAAGTTCAAAAACATCTCCTTTCTTTGCAAGCCATTTAAGTGCCTTTTCTAGCTTTCTGGGATATTCATTGTTTGTCTTGAAGTTGAGAAAATTCCAAGTATTTATTTTGTTTTATTCTTGCACATTTACAGGAGACTAAGTATTTTAACAAGAAAACTCTACAACACATTTAGGTGGCATTTTCTCTGCAGAATTCTGCTCTATTCACAATGGGAAGCCTGCAGTAGAGAACTTGGCTCACAGACATATGCTGCAGGTTGGGTGATTTTAGTGTTGCCCATGCACAAGACAAGAGCTTTCATTCAGTTAGTGCTGTCCAGGAATACACTATAGAGAACATGACTCAAAAGCAAAAATAACCTGCGTTCAAATTCACAGTGCCTTCTTTTAACTACATATTTTACAGATATGTTATTTCCATTGAACAATACATTACTCAGTAATTAGGTTCATTTGTGGAATCAAATCAAGCCTGTCTACATTTCTGCTGGGTAATGTTCTTCACAAACAATCCTCTCTCCTGGCTCCTCTGATTATTTTATGATTCCTCTTGCTTCTTGTCAGTACAGATTAAAGGTAACACATACAGCTGGGAACAAACATAATTTTCCAGCAACAGCATTTTGTTTTCCTTAATAATTAACAAGTGCTGCCGACTAACCTTCCAGTACAAAATGTGCACCTTATCGAAAGGGAGCGGACACAGGTTAGAACAGCTCACTTGGGATATCAAAATAAGAAGTGTGATTAAAGTATTAAAGATTTAGAAGTTGACATTAAGGGATGAAAGGTGGAATTACTGTAAATATAAAACTGTTCAGCATTAAATGGAATGTGTTGCACTTGAAACAGTCTTTCAAAGTGCTAACATTTCAGCATTAATTATTAATAGAAACTGACAGCTCATTTTTAATTTGAGCCTAATGACAAGGTTCCTTAAGAGATAAATACAACACAGGCTCAGAGGGTTTGTGGATCTTTTGAAAGCCTCTCTAGGTTGTCTAGACCTTAATCTGAAAATTCCTCATAAGTCTGTCCCTAGAGATTTAAAAAAAAACCCAAATGAACTCCAAAAAAACCAAATAAACAAAAAGACAAAAACAAACTAGCCTTCCCACTGGTTGGGGACACCTGTCCTACCTCAGCAAAGTGCCAATGGCAGCACTCCTCCTCTCTCCTACAGATCCAGATGGACATGGAAAGGTCCCAAGGGTGCACCACCAGCTTTTTCTCATCCCTTTCTCCACCAGACAAGAGCTTTGGGAAATGTGTATCTAGTCTTCTGAGTGCTTTTCTTATCAGACCATAAATAGGTTCACCCATCACTAATCACTTAATGTCTTTAGAGCCAGCTATCCATCTCCTTTTTCTATTTATCATAATTTTGAGCTATGTCACCAAAGCAATGAGTTTTAGGACCCAGTTCTGCTCCCACTTCAGGCTCCATCGCTCAGGGGTAAAATCACTGTCATCAGGAATACCAGGTGGACATATACCAAAAAGAAAGGACAGGATCCCAGGTCAGGCAAAAATGTTTTTGCTAAAAAATGCTGCTCCTGCATTGGTCCAAATAAACTCTTGAAGTGCCAGCTATCAATAAAAATACCTTTATTTTATTTCTGCTACTGAAACTTGTATGATGGAATTAAATGAAAAATGCATTTTAGATATGAAATAGAATATATTCAATCACATCAATATTATTTAAAGCATATTACAGTTTTTGTTAGTAGAAATACTTGTAGTAATACTCAAATGCTTCTTTGGGACACTAGAAATCTGCTAGGAGTGTGAGTTCTAAATAACCATGCAGAATGAGGGTCAAATTTAGCTTGTTAGCTTTGGCAGGTGTAAAGGCTCATGAGTGACAATGTACTTTCCCTTCCAGCCATGCAAAAAAATTGCAGCAAGGCGATTGAGTGAAAATTCACAGCCATTACATTCCTATAGGGGAGACAAGAAACGGGGAAGATAGAAACAAAGTGGATGGGGGAAGGAGTGGGCAAAATAAAATGAAAGCAAACACCCCATGTTTTAGGATATGACTGAGAAAAATTTTCAGAAGAAAGCAGAAAGAATACACTGATAGTTTTATCTGCTCTTACTGACACATTCAGAATTCCTCAGGGGCTGGAAAGAAACAATGCAGTTTGCAAGCTGGGCTTTCACTGTGCACAACCCTATCACACAATACAACAGGAATTAACTTGTGTCTATGAAAAAGCAATATTTGACAAAAGAGGGCACCAAGGCCATGAGTCTGTCAAATTAAAGGACATTCCGAGAAGAAGAACACTTGTATACTGGTTTAATTCCAGCATCAGGATAAAGGAAGAATAAATAAAAGTAATAATAAGGAAGAGAAATCATTGCTTGAGAGCACACTATGATTTCACTGGACAGCCTGATGATGTGAGTATTTTTGGGTGTGGCTTTTCTGTTTACTCTGTGCTTTTGTTCTGCATCAAAGGAATGTGTGCTCGAAGTAGCATGTTAGGACGACCAAAGTTACAAGATTACTTTTGGGAAAAATATTTAGCCAAAACACTCAGAACTTCACTTCTGGTACTATCTTGGAGTTAGTGTTCACTCAATTCCTTTCTGGCACATGCAGTTCCTCTGCAATAGCTTATAGGAAACCTGATGAAATCACATGCATTCCCCATTAGTGTCAAAAAATATAATTCTACCTGCTTGTGGTACTGTCCAGGTAGTGTCTCTGGAGTGATTAAAAATATAATTTGGGAAGCAAGTATTTTTAGTTTTGCTAAAGCATCTTACAGAGAATTTTCCTTTGCATGATCTCTGTCAATAATTAAACACCTGTATTCTGGCAAGTGGAAAAGCTGAGCTAAGAAAAGCTTTTCAGTTTATATACAAAATAAAATTGCTAAACTCACCTAAATGAACCATTTAAAGCAAATGCTTTCCCAGATAGTACTCAGGACTATGTGCCATTTAAGAGTTGTTAGAGAAGTATGAAATATGCCTAATGAAATACACAGCTATACAAAAGTCAAGGCTTTTTTTATAAGTCATTCTTTAATGAAAGAAGAGGCATTTTCTTGTAAGAGTGTTGCCAGTGTGTATATTTCTAAAGCATATTAAGAAATGTACAATCAGAAGCAGCATGCTGTTCTACCTTCTGCTCATTTCCTTGAAAAAGTTCCTGTCACAAATAGAAATGGTATCTGAAAAGACTGAGCGAGTGCATCTTTTCTAGGAAAAAGAAAAGATTTCCTCTTCATTTGAAGATTTGATTCCAGGGATGACAAGGCAGTTTGCAATTTCAGCATGTCTTCTGATTTTTATAAAAGAGAGGAACAGCAGCTTCAAAGGCCCAGTTCCCAAGTATGAAACCCTTTTGTAAATTTACCTCTTAACTCCTAAATATCTGCTTTAATAAGCTAGTGTCACTATATACACACCACTGGCAACATGAGGGCTCACGTACAAGCTTGATAGTTTTCCTGACAGCCTCATCCCAGTTCAGCTTTCCCAGAGCCTTCTGGTTTCCTCCCCATCACGTTTCACACACACATCAATTACAAACCTAAACTGAAGGCTTCCTGCATCCCAACACAAAGGCAGCTCCCCTACAAAATGGGAACACACATGTGCTATGCCATGTTTGGAGGCTGCTCATACCACAGCATGTGTCAGTATTGTCATTTGCTTACAAGACAGGATTTAATCTGTATTTTGGCCCCATAACAGATGCATACCAGAAAAAAAAGACTGTAATATACTACCTACAAATACTTTTTGGAGGCTACACAGCCTGCTTCTGTACCAAGTGCATACATCCCATTTCATGACATTTTAAATACAGACAGAAAGAATTGATATTGCACATATCTTACTCTATCAGAGCCCTGCCACATTATCTTGAGAGCATTTAGCAGTGTATACTGTAAGTGATCTAAAAAGTGACTAAAAAAATAACACTCCGCATTTCTCACCTCTCCTTTCCTCTTCCTAACCTCAAAACTACCTCAATTGAACAATTATAGAAAAACAATAATGTGACTTGGAACAAAAGAAATCACAAACCTTACTCTCAATAACTGCAACAAACCTTAGCTGGCAGAGACTTGAGCTCCTGCATGACTTCTTCACTACATAGGACAGGCTACCACCCAAAAATCTCATGAATACTTACCAGGTAATGCCTCATGCCAGCATTTATAAGACAGCTGTGGCTCTAAGTTCATGGACCACAATATTTTATTTTTCTAACAATATATTCATCAATAAAACAGATGTGAAGGGTGGTTCTGAAAACACAAAGCATTGTGCCAAGACTATTCATTTCTTTTTAGTTTGAGCCCCTTTCGTGTTTTTTTTCATGTATCTGCAGTTTCCAAGAGAGGTTAAATGGTCCGCTATCTCCTTGCTTGCACTACAGTCCCCACTCAAGACCAGATCTCCAGTAAGCACAAAACCAAGCTACGTTCCCTGCTGTTATTGGAACTTTTCTGACATGCTGCAGATGTGTATTTGGCTCCTGCAGTTCTCATGTACATGATAGTCCTTCTCAGTACGTGATGATTTATGGAGGCAGCATTAATGCAAACACCACTCCTTGCTCTTCAAAAGGCAGACATCTCCTACAGTCTGACTTCAACAATTTATACACCTGAAGAGACCCAACAGTAATTGTAACAGGAACTTTTTTTATTTTTTCATCTTGTCAAAACTGGAAGATTAGAAGGTTTGCATTTTTAAAGTGGCACACAAAGGCTGGAGTAGTAGGAGTTTAAGAGGCTCTGCCAAGGAAGAAGAATGCAAACTGCATGCTTGAAGCACTTGGCAGTGGGCTATACAAGGCTCTGGGAAGCAGTATGGGGAGGGAGGAGAAGATGAAACCAAAGCATCACAAGACAAGTCTGAGCCCTGGAGACAGACGGGGAGAGGCACTAGGCATTAGCCCGGGAGGAAAGGCAAGAAGCTGAGTTTCAGTGTGTAGTGTTGGAGGACAAGGAAACATCAATGGGAGCAGATGTCTTGGAGACAGCTGAAGCTGAAGACCTGAGGATTTGGGGTGACAAAAGATAAATTTATTGAGATAGGAGCTGTCAAACAGGTGCAGCAGATTCAATCACATAAGACCTGGTAGGGGGAGAAATGGTCCTGTAAACCACAAGAATCAATAAAATAGAGTTTAAAAGGAAAGATGCTGCTTATAGCATTGCTGACTAAAAAAAATGAATGGGACAATGAAAACAAAGACAGATCAAAGCAAATACAAATCACTACAGAAGTAGGAAGTTGTAGTACATATCTCCTTGGACAACCAAGAAAAATGCCAAGACACTGCTAATGTAAACTGGCACAGCTCCTCTAAAAGCCAAGGATACCCTTCCCATCACTGAGTCAACCTTAGTGATGCCTTTGGACTTCTCTAGGCTTCTTGTGCACTGTCCCCCAGTACTTTATTAACTACATCACATCATATGCGCAGATATACAAGGCTAACACAGCGGTCATCCCCCCAACCTTAAGAAGAATTGCATTTGAGGTAGGTGGTAGAATGGGCATAAAAATATGAATATTGACTTTTATCCATTACTGACAGATGCTCCCATAAAGAAAAAACTAAGGAGGCTTACTGAGTAATTGTTCAACACAATGATTTACTGTGCAATCCTGCAAAGCTTATCATGTAACTCATTGTGAAACTCCTTGATTTACTGTGAACACAGCAGAGCTTATCACAATGTTTCTGTGGGAAAGACTTGGCACCAGCTTGGGATAGGGTTTCACAGACCATTAATGATGACTGACAGGTTCATTTCAAGTGAGTTATAAAAGTTCACTGTACAAAATCACGCTGTCTGTGTGATATTCAGATATTTTAACTTCAGTGCTATATAAACACTCCTTACCACCCAGAAATCAGCAAACAAGCACATATATTATGAGACTGGTTTGACTGACATTTCTCTTATGTTTTTTTATATTATCATTAGAGTCTGCCTTTACCTTTTCATGGTCTATACATGAAAAATTGAAACATTTCACTTTTCCTTCATATTGGACAAGGTGAGATATGCAAAACCCTCCACTCCAATTATGAAAATTAAATGTTCTCAGCTTCAATAAAATAGTTTCAAAATCATAAATCTGCATTTTTGAAGGCTGGGAGACATGTCTAGAAGATGTAAAATGTGTGTCTGACATGTCAGATAAAGACCAGCATAAAAATAATGTAAACATTTAGCTTACTGTTCACCCAGTTTCCTTTTGCTTGGCTGGGCACATTAAACTTGGATAAACAGGACAAACATCTGATCTTTGTGGAACTCCTCTGCTTGAGGCAGTACTGACAATTAAACTGGAGTCAGGTGCTGACTGCTGCAGATAACAGGGGAGATACCATCAGATTTGGGTGGCTCTCTTAGCCAGTGCCATGCTAGAACTACACAGGTATAGCAAGTCTGCCTTTCTGTACCAAGGACTCAAAAGGAATGGATGAAAGTACTGCTTGAATTACACGGACAATATGTTGAAAGTTAAATGCAAAACTAAAGAGTTCATCCTGCAGCTAACACCAGTTCAGGCCAATTCACTGTCAAACGTTGCTTACAGCACAAGGAGAGAAGGACTACTTGCTGAAGCAGTGTGCAGGGACCAATAGCCACCTTAAGTACTCATTTTCCCCTTATCCATTTCGTAAATAGTAAGCTGGGCTTTGCACAAGATCAAGTCTTCATCCCACTTGACCACACTATGAATTGTGCCTTATTTTGTAGTGGAAAAGCTCATTTATTAATCTTGTTAGCATGAGTAAAGGGAAAGTCAGGAAATGCCTAATGACCAATTTACTTCCAGCCCAGTGCACATCACTGCATAGCACAGCCATGCAATCTCTTTTGTGATCAAACAGGTGGATGCTGAGTCACTTTCCTTATACTGGACAAAATTCAAACCTGTTGTAGGTCATCAGATGCTCTCAGTGCACATTGCACTGTAAGGATGTCCATCATAGACCCCCATGTATCACGGCAGGCTGCCTTTCCCACTCCTGTCAGGGCTCAAAGCAGCCTTAGAGGGAGCAAAGTACAACCCTATAAACAAAAATACCCCAACAAGATGAGCCTGAGCAAAACTCCCACTCCCAAACCCTGCTCAGTGATAATATGAAAAACATACAAGCACAGCCCTGCTGCCATAGCTGCGACCATTCATATTCAGTCAGGTTTGAACTTGGTAAACGGATACAGGCTGTAAAAATTTCAGCTGAAAATGACAGCTTGAGGGCATCTTCAACTACTCTGTGCTTCTGTAGAAGAGTTTAACTTTAGGTGGCTTCTTAAAAAGCCCACAGCTGATTAGGTAGTGGGATGAGAGGCACCGCCAAAGCATGCTCACGGCATGGAGACTTCCACAACCCCAACACCATTGCAAAGGGCAGGTTTGCTTTACAAACAAGCTAAATTCACTACTAAGGTGGTTTTGAATCACACTATGTTGATGGAGGAGTCTTACAGCAGTTAATTTCTAAAAAGAAACCCCCCAAAAAAAACCAAAAAAAAACCAAAAAACACCAAACAAAACAACCAAAACCAGTTTTCGTTGTTCCTGTCACAAAAAAGCATTAAAACACACCTTGCACTGTTACAAGCACAGAGCACTGAGCCAGCATAGCCACTGAACTGGATCATCTTTCCTTTTTCAATGAGTCAGTGATTTAGTTCCCTTATTTACACTGAAAAACAGCAGGATTTCCAACTCCTGTAATTAATTTTCAATACTGTATAAGACTGAGCACCTGATTCCACTGACTACAAAGGGGACCAAAGCACATGTTTCAGTTTAAGCATGTGACAAACTGTTTCAAGTAATCAGTGCCAAGGAAATGTGCAGCAGTATCTGCTGTAGGTGCTTCCACAGCATCATTTTCCTCCTCATATGCTAACATGAATCAGTGCTATCTTGCCACTGGACTGACTGACCTATTAAAAATGTATCTGGACATACAGCTGCACCCTGTGATATACAGTTAGCTCTGTTCCGTCAGATTGATTTAGGGAAAGGAATATGCTTATCTGGAAAGGTAAAAATCACAAGGCAGGAAAGGAACAGCTGGCAAGTCTTTAAGACAAAGGGGAGGCTCTCTTCAGACACTTTTCTTGTATAATTTATGCTGTAGACATTTTACTCTTTCTAATTGCCCCATTTCAACCTAATGTCAGTTAATCAATGACTTCTGCATAGCATGGAGGTGAACCCTGGATGCAGAACAAATGCATAAATTTGGTCTGCCTTTTTGCAGGCTCTACTTACAGAGCCTCATCTTTTGCATTTGCTTTCTGGAGTTGAAATTTCTTCTCTTTTGACTCATCCCCAGCAAACACCCACGCTCTCCCTCTTTTGAGTCACAGTGTTTTTTGTATTTTTAAATCATGATTACACTTCTGTAAAATGTAGATTTTTGAAGTACTTCACCACTGCTTTTTACTATCATTGTTTTATTATCCTGCTATTTTTATGTGGAAGGTCTGCTTCTCAAACCTAACCTGGTAGTAAGATCCTAGATGTACCATGAAACAAACATTGTGGCTTTTTGCTTTGTTTTGCTTCTAAAGTCTTGATTTCATGCCTTTCTTTCCCTTACTCAATATATTCAACAGTACTTTTAAAATGAGAATATATTATCTCAATTGCTTGGAGGGACCCACAGGTTTTTTTAATCTGGTAGGCTAATCTATGTAGAGCAGTTGGAAACAAAAAACATTCAGAGATTATGCCAATTAACCCCACATGCAAAGGATCTAATTTGGCAAGTGCCCCAGTCTACAACTTTGGGGGATGAAGCCCATATTCTTCTATTACCCTCACACTAATGCTACATTTAAACAGGCATCCAAATTCACTTGTAGATGTCCTGAAGGACAACACTGCACCTATCCAGAATAGCAGTCTTACCTCTCCCTCAAACCCACCCTAACAGAATCTGGCAAAATAAATAGAAATTTATTCATATTTTTTCAGGAAAACTTGAAAATCTGGCCAGGCAGTAGTTTAACTGAGTGTATGCCTTGAAACAATAGACAGTTTTCTTCTGTCTTCTCCTGGAGCTAGATCAAGCCTTGTATGGTATTGGACAAAAGTATAGGCAAACCAGTTAAGTGACAGTGTTCTGTATTTTTTTCTAAATGATGGAGAAAGACAACATAAGGTGTCTATTGTTATCCTACTTCTTTAAATGACCTACACATATAAGTTGCTCTTCTAAATGTCTGAAACAGTGCCACAGGTTTCTTCAGAGCTGCTTGTTTATCAAGGAGAAGTATTTGGGGGAACTTTACCTTGATCCATTCTGCTACAAATCACTATCGTTCTTCCCTTGAAACAATCCAGCAGATTTTTATCGATTCATTGCCTAACACCGTCCCAAAGAAAGCAAACTAAGACAAACCCATCCAGCCTATTCTCAGCTCTCAATCACCACTGCCCCATTTCTTTTACCATGACCTGCACAAAAGACATGGATGCCAGGAGGCTTATGTTTTCATTTGGGAAATTCTTTAACAACAGCTTGGGTTTACACACAGTGTAGATAGATACAAGGTCAGGCAGGTGAGCAAGCACTGATTACCACAGAAACCTTTGGCTGCACAGGAGATTGAAGAAGAGAACAAACTCAGCAGCAGCTCTGTGTCAGCTCAAGCTTCCACCAGCTGCATCCCTGGAGGAGCTGCAGCTCTTGTCCCCATGTTTCTGGGGAAAAGTCTAGGAAGCTAAATCTGAAAAGCTATCCCAGAACAATTGCCCTGAGATATTAAGTATAAGTAATTTTTATTCTCCTAAGTTCAGCCTTCTAATAAGTAATAGTGGATAGAGACACAGGGCAGAGCAGGTGCCTCCACATTAAGTAAACTCTATTAACAGATTTATTTACCTTGACTAACTCTTCCAGCAAGACAGGGAGGCAGGAGCAGATGGCAGTGAGAGCAAGTCTTGTACCAGCTGATGAGGAAAGCAAGGCAGCTTCCACCTGAAGTCCCAACATCAGGTAAGTTCACAGCAACGACACAGTCTGGAGGCCAAGCTGAGCGGCCAATTTGAAGGTCAGAGTCAAAACCAGATACATCCAACAGACTGCCAGGCAGGACCATATTGACAGGGCAGCTCTGTCACCAAGCTTGGAGGTCCATACACAGGCTAGAGTTCCTATCAGCAGGGTGCATAGACCAGGAACCAGAGACCAGCAACACTAGAGCATTGTTCAGAAAGAGACTACTGCCAAGGGCTGAGCTTAAATACTAAGTCCATGGAGTGGGTGGGATGCCCCAGGTGAGGCTGGTCAGGGCCATGAATATCAATCAGTACCTCAGGGCACCTGTTATCTCATTCATTGTTCAATTAATTTCTGTCCACAGTTACAGCAAACTGGGGGTTGGACTGTATTATACCACATGTTTAAAAAAAGAAGTACAAAAGCACACCAAAACAAACCACAGGCACCCTAGTGAAATTATTGAAAGAGCCCTCTATTAAAAATACCAGCTCTGATTCAGAATGTCAGAGGGGATATGAAGTTTTATTCAATATTTCCTAGTTGAACTCCACATTGCACTCAGGGAGCTACAATAGTGCACAATCAAAACCTTCTCTTATTTACCAAAAGAGGCTATTGTGTTGTATTACATTGTTGCTGGTATAGAAATTATTTGATATCAGTTTTGTAGTTGTAAATTACAGCTCCAAAATTTTTCATATGCTTTATTCAGTACACATTGAACTGTTATGATAATCGTTCCAAAATATGTGGAATTTGCCATAAAAGAACTGATTAAGATCCCAGTTACTTAAAACAGCCTTTTTCTTTTGCCCAAAAAGAGTAGGACTACCTGGGGATATTTTTTCCATTGCCAAAAGAGAGAATCAGATCAATGATGGTTTGGCTCATCAGGAATATGTATAATGTATTTCATCTTCAGTTTTTGAGAAAACCCTGTGTCAGAAACGTGTATTGTAGGTGGAATAAATTCACTGCTGTATAAAATTAGAAGTCATTCTGAGATCACATGTAAAACAAACATGGTCAACAATAAGGTTGGTTTAAAAGCTATTTGATTTGTGGTAATATTCCTCTTCTAATACACTATCATTAGTATTTTATTGTTCTCAAAGTTCTTGGTATTTCAAAGGCTCTGATTATTTTTTTTTTCCCAAATATGAGGAAAAAATCTATTGTACCAATTATGTGAGCAATCTGAAGTCTGTAGTGTGTGTCACTTTACAGGACAAAACAGTAGCAAAAGGAAATAAAAGCCAGTGTCAATCTTTGACGAAATTAACACAATTTAAAGCTGCTCCAGGCAAAACAATGAAATCTGTAATTTATCAGCACTGGATAACATCACCGGGGGAATTATTTAATGATTAACTACAGTGGGCTGGAGCCTGGGGTGAGGCATGTTGCCTTACGGCTGCGCGTGGAGCGTGCTCTGCCTCAGAGCTGAAATGCTGTCCGTTTCCACGGGAGAATAGGCCCCAGCACGGGCTGTCCTGCATGGGACACAGCTGGGGCTCGGGAAGAACGGAGATGACCTCTTCACCAGCTTTGTGAGTGTACGAGTGATCTGGACTGGCAATGAAAGTGCTGATGTATTGGAACAGCTTTAAATGCAAAACCAATAAAACCACTCACCGTAGGAAGGGCAGAAGCTGCTCTGTCGCTGCTGCAGATTTTATCATTGACCCTTGCAGAAACAAGATTTCACACCAAGTATTTTTTGCTATAAAGAACTGAAAAGGGGAAAGAGCTTCATGTTAGTATTTAATATTGTAGCATAAGTACTGGCAAATTACATTTCTGCACTTCATGGAAGCAATCTGCTTCTGTGACTAAACAGATTTTTGTGTCAGAGCTTAATGATGGGGCTCAGACTGACCGGGGGAAGCCACGGGGAGAGATGCCACATTTATCAGCCTCCCACGGGATGCAGAAACACAGACGGCATTCCAGAGCTGGAGACCAATAACCTGTCTGCACCCTCAGAAAAAAGGGAAATGTGACTAACTATTAAGCTGCTGGAATCACAGACAGGTAAAACTGATGTAAAAAATAGCAGACAGCTTTGGGAATGATCTAACATGGTTTGTGAGTGTACGTGCCTGTGGTGTTCCCCTTGTGCTTGCGTGTGGCCGGGTCGCTCAGCTTTGGTGACTGCTGCTGGGTGTTCCTCTTCCAGCCCCTCCCTACACATTTCACAGTGCCAGCATGGCCAGCCAGCAGTGCAGAGCACCTGTGACCAGCACTCTGCAGGGCCACCAGTGTCCTGGCTGCTCCCAGCACCAATTTGCCTTGGGGCACAGTGGCCTCAGGGGTTCACATGGAGGGCACCTCTCAGCCAGGTAAGGCAGAGAGGTCCATCGCAGCAGTGCCACACAGCATCTGCTACTGGGAGCAGCAGGTAGGATCACTGCAGACCCAAAGGGGGTGAATTGCAAGCAGTATTTGTGAAACTCATGGAGCTGATGGCCTTTCCATGTGGCTGAACTGCTCCCAGCTGAAGTCTGAGCTCCAGGCTTGGCCCTGGACCTGTCACTGCGGTTTGGCTGCAAGGCTACTTGCTCTTGCTCAAGGCTGCTGGCTTGGTCCTGGCACCTCCCTGGTCACACAGCTTTTGGATGGGGATTCTGGTTGTAGTTGTGTAAAAGACTCCACCAGGATGGCGGCACAAAGCTTTGGAGCAAGTGTATTTTCTCTGCTGGGAGCAGCACTCTGTCTGTGAAGCTATGCCTCTGTGTGGCTTTCCATAGCCAATGAGCAAGAAAGACACCTAATTCCTTTTATTATGTTTTGTAGCCTGAAGACAGTGGAAGTGTTGAGACAGAAATATCCCAGATCAACTTCTCCATCATGGTAATCAAATAGTGCTTCAACAAAGCATTTTTCCGTAGAGATGCTTCATTTTTAAGTATTATAGTCATTACAAACCATTGGGATATTAGTTATGTGTTACCTTGGTCATTTTGTGTCTGGGTTCTCTTCAAATTTGTCATTTTTATGCATTCTCAAAAATGTCTTCAGATTGGCGGATCCTTTGTCATCATGACTGCTGGAAAAACACCAACAAAGTTCTTGTTCCTGCAATTAACAAAAACAAGGCATTTCCCCAAAAGACTATCAACAATCTATACACAGATTGTACTATTCTCCCTCTAAATCTTGCTGCCGATGAACAGGGTGGGTTTTTTTCCTGAAGAATATGTTGTTTTTCTAGTTTGCCATTAGCCTCCACCAATGACTGTGTGATGCAGTTTTGTGTCTCCAAGCCTACAGTAAATGAGAAACATTTTGTAGAATTTTCTTTTGCTCTTGAATTTTTCAACATGCACATGGGATAAGAATGTAACAAGACTCCAATAGAATTTTATAATTGGATCAAAACACAGTTCACCCACATATGAGCTGGATTGGTTGTGATAGATGTCAGGAGAAATTCTAAGGCAATACTAAAATTCTTTTATTCCATAACTGCCAAATAAAATAGTACTAAAAGCCCGTGAGCAAAAGCCTCCTAGTTTGGCTGGGTTTAAATAGGAAAAGAGTAATCAGATAGTGGATGAGGCATCAGTAAAATCAAATTATGTGAAGCCAAATGATACGATTGCTCTACCATTCTCCCTGCCTCCATTTCTGTTTCAGTTCTGAACACATTAATCATGGCTAGATCATTTGCACCAGGTATGATATCTCATCTTTGGGAATAACCAAAGGCTGAGACCCCTTTCAGCTGTGTGTAATAACTCCTTACAGCTCCTCCAGCTGCTCTTAAGACTATATCAGACCTGGTCAGCCACCCAGGTGCAAGACTGGTCAGTGTGCATGTCCTTCTGGATTATTTACACTAAAGCTGAAATACTGACTTGCCTGCTCACAAGGAAGGGGCAGTGGCTTCCTTGGGATCTCAGGAAACCTGAGGTGCCTGCCTCCACCAGCCCAGGCAGAAGGACCCCACTCGCCCCACACTGTGAGGCTGAAGTCTCCAGGGTCCCCCCTCACCAGTCCGGCCCCACAACTAGACCTGCTGCATAGCCCCAGTCCCTCTGCCTGTCCAGAAGCCTCCTGGCACCAGAGCTCAGACACCATGTACCCTCAACCTCGTGCACTGCTGTGCTGCCCCACACAGTGCCATGTGTTCCGAGCCGGGGAGCTCAGGTGGGTGAGCTACAGATAACAACGACGCCTCGTACATGGGAAAGCCAACCGCCAGGAGCTGTGCACTGGGCTGTCTTCCTGGGCACTCCAGTCCCCCACCTCTGAGACATTGCACTCAGCTCCAAGAGCGTCAGTGGAGTAAGACAGTCACTGCCAAAATGCTCCCATTTCTTCACAATGCACAAGGAGAAGCGGTGCTGGAGCACCCACGGTCTGCAATAAAACCCCTTCGAGCAGCCTCGGTGGAGGCCGGCGTGGTGTGGTAATGCAGGAGAGGAGGATGAGCTCATGCCGTGCTGCCCGTGGTGTGCAGCTAAAGCCCCGTCTGTTTGCATTAGCCTTTATTCGGTGGAGATGTCGTCACCCTGACCCACAGTCCCTGAGGAAAGCAAACAAAAGCAGGGAGGGCAAAGCAAACCCCAGCCCCACCGAAGCCCCAGTGCAGCCGACCATCGTTGTGAGCAGTGCTTGGATTTTATGTCAGCGATGCAACATAATTAATTAGATTTAGATTAGATGAGAATACATTAGACACAGTGAGACGCTACCTTCCTGCCTGTCCATCCTTAGAAGAACTGGGCACAGTTTCTTTCCTTATGCATATTCCCTTAATAATATATTTGTCACAAGGATTCTTCCTACACCCATCTGGCATATAGATATTTTTCCAAATTTGTCATTTTTTATGTTCCAAAACCTATTTTACTTCAGAAGCTTTCATAATGAAGCAGCAAAAGCCTGCCATAGCTTGATACATGGAGCAGAAATCACATCTGTGCCAGGCTGTTTTCTAATCAGATAAAGCACTGAATACCTGCAGTGCTTTTTCTTCTGGTCTTTGAATACATGTACCTGAGCAGCTTCCAGTGCTAGTCTAGCTTTGCATTTACAATTACTACAAAATACCATTCTTAATTTTAGCTTTCAGCTAATTTCAGTGCTTTTAAAGCAAAAGAGAAGGAATTATTAAGAATTGCCTAGTGGTCCCCCACACCACGCAAACCATGGAAAGTCATTCTGTAACTTGGGCATCAGCCCAAACACTTGTGCTTGAACTAGAGTGTACTTTTCAGAAGGGCATTTGCCCTCGTTTCTCCTTTTAATGCTGTCATTCACACCATATAATTCAGACATCTGTTATAAGTGAAGAGTGAAGTGGGCAACATGGTGGGGACTTCAGTGAGTTTGTTCATACCATACCCCAGACAGAAGGATAAAAAGAGTTGTGATGTCCCATTTTCACCAGCACCCTAAGTCTGTGGTGCAAGGAACTCCACTTAACCCAACAGAGTCACAGGAAAATGCTTCTACTTTACTCTGAACCTTCACCTGCCCTGCTGTGGCCTGGCTCCTCACCACTGCCTAGCAACTTTGCATGCACAAAACCAACAGGTAAGATGGATTCTGCAGAAGATAATTTCATCTGAAGCCACATTAACTCCCCAGACACACTGTCTGCTCCTCATGGTACATCCCAGGAGAGGCTTCGCTGGCACAGCAGAGACAGGAAGGCTGATGGTTTGTGGCACTTCCTTGTGCCAAATCCCGGGAGAGAGTTCCTACTACTTTGAATTTCCTCTGTTCGTATAAAGCAAAAGGACAATCTGAGGCATTGCTCTCAGTATAGTTCAAAACACAGTTTGAAGTGTGAATTTTTCAATATTTGAAGCATTGGCTTTTATGATTTATTTATTGATATTCCAGGACAAGCATCACAGAGTGAGGCTGGTGCCTCACTCCAAATATAACAACAATCATTGAATGAATAGCAATATTTTCATAGATATTTTGTCCATTGCTATGCAGATAAATTTTGCCTCTGTATAATAACACAAAGACATCAAGATGATAAGATCAAGCATATTGTAGAAACACTAAAAAATCCCAACTCTGAATCACAATAGTTCATATTGTTTCATTTCTGACAACAATATGCACTTTATGAACAGAATCTGACTTTATAGCGGGTGTGACTCAGGCAAAGGAGGTGTGCAGGGTTTGCTGTCTCTTATCCCTTGAGTCCACCTTGTAATATTGCTGGTATCCGTGTGTAACAGATAGTGTTGTGCACTGGGCTGGAAGATAATAAATAGATGTGAGCTGATGATTTACAGGAGGGTGCTTGGAACTCCTTGAACCACTGGGGAAGGGAAACCGTGCTGGTACAAGGTTGTGCTGTCAACCTCGCAATAGTTTTTCCTCTCTCCAGAGGGCAATTTCTCCAAGATGTAACTTGCTTCCTGCTTCATCATCTGGAAATTCACAAATCAGAGGAATTGTGGTTAATTACTAAAATGGCTGATCCATAGATTCTTAGCTGTCAAAGCCTGGGGGGAGGGGTTCAATTGTTGTTTTCGTCTGAAAGGATTTCTCCTAAACTGATGAAATAACTCACATTAATGAAACTTGCAAATAGAAGACTTTTGTGATTATTTCCAGTTGTGGTGAGAATTGCTTATTTAAAATGCATTGCTTTCTTAAGTGAAGAAACTCGTACTTCTCCGAACATCCAGAATAAATTTAGCCCTAAAACATTCGTAACAGAGGATGAATGCATATCCAGGCTAACACTGCATGTGATCTCTGATCATACAGTAGTTAAGTTATACAATCACAGTGATTTATGGTACTAAACTGTGGAGCCTCATATCTGCAGGGGTGTGGGTAAAGGGGTGGAACTCTCATCAATCAAAAGACTATACTTGTTCAGCATTTGGATAATTAAGGCAGACAGTAAAAAAGCATGAAATAATATTTAAAAATATTAAATCAGAATATCTATTTGCATAGTGTTATTAAGCAATACAGTGCTGAGACGCCTTTTCTAAAAGCTTCCCTAGAAATCCACTTATTATCTTGTAGCACTTGATCTATGCGTTCTTCATATTCACGCTGAGGGTATTTGTAGAGTAGTTATATAATACACATACTGTCTTTGAATTAAAAAAAACCAGGATTGCAAATAATGGCTACCTTTCAAGTCTATTTCAAGACAGAGACAAAACTAGAAGGAAGAAAAAAAAAAAACAAAACAAAATCAGAAGCAATTTTAAAGTGCAAAATTCTGAAATTTCATTTATCCTACTAAAAGTGCTTTTCCTCCAATTCACCAACCCCAGGTAGTGATAGTCAGGCATAATGAGGGGCTACCAGAGGGGAACTGTATTAATCAAACAATGTTCAAAAAAAAAAAGTTTAATTAACTGCATATTTTGTAAAAGCCACATTTCATTACTGTTTGTTAGGAAGATGGAAGCATGTACTGGAAACACTAATTCTAATTATTACTTCAAGTGGGAGTTTTTGGCAGAAGGTCAAGGAATAATAGAAGAATGTGTGAATCTGTGCTACAGCATAGCAGTAAGACTAATCATTTGAATACAGCCAGTTGCTTTTTCTTGGACTGTCTGTGTGCTGTTCAATGTTCTGGATGAATCTAACACAATCAGCCTGTTCTCTGGTGTATATCCACTTCCTGCTGACTCAGGGCAGCTTGCCCCTTCTGCTATTTATTAAAATGAAACATTCCTATTAAAACAACATTTTTCAGAGAGATGACCAAATAGATATTAGTAATGACATTATTAAAACTATTTTGTTTAAAATGAACTGTCACACTTGTGTGTTGCAAAGCAACACAAACAAATCTATTTCATTTAGTGAGAGATTGCTTTGAAGAGCTGGATTTCTTTCTTTCTATTAGAAGATATTGTAGAGGGGATGTGATGTGTGCTCCAGGAAACCGCCAGCTTTTATAGCTATTAGAAAGGAGGAATATTGTTTCTAGTACTCTCCGTAGCAAACAATGTATAATTCATGGATTCATTAACATGCAAATATGATCCATGGCCTCCTATGTTTATATCTCCTAATAATCTATTAATGGTTTTAAAAGTAAAGAGTAATAGAAATATTTTGTATGAGCAACACTTACTCGTGGCTCTCTGTGTTTTTTTCTAATTGTATAGCATAAGCATGTATAGAATTAAAACAGAAACAATGCAAATTAATTATCCTATGATTCTCAAATAAATATTTATTGAACATAAGGTCACATGCCCAATGACTTGTGATTCACTCTTGAAAGATCCCAGTATCATTAGATGACAACATGCCTTAGAAAAATTGTGCTGGGGGGTGGAAAGGTATTCATACTGTAACTATAGCTTGAAATCATCCCCAGATTTGGAAACAGGATTGAGATTTCCGCTCCCCCATCAAATATGGATGGGACAAGAAAACAAAGAAATACAACATGCATCTTGAAGACCTGGACTTTTCAGTTTTCTTTGTAACAGCAGTGGATCGTTAAGATTTCATGGTGATGCAACCTTGTTTAGTGTTTTAGGATCAGCTATGCTCCACTTCCATGTTCTAACTGCAACTTTAGAGCTGTCAGTCTGAAAAAATGCCAAAACTCACTTCTTGCTTTGTCAGGGCAGACACACAGCATTACCAAGCAGATAATTCCAGATTTTGAGGGGGTGGGGGTTTCCTACTCTGAGCACTTGGTGCTTGCAGGTTTGCATGCTTTGCCTCCAACTCTCTGCAGTGCCATTGCACAACTCCCCGTGCCTGAGTGCTGCCACCGCTGCCCTCCCACTGCCAGTCCCCACGCAGCAGTTACCCCAGCCTGATGGAAAAGCCCCTCACCTTTCCCTCTCCCTCTCTGAAATTCCACGGCGGGGGGATCTGCCAAGGTAGTGATTTCACTTCAGTGTTTATCAGAAACCACATGAAGAAAAACAGTGCAAGATGTGGGCACATCTGCTCTTTGTAAAAAAATACATTTAAAGTAACGATGCTGTAGGCAACAATAAACCATTTTAATCAACTACTGGAAAGAAACACCCTGTCAAGGACAGTTTTGCTGATTTTCATATTATAACCCATAAGCACTGAACAGTGTTTTGGACAAGGGTCGAGGATTTTTTCTGTGAGTCTGAAGAATTTGTCTAAGGACAAAAAAATAATGTGTAAATCCCCACAGTCTCTCTCTTTACTTTTAATAAAAAATGTTCCTCATATCACATAAATATGGGAGGAATGAGGGACTTCTGAACATTTATTAACAAATAAATATAGGGTCTTTTTAAAGGCAAATGCATATGTGATGTGAGCCCTTTATTTTACCAGTTACTTTGTTCCTATGATGCTGATTTCTCAGAGAAATGAGAGCAAAATCCGTCAGGCTGGAAAACACAGACTGCACTTTCCCTCAGCACTTTAGCTCACCCCTTTGTGGGTGACTCTGTGGTGTGCAGATCCCAACCATAGTCTTGTGTCAGTGTTCTAATACCCTACTGTGATGATCTTTTTCAGGCTAACTGTGACTAAAAAGTTAGTCTCTTATCCGCACTCCTGTATGTCACATCCTTATTACACCCTCCTCCCCCTTGAAGCATGGAAGAACCCTTCTGGACTTGAAACCCTTCCAGACATGAGAACTACCTGAAAGCTACAGCTCTGTGAATTTGGAAAGCTGGGTGGTGAGTCTACCAGGAGAGAGGCAGTTCAGCAAACAGGTTATATGCTGTTCATATTGACCTGTATGTGTAGAAAAAGAAAAATTTATTTGTTTAGTAGAGGCTGCCTGTCAGTATAAACAGCAACAATCACATTCACAATGAAAATACACCAATTTTGCACAACAAAAAAGCCTGTTGGTACATACACTTCACAGTTCGCTTCCTTAATTAAATGAATGTAACAAGTTGATTAGACTTGAGAAGCTCTGAGAAAAGTCAGATTCATTTATACTGAAAAGTAGGACTCGGAAATAAATTATTCACAGTTGATTAGACTAAGACAAGCATTTCTCAAACATTTCTCAATACTTCAGAAAAAGCGACATATTGAACTCTATTTTACTGTGAGGCTCAAAATGGCAATTAACAGTCCTAAGCTGCATATAAAACCCAGTATGAACCATGTTTACAAGAACATTGTGTGTGAATCAAATTACTTTATCTTTGGTTTGAAGAACTTAGAAATAATTGCCAATAAGTATTCATGTATAAGACCAGTTTTTTGAAACAAGTTATTTTAATTACTACTAGTGTCAGGAGTACGTGTAGGCGATTTTATTAGACTTAATGTGTTTAGTGAAGCTCCCTGAACTGTAGCTGGTTTATTTCTGTAGAGGATGAAATATTTCATATATCTTTATTATCCTTACGTTCTAATATTATATTTATTTCTAAATGAAACCCAAACATCTGATGCTTTTGTTGCTTCCTAGAATACTAGGATGAATCGCAGTGACATATTGCCCTCAGAAAAATCTGAACATCAGGTAGCTAGGGGTTTCCATATGCCCCACTTGTAAAATAAATACCCTTCAAGCTGCATGTAGTTAGAGCTTTCTCCGTTTGCACCCACACCTGGAACCCTGACACAGCAATGAGTGGGAGCCCTTCCATGAAGGAATACATATGGGGAAAAAAGGGAGAGAGAGGAAAGATTCCTAAGAGGTGAAAATCTTGATCCTGAAAAATGATATAAATCCTTAATGATTTTCATTTAGCAGCTCTTTTGCTTCCAGCAACATTCTTCTCAAACATGGAGTTACTTGAACTTTCCAAATCCAAATTATTAAGAAAATTTTCAAACAAATTCTATCAGCAGCTCTGGCAGTAAATTATGCTAAGAAGGTCATTTCAAGGTATCCATACAGGCAAATGATCAAATCTTAGCACATATGTCATGCAACCTTTTAAGTCGCATGACTTGTGGATTTGCTTGCTTTTCTACTTCTCTCAACCACTGAGGCCACACAGCCAGGCAATTCCTGACACTGCAGTGACAGTCGAGCTGCAGAGAACAAAGTGCACAGCCCAGGACACGCCAGGGCGCTGTGCCAGAGCCAGAGGGACCACAGCCACATCCCACCTGGCACAACAACACGCAGTGAGGGGGCACAGGCACAGCGTCGCTGCCTCCTCCCTCACACAGGGGCAGGCTCAGCCAGCCCTGCACCAACAGGAGCTCTGAAGGAGTGGGGCAATAAAGGTAAAACAATGGGGCACTTCACCATAATCCATATTTTTCATCACCCAATTCCAAAGGTATTATCTTGAACATGTCAGTCCCGTGCTAAGGTTTTACAGATGTCTGCAAACATTCGTACTTCAAGGAACACAATAGTTATGCACTTTACTGGTGTGATATAAATTAGCAGTTTCCCAGTTTTCATTGCCACAATAAATCCATACAGAATGGTGTTGGTATATACAACAACATCAAAGAGCCTGGAATAGAAATAGTGAATTGCAGTTATAAAAATAAATTTCTAAAAAGGAGAGCAAAGGAAAAAGGAGACAAATGTTCTAATCTTACCTTCATCATAATCTTATTAGCATTTCTCAGTGAGTAGTTCAAGTATCAGTCTATACTCTTATGAATCTGTCTCATAAATATGTCAAGAGCAAAGTATAGTTATTTTAATAGTCTGTGTTGGTGGGCCATCATGGATTTAATTAAGAGACAACTAGTGTATGAAATATGACACAAAAGCACCAAACTAAATGGAGAAATGTTTTACTGCAGATTTAAATCAGCGACACAGAAGTAATGATGATCTGGCCTTAGAATCCTACCTAGATTTAATTAATGCAGACCATCACAGACCTGGTCATATATGGGAGGAAAAAAAGCATTAAAAATAATGATTTAAGCTATACTCTGTTATTTATAAAGACATTTGCATTATCTCCAACTTCATTATGTTATTCATAAATGTGTGTTGGTTTGTGGCTCTTAAATTAATTTTAAAAAGCTGGGAATTCAAGTCCAGTAAAAATTGTTAAAATAGTACTTTCAGCTATCCATTTTTCCAAAATGAAGCCTTTATTAAGCTTCCTGCCTTATTTTGAAGGCTCTCAGAATGCTCAAATAATTCTGCTACAAAATTCTCAATATCCTTCTAACGTTGCAAGGAAAACTGTTATTTTCCACCCAAATCTGTTCTTTCTCCATCTTTAAAAAAAAAATAAGGGCATAATCGGCACAGTGAGTATGCAGGATTAGATTTTCAAGCACTGCACAATCCTTCCTGCTATCATTTTGGTGCACTGTTTTGATTTGATAGGAGATTTGGCAAGAGACATTATTTTTAAGAAGCAATGCAAGAGCATACATTTTCACGTTTAAATTCCTTACTACTTATATGAGTTTAACACTAGTTTACAAAGAAAGAATCTGACAATTCCATGAAACTATTCCAATATCTTGAACTGATCTTGCAAAATCATTGACTGCCAACAACCTCAGTTGCACTGAAGTTGAAAGCAAGGCTTACTATTGATTTTTAAGGGCACAGAAGCTGACTCTGAGAATATACAGTCAAGTATATGCCTGTCTGGCTGTAAGAATTGATGTCTTGGTCAACTACAAGGACCATATTTATACACGATTTTCGTGTCTAAGACTTTAGTTTTTATTAATGTGATCCAGCATGTACTAGCTATTGCATGTTAACTTTCTCAATTCGAGAGACTTCCAGTCATTTAGATAAGAATAACCTTTAACTGGCTGGTTGGCCTAGCAGACAGTTAAAGTATTCAAAGACTTTATTAACCTTTTATTACCAACAGAGAAGAAAAAAAGACAGTGGCCAGAAAGCATCATTAAGTGAACTTCATCCCTATTTTCAGAAAACTCAAAGCTGTGGACTCTAGGTGCTCTCCAAATACCATAATTTGGACTGCCAGGAATGTAATAAAAACTGTAAATTGACACAAAAATGAAAGTGCTTGGGAGAAATAAATTCATAACTACTTTTATTTTTGGTGAAGAAAACATCAAAGATTTGCAACTCAGCCTGGAAGGCAAAAATGGATAAAAGGATAGTGCCTATAGTTTCAAAATATTTTTCTCTTTAATGAGCAGTTGAAAATATCCATAAATCTTTTCCAGTAACACTGTATTTAAAAAGCCGTCTTTTGTGCCTGGCATGTTTATAGTAAATCTATTCTCATCTGTTGTGTTTGCATAAATTGTCCAGAAGTTCACCCTGTCTTGGCTGTCTTTCAGTATTCATTAGTATTGAAGTAATTTTTGGAATAAATGAAGGGAAAAAATGCCCAGAAATTGAGATAATGCATAGAGAGAACGAGACTTCAGATAACTAACAAGAACAAACACAGCTTTATTCAGCCAAATTCGCAGAAATTTGTTTCATATTGAACTAAACAGTATGAATTGTGTGTGTAAGTGTGTAATAAATAGAGACAATCAGGATGACATTCTAAATAATATATGATAAGGTAGTAATACAGTCTCAAATAGGTATGGGACTACAGTTAGGTATATAGGCACCTAACTAATCAAATTACTCCTGTCAAAGGTCTGCTGTGAATCACCTGAATTTAGCACACCTTTGGACCTTCTTCTGCCAATCTTTCACCTTCCTCCTCAATTAAGGAGACATATATAACAAAAATGAAGAAAATAGCGTTGCAGAACTGTTGTGTGGGTACAGCGTGAAATGCGGGGCTGGATGAAGTCCCTGGGGAAGGATGAGGGGAGGGGAGGCACTGCACAGCTGAGAACCCCTGCATTGTCGTGGGACAGAGCAATCAGGTGCCTCCAGCCTCCAGAGCTTGTCCTGGCTTAGCTGTCCACTCCATCCAGGATTTCCCTCGGCTCTCTCAACCTGGCTCTTTCCTCTCCCAGGCTCGGTGTTGGAGGCGTTCCCGTGGCCCTGCCCTGCAGTGTTGGGCTGGGTCTCGTGTGTCTTTGCAGCAGGCAGTGCAAGCACGGCCCCCTTCCCATCGGGGAGGAGCGGACGAACACGGAGCTTTCATCTTCTCAACAAACTCCCAAATTCAAAACCTTCCTCTCAGGAATAATTAGAGCCGCTTTGAATGCCATTGTAACTGGAGCGTCTAAACACCTTTTAGATTACTTTTAGCCCAAAGTAGTGACAGGATAAAAAAGGCTGAAGATCAAGGACATTATTTTGCTGAGTTGCTCAAGTAATAAAGAGGTGAATAGATGAGAAACAACTGTACAGCTGTGCTGCAACCAAAGAAACAAGGAAACCCAGAACTTTCCACTTTAGACTCCCATGGAATCAAACCTGAAGATGTGCAGGAAGAAGTTTACCCTGGTCTACCCTCTGCACAATGTGTTCATTAGATTTTAAAATAGTAGGGCACTATATCTCTCAGCCTCAGGGCACAGTTTCTTGTGATTTCCATTAAAAGTCTTGTTGACAGTAGGGTTTGTTCAATCAAGTGCGAACATAACAATGATTTTGCAAAGAGTTTTACAGAGTAACTTACATTCACAGAGAGCTCCCCACACCTCTGTTTCAAAAACAATTTGCAGAATTAAATATTTAACAAACAAGTTTGAGATCTGCAGTGATTAAATTAGTGAGATAATTAGGAAGATATTTAAGGTTAATGTTTACAAGTAGGCTAATTATATCCTTTCCCAAATTTCTGTTTTCATTTCACTTGACACATGTTGCAATAACAGCAAAAGTGAGGCCAACACTTACAGGGATGGCAGGCAAGTCAGCATGTGTCGCCAAAGGTGACTAAATGCATGCTTCTGAGGAAACCTCTCTCCAACATACAGTCTTAGAGCTTTATGTTCTTCATGTCCCAGCAGTTCTCCATCTTTCAGGGTGAATTCCTTTGAATAACCCTTCAGATCTGCATAAAGAAACATTTCCTACAGGACTAGTGGGATTTCATAGCTTCAAGACTTCACACAGCTCTCTGATGTTAATTACAAAAGAGACAGCATTTAACGCTCCGTACTGAATTTAGTCTACAATCACAGCTCCTGTGACTGCAGACACAAGGCAATGTAGGGAGCTGAAATTCCCTCTGATTGGACTTTGCTGAGGCTACTTCTTATTTACTGTAATGAAATTAAGAACAAAATCTGCTGCAATGATCGGCTGGATGGTTGTAGAGAACCAAGAAGGGAATCGACTGCTACAATAGTTTTGAAAAATTATGTAACAGTTATTTGTGGAGAGGCAACAGGACAAAGCGTCTGGATTAACTTACATAAAGCTGTTTTGCAAACATGTCAGGTCGATGCAGCCACGGGCTCTGAGAGAGCAGGGAGCACAGCCATGCAAACAGCACAATGCTCCCCAGCCTTGAGCTCAGCCACAAGCTGAGGCTGTTGAGAGGAAGGTGCTGAAGCTTTCCAGTAGCAGAACAAACATTTTTCAAGCGTCTGAACACTGTTCCCTCTTCTGCCTGACAGAGCCTGTTCATTTTTATCACCTCAGCATACCAGAGCCCAGGGCCAAACTTCCCAAACCCTGATGGGACTAAAGTCTCACATATGGGGCTGAGCTTCAAAATTTTCCACCTCTAAAACAAGGGAAATTGAGACACCTATATTGTCATACATTACGATATTTGATATACAGATCTGATTTAGACAGTATGTGTGATTTGTAAGCATTACATCTGCCCCAGCACATTTTACAAGGTTTCCCCCTTGGTAAACATACAAGGTGTTTATACACTTACATACATACTGAAGGCCTCCCAGCCCAGCTCCCCTCCCCGACTGACAGGCAGCCTTGGAAACAGCTCATTTTTCATTCATAGTCATTTTTTGCATTCTTCCGTATGGGAAGACAGCTACATTTCACATCAGGGTCAGAGCTGCTGGGGAGCCCGTGCTCACAAGTCATAGGATCCTGTCCTGCCCCAGTCCCTTGGTGCGAGCACCTTCAGCTGTCACTGCATGGCAAAGGTGGCTCCTGGAGAGGCTGTGCTACCTGTTACCCTAACACAACCTGAGCACTCCCATGCCCTGGAAGAGGGCCCATTTCTGCCCAGGAAGAAGGTGTTTTCTGGCTGTTAACTGACATCTGCTTTTCCTCATGTTGGCTCATGGCCCAGCCTTCCCTGCACAGACCCCTTGGGAGAAGCACACGCCAGGCAGCCAGGTCCAGCCTGTCCAGCCCCTTCATCCCCTCGACTGTGGGGTCGTAAAGCTGTTACCAGAAAAGCAAATCACACTCATTGTGCCTCAGGGGAAGAGGGAAGACAGGACTCTGAGGGACGAATAAAATGGCTTGTGTCAGATTTTCTCCTGCTACCATTTTGCTGAGAAAAAGGATGGATTCATATGTCTTATCACTATCCAAGGAGCATGTGCTTTTCTCTACCTCTTTAGCTATAGAAATCAACCTTCTGAGCAAAAAGAGTCACCTTTTAAACAAGAGCGAGCCACAGCAGCTGGTTCTTGGGTTCTGCTCTGCAAGAAACTCACTGAACACTATGTTGAAACTTAAATTGCTTTCTGAATTTTTTAAGCTGTAAAATCTTATTCAGTGTTCTCTTGTTTGGTTTCAATTTTTGTTTTATTCTAGTATGGTGCTGTTATTTGATACATTATTTGATAAATTTGCCATAGCATTACAGAACACTAATGTGCCGATGCCTGCTGGACCCTGCTGATAAGAAGGCTCGCAAGACAGGAGCTGGTGAAAATCAGTCTCTGTCCTTTTGAAAAATTAGTTGAAGAAATTTCACATTTTTACTTTCCCAAAGAGACACTGCAGCCATTTCTCTTCCTTTCTTATTTATTGTTCAGATCACTGCAGCATAAGCATGTGCTTCTCTAGCCCACATCCCTACTGCCACAGACACAGCCCTCCTCTAGTATGTCAGTGGCGAGCACGGAGGTAGGGATGCTCCGGGCTGCACTGTACTTGCACAAGCGACTGCTGTGAGTATACATGCAAGTAGAGCAACTGATTTTTGAAAGGCAGTTAGATACCCAACCAGTAATTGTGTGCACAATTACTGTGATTACACATGTAATCATGGTCATTGTGCTTTCAAATGATGCATGTGCTATTCTAAAAATTCGCTGCTGTATTACTAAAATTAATGGAAGCTTTGCCATCAATTTAAACTGATGGAGGATCAAACACTACGCATTGTGGCAGTAGTCTTGATATATCCAAGAGCAAATGCAATTTTTGCAACCCAAATGCTAAATTTACAGAGGGTACGAAAACAGTAAAAGAGGGATGGAGACATAGTTTCTTAGCATATCTAGGTATGTATTCATTATGCATTTGTTAATAAATTATCATTTTTGAATAGAGTTCTGGATTTGATTCAAACTCCACTGACATTAAGTGAAAACCAGGGCTCTGGTTCAAGGCTTCTTCCTTTAATGTTTTCAATTAGTTCAGCTTATATAGCCATGCATGCATTTGTTCATGGCAAAATCTTTGGCTTTTGACTGCCTCGTCTTTCAAGAGTTAAATAGGATTTTGCAGCAAAGATGGTGAGCAATACAGCAGGTATAGTGATATGTAGTATTTCACATCTAGTCTTTGTCCATGTTCTAACAATGTGCATTAAATGTCTTACTATTGTCTCTTTTTCTGATTAGTTTACAACCCTGTAGTTCCAGCTGTTTTATTCTGAAACTCTAAAACCCTGTCACTAGGGAGTTCTGTGTAATTGCCCATAATATGCACCACATTATCCATTTCAGGAACTGTGCTGAAAGACAGCAGCAATAAGGGGTTTTCTAAAGGCAGTCTGGTTTACACTAATGGATCTAACAGGAAGGAAATGCAATTTGAAAGAAGCTGATGCATATGTTCTATTGTTGAATATAATGTTTGATTTAATTATTAACTGTCTGTGATGGAAAGTCAGATCCTGCTCAGTTCTGCTTACAGTTCGGTACTCTGCTACCAGCAAAACCAGACAAGATGCAGCCTAAGGATTTAGGAGTTCTTTGTAAAGTACTGACATATAATTGTGCTTTTATAAAATATCAGCAGAGGAACTTCAGTTGCAGGCTCCTTCCACACAGGCTGGCTTCCTTTTATCAAGCTAAATATACAATATAGAAGCCAACTCTTTCTCATTTTGCCTTGCATAAATCAGGAGATTCTCAAAGTTAACAATCTGCTATAATTATTTAAATAAATATGAGCCAAACTGAGTTCATATTCACACCTATTCATAACTTATCCATTTTTTATTTTATTTTACATTTCATGTCATACAAAGTGCAGCAGTCAATCTACTTCTGTATCACCAAGGAAGTACACAAAGACCCAAGTGAATTTTTAGGAAGGAGTTAAAATGTGCTGGCATGACTATACCTACCCTTCTTTTATCAGGGACAGAGGATTTGGCAGCCTATTTCAGTCCAATTCTATAATTGGTGTTTTGTGATGTCTAGTAAATTGTTGCATTGTGTTACAAAGGTCCTTAATTCCAGGGGTGGGTGTTAACATGGTGTAAGGAATGAATTCATTATGAAGAACTCTTACCTGAAATTCCATTATCCTTTCCTCACCATGGTGACTCCTATCAAACTCATTCATATAACGTAATCTGGAAAGAAATAGGTACTGATACTAAATGGCTGCATTTTCAGGGGAGTTTAAAGGCAAAAAAATCATAGCTCTTCTGCATGATTCAGACAAGAACAGTAGCTTAACACCACTAGTAAACAAAATAATTGAGCAATGTAATTTCAGTTTTGTATTTTGTATCTGTCTGGTGAGATTATTATCCTTGACACTGTCTTAAACAGCCGGAGGACTGGAGTTGAAATTAAACAATAGTAATGATATTTGGAGTGCATCAGAATGCATCTTTTGTTAAACATACCTTTCTAAAAGTAGTGTACACAGCGTTAGCTCTGTGGGATGCACCTTCCTTTGCAAGTTCCAAAGTGATTGGTTACTTCTGTCAGGAGGGTAATAGAAAGAAATTAAGTTTCTAGGAAATACACCACCACGCCTCAGACTTCTAATTGCTTTGGGCAGCTTTAGAAAAAGTCGAGACCTCTTCCACTGCAGATTTGGGTTCTTCGTGGCAGTCAGCAGACTTCAGTCAAACAGTATGAAAGAGCCACTGCAGTAAAATCCATCTCAGATTTATCTGGAGACTTCTGCTTGTAATCTCTTCTCTGTTGTAAGGATCTGAGAAGATTTTAAGCTTTTAAAAAACCTCAAACATTTTGAATATATTGGTTGAGAGAGGTACCTGAGAGCTCAGATCAAAATATATCCAGACTGCTTTAGCCCGTGACTCCCATCAGAGCAGATTTCTGCTGGGTCTTTCCTGGTTCAGAACATCATACAACCACCCTTTCTTAGGCTGTTTCAGGACTCTTGAAAAGGACCCCTTCCAAAAAGCCTTGCCAGAAACCAATAAATGCCATAGTGTGTGGTGTCTTTCAAAAATTTAACAAAAAACCTGCAAAACAGGTAGAAGCTGAGGTCAGTTCTCCTTTAGCCTGAAGTTTTCCCCTAGTTTCACTGTTACTCCTACTCCTAATTAAAAGGTTATTGAAGCACTTTGCATACTCTAGTGTACTGAAGAGCAATTGTTGGAGTGAAAAGGAAAACTGTCAGTTCTGAAAATAGCTTGGACTGCTCATGTGTCATTTTCAGTTATATGCTGAAATATTCAGAAAAACGTGGCTCACACTGAGGATTGCATCAGATACTAACACATGTATAAGCAACCCTCTCTCCACCTTCCCCTCCTGAGGCTCATTTTTACAAAACACACGGTTAGAACCGCACTGTGCTTCCTGCCATTGGAGTAAACTACAACTGAGCAGACCATAAAGAAAATTTATTCTCCATGTTTATGTAGGATCTGCCTGCAGAGCTCAGTGTGAGAATTAAGAGCAGACACGTGTAAACTAGCACACTGCAGGGGGTGGGGGGAAGCAGCCTGGTTCATTTTGTTGGACCCCATAACCAGACCTCAGGTAAAGCTACATGTGTGCCAAGTGCCATTTGCCGATCACAAAAGCCAGGTTCTTGCCCAGGTCCTGAGAGCCCATCCTCCTATCTCAGACATGCCAGAACCCATCCAGTCAGAGCATTGCCAATGCACCCCCAATGCCCCAGTACAATAAGGGGTGGTGCAACCAGTCCATCCAGCCATTCCCTTCTTTCCTTCTCAACGTGCAGCTCCCTGTACTGTTCATGCTTTGTTTTCACCCCGAAGTACTATTCTGTGTTTGCTAGCTTAGGCATGTCCAAGAGGGTGATTGAAAAGGGTATCAGTGGCTACAGAGAAGGGCAATTGAAAAAGGTTGCTGTGAAAATCATATTTACAGGGAGACAGAACTGAACTCACGCAGGTGTTTCTCCATGTCTGTTGTGACTCCTCTAGGCAGCAAAACAGGTGAGTTTGCTGCATGCTAATCAGCAAAAAAAACATCTGAAATATGCATCTGCACATGAGCATCTGTGCAGAGTTTCTCCAAACCAGTTCTCAAGTGCATTTTTTCCCCTGTATGGGCCTCTTTTGTACTTTTTTGTGCCAAGAGGCTTATTTTGTATAGGTGGAGAGACCCTATCCACCAGCCATCAGGGAGTGCTATTAATATGCAACATCTTGAATGCATGAGCTGAATGACAAGCTGGCAGTGTTTAAGAATGTGTGGTCCAAGTTTATGTCTCTCCCTGAAGAGGCGAAAAGCCCCTTCCCAAACTCTCTGCCAAACTGCGCAAGAAATGAGAGAAAGGAGAATGGGCAACCTATTTTTCTGCTTTTCTCTTCCCAATATCTTCACACTATCGTTTCCTTCCCCTGGCCACAGTTAATATGAATGGCCCATTTCACACAGTTTGCTACTGAGTTTCGATGTCAGAACACAATAGCAGAGTTGTTAAAGTTGGGTTTTTTAAAAAATGCTTGTGGGAGAAATCGGAAATATTTATTAGACTTTTTATAAATACACTGTGCTTTGGATTCATGTGTCATTCTCTATCCTCTGTCTGAAATGTCCCAACAATAGGGAGTTAAATTGAGGTGCTGAATTTTAGGCATATTTACACTTTGCTTTTGGTCACATAGTGTCACCATGCAAGGCTCATGAGTTTTTGAGGGTGGAAAAACTTGCTGAGTATTTTACATGCCTGAGCAGGAAGAAAGGATACTGGCATGTCTCATTATGGAGTAGTTACAGTTTGATCTAGGAAGAGCAAATGGGTGTTTCTTACTCTCCTCAACAAGAAGATGATGAAGGATACAGAGGGAAGAGGAAGAATCAGACAGTCACCATCTCCAGCCTCCACACCTGCCTGTGACTGTTCCCAGATGTGGGGCTCAGGAGCTGGACTCTGCTTATGCAAATTAGCTGCATCTACCTAGATGTTCACCTAGTTCCTCCTGCACAAGAAACGCTCTGGACACTGTTATGACATAATGTAACCATGCTGTCATTTATTTGTGGCACTGGTGGGTGCCTTAAATACATCCCTTTGGCTTTTACCAGCTGTTCAGCTTTGGGGTGTTCAGAAAGAATTAGAGAAACAAAGGGCCACAAATTTGAAAATTTGTTTCAGTCTTGTGACAGAAGAGCCAGAAGTACAGAGATGGGCCAGCGCGTGTCCACATGGTCTAGGAGCAGTGTCTACCATGTGAATAGAACTGAAACAAGTCCACCCCAGAGACCTTTCTTTAGTGCAGCATTCCCGATGAGTCCACCTCATTGAGTAAGGAACTGGTTTTCCAACTCGCCATGGCAGCGTGGAGTTAGGGCCTGGTTTTACTGTACTCGATCCCAGCCGGTTGGGGCCTCACAAGCCATGATTTTCAGACCTGCATCTCTACAGCATTATCCTTGCTAGAGCCTGGCCTGATCAGCAAATGGCTCCACCCCAGCCTCCACGCAGAGCATTAACGGGAACGGCAAACTGGGCTTTTCAGACACCAGCTGTTTCCCTGGCATCACTGCCTCCCTCTCTGCATGCCTTTGTCATTCCCTGAATCTCTGCCCGCTGCACAACTCTTGGAATCAGTTAAAATGACTTTCGGGATGTTTTCCTCTTGCCTTAAAGGACTCATGTGCTTTGTTTTTCCCTCAGTCGCAGCAGAACATAGAAAATGATCTACATGGAAAACGTGAAAGATGGTTTCTATGTAAATTGAAGGTAATGTCAGCCAAGTTAATTTGTTAATTTAATGTCTAAAAATAATTTTGTATTCTGTATTTACAAATTTATATTCTTTCTTATGGGAATCTATTTCCTCTATGCTCAATTCATTTTTTAACTGCTCCAACCATTTTTCACCATTCCATAAAGCAGGTTCATTTACAAAATATGCTTATCAATCACAAGGGAAATTACTTCTTTTCTTCCTTATTATGAGAGTGAAGTTCTATCCCTTTTCTGGGAAGATTGTGTAGTATCTTACCAAAAATTCTTTTTAATTCAGGAAACAGGGGAAGGTAAGGAAGATCAGACAAATGCTGCTAAAGGAGTAAAATGATTAGCTACAATGCACCAGCTTTGTAAAAAAAAGGAAAAAAAAACAGTCACAGTGTATGGAGTGATGTGGAACAAGTACAAATATATACTTTTATAATGTTATGACCTTCCTTAAAATTCTGTCATGTAAATGTGTTAAAATTTAGGTGAGTTATTAAGAATCTCATAAAACAGACAATCTATTAATAGGATTGTCCATGCTCACGCTGGATGGGCTAGCAACAAACTCTCAGTGATATTTTAAATATGGGAAGTAGGGATTTTTACCATCTTTCCAGAAACAGTGAAGAGATTTTCCAGGATAAGAGACACATGGGTAATTTAAACTTTCAGGCTGACATATCTCTGTTGTTGAGTTCATGTAACTTCCCCGAGATCACAGACAGGTGCTAGGCATGGGTCTTCCACAGAGGAGAAAATCAAAGCTTTGAATCATACATTTGAGGACTCTTCACAGGGAGAGAAGTGAAATAATCTCAAATAAAATTCCTAGGTATTGAATAAACACCACAACAGCACAGATGCCAGCAGCAGAAGCTGGGGGTACCTGAGCTGTCACCCCAGCTCTGGCTCTGCATAGTGCTGTGTCTGAGGGTAATTCCAACTGCAGCAGAGCAGGCATGGGAATGTCCCCACAAGCAGATGGATGAGCCACCTCCTGTGGCAGGCATCACCAACCTCTCCCTGCTAGAGAGGCCATGTCTGCAACATCAGGCATCCTTTCTCCTGGCACACTGTGATGTTTGCTAGTTACAACACCTCTGCGTATTGCCAATATTCTTACAAACATCCTGTTCTTCCTATGAGCTACAGTCGCTTTACACCACCAGGCAGCATTGGAGAGAAAACGTCTTCTAGGAGTTAAAACCCACCATCTCAGTCTCCTGCTCGACTCTCCTCAGGGCCAGAGTCCCCCAAGTACCACACACCCCCACAGGATAGGTGCTATTTTAATGACACCAAATGGACTCCACTTACCTCACTGAGGGTGTTCTCTAATGCCACTACAGTGGTGAATAACTTTCCCCTACACTGTCAGCAAGACAGATGTGGATTTCTTCAAAATAATAGAGGTCTGAAAATAAAAGGATATTGATTTAGGCTATCTTGTCAGTCACAAGAAAGAAGAACAGCCTATAACGTAAAGAGAGTTTGTAACAAAATGTGCCTGTGTTTCTAAAGACCAGCAGATATATGTGGCTTTAATGTTGGTTGGATGGACTATGAGCTTCCAAAAATTTCCCCTGAGACAGAGTATTTTGCTGGAGACACGAAAGAGCAGGAGAACAAGTTTTACACTGGACCAAAATAAAATGATTCAGCCAACAACTTCATTAGCACCTTAGAAGGCAGCAGAAGGAAAATCTAAGCAATGTGCTGTGCAGCTGGACTGAGCTTGGCAAGCATCTGGTACCTCTCGCCTTGTGCAGGTCCCTCAGCCACTACTGGCACTCATGTATTGCCCAGATTTTTGATACCTGGTTGTTTTGAGATGCTACTGACACAAAAGGTCAGCAGCCTCCACAGTTTGGATCTTGCTGTGCTCCCCCTCATCCACAGCAGGAGGAATGCTGCCTGCCTCGGGCATTCTGCATTGCGCTGCCTCCTCAAGTAACCCCCCAGCTCCGCAGCCAGTGTGGGCACTCACTGCCAGCCCCACAGCACAGGAGGGCAGCCCAGGGCCCCACGGCACAGGGCTGCACAGGCAGACCCATGGCATGAGAGGCCACAGAGCCTTTATGTTAAACAGAGCTTCAAAGCTACAAAAATATTAACAGACACCAAAAAATAGAAGGAGAAAGGTCCTTGAATAGCCCTATGCTGCTCTTGCCATGAGCTCAAGCGCTTAGTGAGGAAGTGACCTTTACAAAATTATTGTTTATGATCTCTGTGTGTGTGCCAGTATAGGCACAAAGAGTATTCCAATTTATTTAAAAGGTTACATATCAAAACTGAATATGCAGTACAACTGTGTTATCACATTGTATAGCTTTTACACAGGAAATCCAATCTTTGGCATGTATGCCTTCTAGGCATTTGGGCTGGATTCCCTCACTATCCAAACTAGAGATGAAGAAGCAAGATGTAACTAAATGCTTTACTCACCCTTCCTTTTTTAAATCATCTACAAATCACTTGGAAAACTCCTCAAATAATCCCTGGCTTTAAATTAGTCATGAATTTCTTACAATAAACAGTATTTTAGCTTGCAGAATATTTGAACATGGGATTCAAGGTACTCATCACCTTTGCAAACAAAGACTCTTCATGCTAAATAATTTAGTTGTCTCAGTTTCAGAAACCTGATTCAATTTCTTTTGAGTTGTAGGACCCTCTTATAGTACGTTATGGATCATAAACAATTTCCCCTCGTCTGCTGCCTGTTAGAGACTGCCCATTACTTGCCCACAAGCTGACTCTAGTAACCAGGTGGGAAACCACTTCTCTGCTCCGAGGGAATACCTGGATAGCAACATGTACAGTTCTCTGCTCCATCAGCAAGAAAGTGCCCTGAATCAGCCACAGGGAAAGTGCCTTTCACTCGTCAAAGTAAAGGATGAAATCAGGACACAATTAATCCTGCAAAATAAGTGGTTAGACACAACATTGGATAAACTCACAAAAACTAAAATTGAGAAGCACATTTCCACACTGCAGTTATCAATAAGGACCTCTCCTAGCCCCTGCAAGACCAGCAGCACAGTGAGCTGCCAAATACAGTCCAAACCTCGCTCAGGCTGTTCACCCTGAGCATCCCCTTTCCCTTGCTCAAGGGGGATGAGCTCACCTTCTCTGGCTCAGCCCATGGGATCCTGTGGGCACCTCTGCCAGTGGCTTCTCCTCTCAGCCTCCTTGTGCTTCACAGCTCAGGCCAGAACTGATCCCACTGGGTCCATGGAGGGGCCAAGCATCCTTCCTTCTTCTCCCTGTTTCTAGGAATATAAATATATGTGTGCCAAGCAGGGCATATCCCATCCTCCCAGCTCACTGGTGTTGCTTTCTTCTCCTGATATGGAAGATTGCCAAACTGTCATTTCTAGTGTAGTCCTTCGTAAGAATATTCTTTTTGGCTTCAGTTATTCCTGCAAGTCACAACAGGCTCAAGATTATGCTTAAACTGGCTACACCATGAGAGCAGTTTTATATAAACATCTTATTAGATCTAGGACTTCTTATGTGAAGTCAGCTTCTAATTGAAACCACACATCCCATTTTGGAGCTCCAGTGACACTCACTGCCTGTACGTCACTTTTTCTAAGCTACCCCAAACTATCAGCCGTTGCATTCTATCATGATTTTTGTCTTCAATGGTTAAAAAAACCACAACCACTTTCTTAAAATTATTCTGCTTGGGCATAGTCGCTGAACTTGCCAGTGATCATCTCCTGACAGCACAAATGAGCAGAAATCAGCCTCTAAGATTCACTTCATGCTGAAGTACAATGTTCAAAATATTAAAAAAAACCCAAAAAAAACCTCAAATGGAAATTTGAAATCTGCAGAGTTTCTTATTTTCTTGTATCTTCTACTTTGTTTCTTCTTGATGAATCCTACAGTGCACAAGGTAAAGATTCTCCAGTGTTCCATCCAGCCAAAACCTTCCTGAAGGCCTTCAGATATGCAGTCCCACAGAACAGATCACAAATATCAGGCATCATGATATGAAATTCAAGTCTCACAATTAAATATATCACTGAAAAATTATTTTCTGCAAGTATCTGAAATATCTAATTGAAAATTTGCTTTTGCAAATATTCATGAAAGTTAATTTCAAGTGCTTGTATGCTCGTAGAGAGCAAATTCACAAAGAGTCAAAGACATGATCAATTTGGAGTTCATTTCTGAATTTAAATGAATATTCATGGCCATTTTTAACTATTCCTTTAACTTCAGTACAGACTCGCCAGCACTTATTTACACCTAGTTTTTATTAGTGCAAATCAGGATTAAAAACATAGAAATCAAAAGCTGAGCATGTCTGAAATATACTTAAACACCACAATTACACAGGCTTTCTTATCTTCAGAATGGAATAAATCTACCTTCCTTTTTCTAGCTTCCTTTTCTATTAAAATTTGATAATGATATGTGAAATTTTGAAGTTATTGTTCTGCTGTCAGCTAAAGCTATTTATATACTTTGATGCTAAACATTCCTTTACATAATGGCGTCTCTTCCTCCCAAATCCTTAAAAATTACTCATCTGCAATACTTTTTTCCCCATTTCTTTGGACTCAATAAAAATGAAGTTTATAAAACTCTTTATCTATGTGCTAATTGAAATCTGATTTCAAATGCTACCAAGTTGAATATTAAAAATTCTTCCACTTATGAAAAATTTGGCCATATCAAGTAGCAGGAGGAAGATGTTTTAGACAGGTTTAGGCAATTGGAGGTCAATGAGTTATTGAACTGCTTTCCTTAAGAGTAGCAATAGTCACCCTTAGGTTATTTACATACCTTGAGGTTCTCATGTGGCTGAAGAACTTGCGGGATATGATAATACAGTAAAATTGCATTGTTTGAAAATCTTTAGTCATGGAACTTTCTTTTTTTCACATCTTGTGATTTATTCTTTCTCATTTTGAAGCTGAGCTCAACATCACCTTTTTCTATTTGTCTCCAAATTTATGTGGAAATGCTGGGATGACCCCTGAAGCTGTTTAGAAAGATGGGACTGTATAAAACATCATATTTTTTCAAAAATATTCTAGGGGATTCAGAAGTATAAAGGTCTATAGGATTCAAAATATCTTAGTCACGTCTAAAAAGGGCATAAATTAGGGACTATTTAGCTCTTTTGACTGTCCTCCTAACATTGCACCGTCAGAGCATTGCACAAAAACACACTGAGTTGCATCACAAAAGCTAACAAATTACATTAGAGCTAATCAAGTTTGTGTTCTATGATGTCAACCATAAGCCTTTTCAAAAAGCCAACAATGAGCCTGATGCCCATCATTCTTAAGAGTAACCAATCCGTTCTTCATCCTTTCTCCTGGATAACTGAAGAGAAGCAGAATAGCGTCTCTTAAGAATGTATCCTCCAAGGTCATAGCACCTTCTGGATGTTGAAAATGCAGTCTTTGCAGTTATTTTTTCCATTTATATAGAGCTAATTGCTTTACTACAAAAGAATCTTCTGGAAAGTATTTGCAATAAATGAGAAATCTTAAGAAAAACCCAAAAATTAAGAAAAAAGGTTCCTCCCTGCCCCACCATTATTTTTGAACCATTTTTCTTAGATTATCCTAACACTTAAAATCAATATTTTTCTCCCTACTTATTTTCTTCAGTACCCAGCTTCTGGGCATGTTTTATACAAGGCAAAGTGAAAAGCTTGGCTTTGAAGTCACAGAAAACTCACTGGCCAAGTGCATCAGCAATTCACAGAAATACACATGAAGGCATAGAGAACTGGTACAGATCAGAGGAACTACACAAGCTGCTGTATCAGTTCAGCTTCATTTATTAAAAGGAATTGACAAGATACTCTGTATTGGAGTCTCAGATATATTACTTACAGAACAACGGGTCAAACTTTATGAGAAATTTCTGTTGCTGCCTTTTGTAGATGCAAAGGTCTTACTGCAGGTGGATCATTTAACTCCCCTGAGATAAGGCATTCTCATTCCATCCAGCCTGATCACTCTTCACTTTTATTTCTTAGATGATATTCACCCATGTTGCAATAATCACTAATTATCTACAATTCTGAAAATACAATCGAAACATGACATTTCCTTAAAACCTTATCTATTATTAGAACACTGAGACAGTCATAAACCTCCCATGCTCATTGATTAGGCTAAGATATAGCATAGTGGAGGAAACTGGTTTAACACAGGTTTTAATACTGCAGTATTTTTTTCCCATTCAGCAGAAATAATTTTTGTCCTCATACTCTGCTTTCTCATTTGCCCCACAGTCGTTTACTCAAGGATGCAGTTGTGAAGATTGCAGTTGCTGTTAGCCTACATGAAGAAACTGTTATATTCACACCAAACAGATGATATGCAAATATACCATTGTGATTCATCTGTTTCTTTAGGTTAATTTATATTTTAATGAATTTGGTCATTGGGAATTGAAGTACTTTAACTTCAGAAATAGAGCTTTTTGAAAACCTTTTGCTGAAATACATAATTTTCAAGCATGTTTTCAGCCAGCTGAAATAACTGTTGATATCCTTTATTTAGGAACCAACAATGGAATAAATAAGACAGAGATACAACTTTTGTATAATAATCCATAATTTTGTATAGAGGGCATGGGGATATAGCAGAGAAAGCTGTGTCCACTGTGACAGATAGACGAGCTACTTCTGGGGTGCAATGCAGTTATAAACCAAAATTTTAAAATTATTCTAAAATGATTTCACCATTGTTTTGTTGCAGGAGTAGCTTTATTTCCAGAAGATAATTTAAAGTAATTTAAAAGGTACTATCCAGATTGAATAGACAAGTTCTCATCATAATTGGGGAACACAGTTAGGAGTGGCTCACATGTCTGACAGAGGCAGGAATGGCCTGATGGGAACATTCACAAGGTGGAAGTGGTCAGTGTTCCAGCTTGGCACCATCAGATCTGATCTGAGGACCATTTGTATTAAAACTCCCACAGATCTGAAAGAACTGAAAAATGAGCATAGTACTTACATTAACAAAGCATTTTGGTGGAAAAATCCAGAACTCACTTGGTGAAGCAAATTCAGGCACTAATGAAATTGTTTTGGGAAGGGTTGTACGGCTTGCCCATGCCAGGTGTGATGCTGACTAGCTAGTGCCCTCTGAATTCATTCAGAAGCTTAAAGGCATTTTTCCCTACAGAAAAGCACTGAATTTGAATTTTACCTTGGTTGAATATAGTCTGACATCTGAAAAATCTAGATTTTCCATTGGAAACCCTCAGTTCCAGGAAATAGGAGCTTTTAAAGCAACCCCTTGCACAACGGACAGTTTGGAGCTCTGGTTCATTAGCTGGGGATTACTGAGCTCACTGCTGCTGGAAAGCCTGCGCTGTCATGGTCAAGCTAGAGTCATGCATGGTGGCAATTGTTGGCTCTTTAAATAGGTTACTTCAGTTTGGATGGAAAGAACATGCAGATTCAAGATCACAATCAGGAGGGTAGGGAAAGACAGAATGAGATTAAGAGAAATATCACTAAAAAACCTCACACGCTGAAAACAATGGCAGTAAAATCAGAATGACAGAACAATCATTTATGTCATCCCAGTTTGAGAGAACATCGATTTAAAAGGCGTAATCAGATCCATTTATTTCAAGGACTAAAAAAATATGGAAACTGTGAAAGTGAATACAAATACATCCTTTGCTGTATTTTAAACCAGTAGGATAGCTTTACCCAATTAGAATGAAATCCATCTCATAAGAAATATCTAATTAGATATGGTAAACTTATTTTATTTTAAAAGAAAGACATTGATGACTCCTAATTATACACATACATGTTCTCTAAGTAAAGTAGTTATTGTCTAAGCCATTATGCCCAACACGTCCTTATACAACAGTGGCATCTAGTGGCCAGCGGTCAGGCTGGGCTCCAGCTGGAAGAGGGAGATGGTCAAACAGAAGAGTAATAACAAACACTACCGGGTTTTTTGTTTGTTTTATAGATCGCATTATTTCACATAACAAAATACTTCATAGTTTATTATGTTCATGTTAATTATAGGCCTTTCAGCATACTAGTAGAAGGCATGAATGAACTGATACTTGGACACTGGGAAAGGAAAAGCCTATCTCTGCTATCACTCCAATGGAAACTAGAGCTGTGCCAGGTGCTTTCTGCCACGTTAGCAACATCGACACGTTCAGTCTCTTTATGTACCTCCAGATTTGTTCCCTGTATCCTTTTGGTCCAGGTTTATCACTCAAGTTGGGGGGAAGTTTTTCTGTCAACTGTGTATTCCACAGGGAGCTGACCCTGGTGGGTCTGTGCTGCCACACAGCCCTGGCTACCTCATAACTGTACCCTGTTGGCAGCACAGGGGGAATAAAAAAAAAACCAGCCACCCCCTGCACAACCGAGGCAATTCAGATGAATTCATGCATTCAAGTCCACAGTAGCTCACATTGAGCTGTTCTGCTCCCTGCCCTGCACCTCTATTGTAGTCAAGTCTTTTGCAAGTTGCTTTGAGAATACAGCAGCATGTGCTGCTTCTGAGTGCAGCACTAGAGACAAAACACCCAGTGGAATAAATAACTACATTTTACAGACCTGCATGCTGGAAATATTCATAATTAATGAGAAACAGAAAAAAATGACGTGATGACAACATGCCCTAAAAGCAATGCATCACCACAGCCCTGAATAACCTGCCATCAGCTGAGCCCTACATCTACTGGTAAATCTTATTTTATGAAAAATAAGACCTTTATGTTCTAGAACTAGCTGGAAGTTCTGCATAAGAACATTGTGAGAGGACAGCCTTGCAAGGGACGCCTACCATAGGCTTCAGTGAAAGTCATGTTTTACAAAGTAGATGCCTCTGAGATTCAGCACCGATCGTAACAGTCAGACATGCAAACACAGATAGTATTTCTCATCTCCTCGCTGTAACAGGCTATTCCTATTCCCAGAAAAGCCTTGGGGCCTGATACCAGCAATCCTGACAAATCAGACATCATCAAATTATCAGATTGGCAAGCTGTGATGTTTGAGATAACCAAATAAAATTCAGATTCCACCTCAATTCACAGGAATGCAGAACTATTTCCAAGAGTCTTCAAATGTATTCCTGGAAGACTTGAGGCCTTATTTCTTGATACATAAATATGATAATTGGTATCATTAAAAGACTGGATTAATTTTGGAAGGTCTTTCTGAGTGTGTTCTTGGAAAAAAAAAATCCCAATACATTATACAGAGCTTTTCAGCATCTGTTAATTACAACTAGTATTGTCATATATAATTTTCCCTGATCAATGACATTACGGAAAGGAAGGCAAACAGACAAAAAATCTTATAGAAATCAGCTGCTTTGTTAAGTTTTTTAGAAGGTAAAAGATAAATCAAGGGCCAGATTTTATGCACTAAACCTGATCTCTAACCAGGCTGGGATTTCCCCTATCCCCTTCTAATGGGGCCCACTGACCCAGCTTTTTCTCTCAATCTAGCCATCCTGAGAAGGGCTGCACTAAGTCAGCATTCTTCAACTGGATTGTTCCAGTGATCAATAGAGAAAGGACAATGATTTATTTATAAAGCAGCAATGCAGCACTGCAAGAATTAGTTCTCTTCTGGAAATGTTTCCTATTTCACACATTTTGTACATAAAAGAATGCACAATAAACTTCAGCATGAATTGCAGTGCAAACCACATTTTAACTGTAACCTTTTTTTTTTCTTTTTTTCTTTTTTTTTTCCCTTTTGGAAGTATTGTGTTGTTTTGTTGTTTGGCTTTTTTTGAGGGGGGGGGATGGAGTGGAAGGTGGTGTTGTTTATTTATTTATTTATTTAAAGCTTGTTGGATATTGATTTAGCAAGGAACAGGTAATAACCATATCAATTTTCTCACAGTAAGATGTACTGGTAGAAAAACAATTTTATAACTAAACAGGAATGACTGATCTATTGGCTTTTATGACCTATTCTATTATAAATAGATTATATAGCTGATATATATAAATAACATAAGCAAGATCTGTATTTTAGATATGCTTCAACTGACATAGGCAGTATTGTTAAAAGCAAAAGGTCCACATCAGCAGTACAATATACTAGAAATTGATATTTTGCATAGGAAATGGGATATATGTCTCCATGTTCCTTATTATGTTGATTATTACATTTGGGAGAAATAACATTGAGTATTATTATGGCAGTTTGAGAAATAACAATGTATCTGAATCTGCAAAAAATACAGCTCATAACAATCTGGGCACACACTCAGTGTTTCAGAAAAAGTAAATGTGATAGAAAGTATGTTTTACATCTTCAAAAAGCGACTTTTTTTCCCCTTTTGGGTTGCATGTTTCTTCATAATCATTTTACAATATAATGTCAGAATGAAGCATAAAAGAGAATTTTTTCCAACAATTGGAATTGCCATGGCAACACCCCAGATCTCAGATAAAGTTTGGTCCTGTACTGATAGTCACATTAGCATTTGTTTTTGTGCTAAGCGCAATACTGCATGTGAAAAGCACCTCAGTCTCTCTAGTTATGTATAAGAAAATGTAATTTGATTATTTCAGAAATGCAAAGTATTTAATTTTGACAGCTCCACAGAAAGCTTCATCTTTAAAATCACATTTTTGAAATTACACAAATCATCAGAAGAAAATTAGGTATGGCTATCAAAATTAAAAGCAGTTGTTTGCATCTCTAGTCTCGATTATGCTGAATTTGAATAACTGTCCACTGTCCCCTTTCCAGAAGCTCTTAACTTTCCCAAAGATATTGATCTTCAGTCTTTGTATTCACATATATATATATGAAAAAACTGACAAATTTAACTAGAGACTTCAAGCTACTAAAGAATCAAAGGAAACTCTTTTTCCCAGACACCTTTACAATGATAATTTCCTTACAACTAATGCAAAGAATCAGTTGAATACAAAGACGCATTTCTTTTCTGACAATCAAAAATCCTATCCAAACTATAAGGAAATTAGAATCCTCTAAATTACAAATATCCTGACTGACAAATCTACATATCTCTAGAACATATACATGTAAACATATTTAGGATGTATTCAGGAGGCTTTTATCCCATAAGATTACTCTGCAGGCTTGTAGAACAACCTACTAGAAACAAAACAGAGGGAGAACCATGACCGTTCAAGTTGAAACCCGATTCCTCCCCAAGCAGAAATCAAAACCAGAATACACTTTCTATCAAAGTACCATACAGTTCAGATTTCAATTATTGATTTTCTCAAATAGTGTAGAGCCAAATGCTATGTTTCAAAAAAACATGATGAAAATATCTAGGAGATAACCATAACTGCTTCCAAATAAACTGGCTAACAAGTAGACAGAGTGCCAAAAGACTTACTATGAATTTTAACCATACTCATGACAAAATAAATAGTACAGAATGCAAGATGAGGCTGAAATTCTGTTGCAAAAATAAGATTTCAGAGAGATTTGATTATACATAATAAGGTAAATGATGAATCATAAAAACAAATACCAGGATGTGGCCTTGCTATACACAGGCTGGTACCACATGTTCTGTAATAAATACAGTAAAGATTATACAACACAACATTTCCAGCTGAAGAGGGAGTAACTTCAACACAAGACCTGTGTCTCCTTTCTATTTATGGGAGAGAGAGGTAAACAACATTGGCTAGGAAAGGATCTTCCAGAAGCCTGACATTAAACAAGGCAGACATGGTTGTCACTGCAAAGGTCTTCAATTCTAACATTTTATGAGTATACAGGTCTGTTTGAAATCCATGCTGGTGTTTGAAGTGCTACTATTCTCCTGTTCATATTACAGATACCACTTCATGGGTCCAGCACAACAAGCTTAGCTCCTCAGATGAAAATGTGAGAAGCACCAAGCTGTATTTAAGGGCAGAACAAGTTAATGACCAAAGGCACAAAACTATGAAAATTAAAAGCCTAAGGCCAGATCCTGTTGGCCATCGGGCTCAGTTTCCAAGCACCCAGGAGAACTTTTAAGTCCCTATTTACTCGCCCCAAGATAATTCTGCTACAGTTCTTCAACACTGTTTAAATTTTTCTTTATCCTATTGATTTCTACCCTGCAGAACAGGCTGCGAGCCTTATGATGCAGCAATAATCACTTGAGTTTACCTCTGCTTTAATACACAAATCCTAAACTAAGAGACCTTTCCTATGGAAAAGGCAAAGCATTCTGTTAATGCACATCATCTTCCACTCCCCCAAGCAAGATGTTTTCTTTGTCTGGATAATAAGTGGGATCTTTTCGAAGACATAGGCATACTTTGAATAAGCTTTTCCATATTTCACATTGTTAGGCATGAATTATTATTATGTATGATGTGAGGCAAAATATTAGTTGAGCTAGGAAAACTCAGTATTTTGGAGATCGTAAATCAAAACAGAAAACTGTGATAAAGATGGGAAGACAGACAGCAGTGAGACTACACCACTGAGCATCTGGTTTTTCCACACCTTTTCTTGCGGCCCTACAAATTTTCGAGTAGCTCCTGTTTGAAGGCAACAATGCATGGGTAGCTGTGTCACTGGTGGCTCTGTCTGCAACCATGCAGTTGTGATTGCATTAGGTAGTGTTGTGTTTTAATAGCTGCTTGAAAGCATTATTGAAATATCCCATTGTATGCTACAATGACTCCTGTACCAGTAACTAAAGATGCAGTCCCCAGGAAGTGCCATTTGTGTCAGTGGAGCACAGCAGCACTATAGGAAAAAGCCTGGGGCACCTGCAGCAACAACAGGGAAGCAAAGAGAACCAGCAGCTTCTGTCTGATTTGAAATAGGAATCATCTCCTTTAAAGTATTTATATGAAAACACCTTGCACAATTACATTTTAGAGGAGTCTCCATTTGTTTTATTCCTAATTATTTTTTTCTTCAAGTGTTTTGATTATTTTCTAATCTTTTCCCTTGCAAATAAGTCTCTTCCTTGTAAAAAAGTCTGTCAGTTCTTTTTTTAGCGTCCAATATGTCCATATATGGTGGTTACACATTGAAAAATGCATGCCCCTTTTCAACTCTAATGGAAGAAAAGCAGCAAGTCTTTGAAATGTGTTTCTTCCTATGCAAAAAATTTAGTTTTCATTTTTTCCATTTTAGAAAAACATTCTTAAATGACAATTGGAAGCAGTAGTTTCTGAAAACCCTTTCAAGGAGGTTTACAACAGCCACTGTATATAGTTATAATTATTTCTGTAGAGAGGCACAGAAAGGATACAAATAAAATTCAAGCCAATTTCAAACTTCTCACCTCCTCCTAAAAATCAGGACCACATTTCTGATAACTCCTAATTTAGTAGGTTGAGCTAGGAATCTACTTCTCATGCTGTCAAAGGTGTGTGCTGTGATCTGGAACAGGTCACTTAATCTGTATCTGCAGTTTTCCTTCTTCCTTCCTTAGCTGTCTAATTTATACAGTGAAATATCAGGACAGACTACAACACTGCTGCCGACACAGCACATAGAAAAATGAGGCATGATCTTTTAAATACAGTATTCATTATAACACTGGCATTGGAAATGCTTTACTCTTTTACAATGCAAATAAGTACACCTTAGTTATAGAGGTTATATATACAGATGTCATAGAAGCACATTTAAAGACAGGCAAATATATGAAAAAATAGAAGAATCTGAATTAAGATTAAATTCCATGTGGTAAAAATCTGATCGTGAAGGACACTTTCTGCACAGTGCATAATGGAGGGTATGGTGTATTCATTTATATTCCTCAAATGTATACATTTTCAGTGTGTACTCTTTCGTAAATTAGAAAAGAAATTTGGATGTCAGAGCTTCCATAAATAACAAAAATCATCAAGATAGATTTTTTCATGACTTTTTTCTTTTTATCTGATTTATAATTTTTTAATTTCCTTTGTGTGATCTCAAGATATTAAAGTCCAAACCATCTAGCTATATCACTGGCAAAATAAGTCATATGTCATGATCAATTTTTAGTCATTAGCCATCTGCAGATATTGTCTTAGTGTAGTTAAAAAACCTAAAGAGAGAAAGACAGAATATATCTGAGGGTAAAAAGCCTTTGTGGGTGTTGATGGAAGTATATGGAAGAAACCAGCAAGAACAGTGGATAATGGAAGATTGGTAGTGCAGGTAGTGGGCTTATCTATGTGACAAATTGATGAAGAATGAGGAGGAAAACTATGTTGATTTAATGCTGGCAATTTGAAGCATAGGCTGCACAGCTGTTTCAGACAGAAATACCAAGATAAATTCAGAAGCAACCCCTGCTCTGACAGATTAATAAAAGACCAGGAATTATTTGAGCTTCTTAGAGGAAGGGATCACTAAAGAGCCCTTCGAATATCCAAGATATTGCACATAAGAATAAAAGAATGGCTCATCCAGCCCTTGCCTGTCTGTTATCAAGAACACGCTTTAAACAGAGAGTCAAGCTTTTCTAGCAGGTATGAAAAAATACATATTATAAGTCAAAAAGTAAAGAATAAAGCAAACGCCTACTGTTGATACAATTTTAGGGAAGAAAGTACTTCGCAGAGCCTTCAAATAGGACACCTAGAAAAGTCTTACCTAAAATAAATAAATTTTAAAAATATGCCATTCATGGTCTTCTGTTTCAACTAGTGTTTCTTAAACTCATTACTAGAAATAGGAACATTTATGCAGGTAAAGGAAAGATAGGCTTTTTACACTTCAAAAATAAGACAAACCAACTCCATGTAAACATTTTCACCACTGCTTCAAACATGACTGTGAATGCTAAGCCCTGCATTCTCTGGTCAAATACGAAAGGCCACCTTTCCCTGGTTCTGCCACATGTGTAATACATGTCCTGCATGCTCACTGCTAGCAATGGAAGTCTAAATAGTCATTATAAAATGTATTTTAGCACATTTTACTAAACAGTCAGCCATGCTTCTTAGCTGAATTTCTCAGAGACAGTTTGATGTACTGCCATTTTTGTCCAGTTTTAGACAATCCAGCACTCTCAGAAAGGCTACAGTGCATCAATAGCTTCCACTGCTCTGCTTCAGAACCCTTTGGAAAAATAATATAGGTTAATTTACAAACTTAAAGATCACAGCTGAGAGTTAGTTCTATGCTGTGAGAGAAGTTTGCATGGAAGAATATTTATGAAGTGTTAAGACTACAATATAGCATTGGGAAAAAATAAAAAAAAAAAAAAAAAGAGAAAAAAGAAAGTAAGTAGCTTTGGTATCCTTCCCCTCCTCTCTCAGAAGAAGGGAATACTTCTTTGGAATACTTCACTGTGATGGCTCACTAATGAATTATTCACAGAAAGGTAGGACTCGCTTTCTTTCCCAGGGGTTACAGCAATGTCAAGTGAAAACACGTCAGTCTGCCAAGAAACACCAATGGTATGGAATAATTCCACAGAAGATGACACAATCACCCCTCTAATGATATGAGCTCTTTTGATGAGTGTATCTGAATTACATTCCTACAAAGGATGCCAGGCACTACCAATAATTTGATACTTAATTTTGGGAAAACTTAAAGATTAACAAGCTCTTCTGAGCAACTTCTAAATCCAGGTTTTATTTTAATTTATCAGCATTGCCTAAGCTTATTATTCATTGCACAGTTCTTTTCCAGCCCTCTTTATAGAGTAGAAGCACTCTAAGCACTAATTTTAATACTGAAATTACTTATGTTGTAAAAATGCCCACCACTTCCTCATCTCAATTCTGGGCAGAAGTTCTCATAGACAGTCTCAAATGGTAGGGAAGACTATAGGTCAGAATATGTGACTTGCTCTCTGATATTTGGGCTAAATCTATTTTTCCCATGGTCCCTATAGGCATGTTAGAGAAAATGTGTTATTTAGCATGCTTTTTGTCAACTGTTGGTTCTGATGGTCAAGAATAAAACTCCTTTATCAGGAAACCTCTTGGGAAAATATCTGTCACGGTTTTTTTCACCTTGTTCACAACACCATTGCTTAAATACAATTTACAAATAAATTTAATTTTTCTAAACAGATTGCAATTTGCAACTTAATTTATGCCTAGTGCTAATAAGAGATCTAAAGCACTTACGTTCCGGGACTGAATCTGAAATTCATCTAGTGGACTTGATTCTTATGGGAAAATCTTTGTAGACTCAAGTGTGTTCTTCACACTCTGTCTCTCTTCTCCTCCAGAAGACAGTAAGATACCTCACAGAGTTAGCTGCATTCATAAGCCAGTTGCAGGGGAGTCTCACAGAAAATCTATCATCTGTATTCTGCACTTATATTAAGTTTTGGTACTTCACGTGAGAACGTTTTAGGCTACAAATGAAATTCATGTTTGTGCAAATCTTGATCTGCCCTTTATGTATGAAAATCAAGTTAGAAACAAGGAGTTAAGAAGAAATTCTAGACTGACCCATGCTGAGACACTTCAACAAAACATGTCCAATACCAGCTAAAGGCAATGTGTAAATTGTACAGAGGTGTTTTGGCCCACAGGTGGGGCAAACTGGCCTCTAAGCACACCTGGTCCCTGGTGAGGGTAAGTGCGTGCACTGCCTGCAGCACACTGCTAACACTAGCGGTCCTATGACTGTCCAACACCCATTAACAAAGCTGGAGTCAGTCAAACATTTGTAGGTAGAGGAAGAATTCCCTTCAAAAGTTGTTCTTAAGCCTCAAAGTAGGACTAATGCATCTATAACCACTTGGATCATTCTTTCTTCTCTCTGATCACTGTGTATTTTTTGTCATGTGATCAGATATGAGACTTCGTGAGCTGGTCTCTTTCTGGTCAGGGAACTGTTGATCAGCATCCTTCACCGCATCAAAGTGCTTGTGTTTTGCTTGTATCTCAGCTGCAATGATTGTTATTGTAAAGCCTGTGGACTTATTCCTACTAAGCAACCTCTATTTTCCATCATGATCAGAATAAGCAGCAGTGTTTCTAATGAAGACATAATAAAACATTTTACTATTTTTAGGGTCATACATTTAATCTCTGAACAGTGACCCCATGTTGTTCTTAGTGTTTTGTTTCTGAAAATGCTTACTTAAGGCTGAGTAATTTTATCATGTTTAACATCCACTGCACGGTCTAGCTCCGCCTTTGTTTAATTCACATTACTCATACCCTTCTTTAACTCTCTTGAATAGATTTCTCTGCCTGTCAGTCCTTTCTGCAATCTTTTTACACTCTGCTAATTTATTTTTAATTATGTGGCTATTCATCCAGTTAGATTATTTCTACAATGTGTCTTTCTTTGTTCTGGATAGTAATGCCTGATATTGTTCAAACTTTTGAATAAGAAAGTTCCAGACCTTCTTCACATTTAAGTTTCTGAATTTCTTTGGTAGATTGATTTAATCATTCATGTCTGTACAGTATCAAGCTTTGAAATCCTCAGTTATATACAGATTTCTTTTACTCTTGTAATTTAATTTCATTTGAATCACACATCATACATTCTTCAATCAGTTCATCTAGAATATCTTCATTACTTAAATGAAACCTTACTGATGAAGTGAAAAAACTGCCAGCTATTACCAGCAGAAATAACCAGTACTATCAGCATTTGTTCTCCAAGCTATTCTGAAGAAGTTAAATACTTCCATATGCAGGGCTGCCCACCCATATGGTCACAACTCCTGCTAGTACTTAAAAGCTTTCACCACGCACAAAATGTTAAAACACAAAATTCTTTAAAAAGATCCCTTTTAGTAAGCAAATTCAGCCCTACAATACCCTACAGACTCACAAAACTAATAGAATTTTTCTATCATTATCTGATTTTGAAGTGCTTTTGATTCAAACAACATAGCTACACTAATGTTATTTCTTTCATCTGCCTCATAAATTAATATGCAATTCTACCTTTTGAGATTACCACACTCCATTTCACACCTGTTTTACCACTACATTCTTGTAATCCTTCTAACATAGAATCATCAAGGTTGGAAAAACCTCCACGATCATCAAGTCCAACCTCTGCACTAATACCACTGTGCCCACTAAAGCATATCACGAGGTGCCACATCCACTCATTTTTTGAACACTTTCAGGGATGGTGAGTCCACCACTTCACGGGGGAGCCTGTTCCAGTACATCCTACAGTTTGCTGCTCCAGCTGATTATATTTGCAGAAAACCATTTTAATTACTCTTTCCTGGCCATCAGTTTTTACCCAGATTAATCCAAATCATTCTGCCGACTATAGCCCTGAGGAACTCTCTGACCTGTTGCTTTCCCCTCCAGCGGGGCTAGAAGCACTTCCCTCACCAAACCTCTGACCATTTCCTTCCAGCTGTGGGAGCTGCTGCCCCTGCCCAGCTGCAGAGCACAGGCAGGTACCAGTGGCACATGTCTCCCTCGGGGGTACACCCACTGGCACAGGGGTGCCACAACAAGCCCCAACAAGGAATCGGTCCCTCATGTTGCAGAAGCCGGACCACACTCGCCTATCTGACTATTGTCAGGCAGATCGTTATTTTTCTCTTCTTTTTGCCTGTGTTTCTGCTCGTTGCCAACTCCATCATCACTGAAAACACTTGATTCACCTTTCCTGTTAATGGAAGATAGGTTGGGCCATCCAAATATCTCTCTCCCTTACTCCTCATCTCTTAGCTTCAGACTCATTTAGCCAATTGTGCCAACCCCAGCCTCCAGAGAAGATTACCAAAGCTACTGCCTTATTGTCAGCTTCCTCAGTATGCAGCAGTACATGCCTTTATTTACCTTTTGATCAACTGTGAGAGAATTTGTATCCATTTCACTTTGTATTGTGGTTACGTAAAAAATTGACTGATTCATTTGTAAATAGGCATAATTTTGTTTAAAAACCATTTGCATTTCAGGACATACTTCTTCTGGAGACTTATTCCTCCAGCTTCTATACTGATCTGTACATTACTTTGGTCTTTTTGTACTGCAAAAATAATGAGCAAAAAATGCTTTATTAACTCAATCATAATTTTAAAATATATTGCATAACCCAAGGATTACTGAAGCCTTTTTTCTTCTGGATTTAAGTTCATAACTACTGTGTTTGCTTTTATTGTTTCCTTTCACCTCCTTTCCTTACTCCTATCAGGTGTTTTCTGTGTTCCAGTATGCATGTAAAATTAAGAATAAAGTCAAAAAAGAATCTTCACACCAGCATCATATCTTAATGGGAACCTTTGGCTAATTTGTTGTCTTGTGAATAAACTGCATTGGTTCTGCTAGAGCACAGGCATCATGAATCTTCTTGGGGAAAGTCCTAAAGTCCTCAAAAGGCACACAGATGTCAAAGGACTCAATGACTCTTAGCAGCACAGGGGAGGCAAGAATGACCTTCTTATGCTCCAGCACTATAACCAAAATACTTGTGTGCTGCCGTAACAGCAGAGGGCTTCAGACAGAATCCATACAGCTTATAGGAAATTATATTAGATATTTTTGGCAGAGTGGAAGCCAAATCAAGTCTCCCATATCTTGCATCATTCCTCCTGATGGCTTGAATGGCTTTCTGAAACAGATACAAATTCATGTGAAGGCACTCCTAAACTATTCCATCCTGCTAAAGAATTGAAGTAATTCCCAGCTGGTTCAAAACTAGAGGAGTTTACCACTAAGACCCTTTACCTACACTCAGCTACTGAGCATGGCATCAACAGAGTTCACCCATCTAAGAGGTACTCTCAAAGATGCTAGAATGGTTAAACTTCTAGAGCTTCCTCTCAAGCAAACCCAAAGGTGCTCTCAGAGATGTTGTACATGGAAAATGAACCCTTCCCAACTGTTGTGCTCTATTCATTGCTATTTTTCTCCTGTATATCACATGAAAACAAGAAAAATCTAAAATTCCAGTCTCTCTCACTAGTTTCATATACAGATTAGAAATGTGAGCAATTTGACAGTACAAATCATGAAATCAGTTTAAAGAGAAATTCTTAGAAACACCAAATCAACTACAACAGCATATGCAGCCACAGGCTGAAAAATGCAATCTAGCAGATAGTTATTTGCTCTCTTAACTGATATGGCACAGGAAAAAAAAGAAGTATTATTCTGTTAAGGCTTCAGAAGTTCAATAAAGCCAAAAATAGCATGCAGCTTTGCTTCACAGATAAGGAAAGCACATCGATACACTCAAAGTGTAAAGGACCTCTCTGATTTCAAAATTTTTTCAGAGTATGAAGTGTAAATATTGTACTACACACTTCTCAAGTTCTCCTATATTCCTTCCACTTTTTTAGTCTATAGCATCTTTCTAGCAATTACTTATGATAACAATGAATAAAGAAAAGAAATTTAATGTATTTCAGCTTTCACCTAATATGACACGGATTTAATTCATAGGGGCTGGGGAGGTACACCTACTCTTCCCTGCAGTTTCATGTTGCCTAATAGCTTTTCTCTTTCTCTCAGTGGTAAACAAGTGCCAATGCTGTCTAACTACAGAGCTCGCTGTAATGCACCAGAACACAGTATTTCAATGCCATTTTAATTTTAGATTGAAGTTCTCTTGCAAATCCAGTGGGTCAATATCTTCAGTGCATTGGCATCACATCATTCCTAAGTGAAAGATCAGTCAAATATAATAGGGACCTAATTAATCCCATTGTTTCCCCTCTAAGACACAGACCAATCTGGTCTTTTTCATTTCCTCACAAAAGAGAAAACTGCAGGAAGCGTATGACTACTTGTGTTGCTACTGTAAATCACATCTGCTGGAATATTTCCTTCCCATCTGATCTAGAGCTCTTGCTGCAGCTGCAGTCCGACTACACTGTCCAAAGTCACTTTGCATCTTGAATTGCATTGTGACAAAGTCTTAAAATTTAAATGTTTCCTCTGCTATTCCTTTCTAGAATTTGGCAGTGGTTCTTCTCTGTATTTGGAGACAAATACTTTCCTCAGTTTTGGAGACAGAGTGTCCAAAACTGCACACAGTGCAAACACACTGACAGGAAGTAAAATTAAAAACAAACAAAAAAACCCCAAACTCCCAACATTAAACCCTAAATTAATGAAGTCTCTCCTGTGTTCTTGTGCCACACCTCACTCAGATATTTGTTATATAGCATTCCCACCAGATATATCACGTGCCTTAGCTAATCCCAAGCAACGACATGCAATGGTGAGAGAATAGAGCTGGTTTGCTGCTTTTCATGTATTCTGAGCACAGCAAAATAAATACTCTCTGTCACATACTCTCACATAATTTTCCACTAAGAGCAACTGCTATTTTTAAATCACAAAGATATTTTGGGGGGATTAAATATAAAATTAAGGAATACTAGCAGAACAGTGTGTTACTATACTATCAGTTTCATATGTATGTACGCTGTCACGAAAACTTTGAGGTTTCCCACAAAGTTTTGCTTAAGTAAGAGGTAAGAGATTAAACCATAATGTAAAAACATTAATTCTTCTATAAATTTCTGTTCTTTTTGGGGTATTTTGAGCTATTTAGCAACTTTATAACATATAAAGTTAGGAGAGGAAGAGGAAGTCAAGGAGATAAAAAAATCTTCTGTTAGACCAACTGCCAAGGCCTTTCCCACATATTAATATTTGATAAGGCAACTATCCTAAAATGTTGTAAACACAGCTGTTTCCATTCTAGGCTTCATGTCTTCTATGTTGGGCAAGCTCAGTGCTCATGAAGTACCTTAATATTACTCTTTTGTACTTTTTAATTATTCATAAGCCTACTTCGCTGTCCAATCAGATTGTCTGGCAACATATGTTGTTCTTTTGGTCATTTCTGAGTCTCACCAGTTTTCGGATTTTTAAAACAACTTCCATTATGAATTGAAATGCATAATTTGTTTGCAAGGACCTAACAACAGCTCTTCATACTCTGAGAACAGTCTTTGCCTTATAGATTGGGGAAAAAAAATCAATTACAGTCTGAGTGAATAACAAGAAAGGTATCCATGAAGTAAATTCAGAATTTATACCTGAAGACACTGCAGATACCCTGTCAGGCTGTGTGGATTTTCTTCCAGCTCTGGCAGACTGTAATTGTTTACTTAACCTGGATATTGATTGTAGTTAGACTGCTGGCTCACTTCCTTCAGCTGCAATTCTCATTTTGGCAGTTTCACATACATCACTTAAAATTCCTCTCTGCGGCCATGATCTTCACATTCTTTTCTCTGAGTCATAATCTACTAAACATGACCGTACTTCCATTTCTGCATTATGATGATGGGGTTTTTCTTACATTTTCTAATCTCTGTAGAATGAAAAGTGGAAGTTTTTAACAAGAATTACCTTGAATAATCACTACCCTTTACAATTAGTATTATACAGTTTTATGAAAGAGCTCAGATAGAAGTGAGAGATTCCCTGGCATTGTAGCTGTAGAATGAATTTTCCACATGTTTAATTAATGACTATGTGCATATCACTTTCTACCAATTAGTATAAAAATTTTAATTAGGTCACATGCAGATCCAAATTTTATGTCAATAGTTCAGGTGTAACTTGGAGGACTAAAAAAATCTTTTATATAACAATGTTCTTAATAATCATTCTGGTAGTAATAAAGTAAGTCAAGAGGCACACAAAGTTGCTCTCTGAAAAAAATAAACAAATCTATTAAAACATAATGGAGTGTTAATTCAACCACCACGTGTCTGGTCTCCTATACTGGTTTAAGTAGGCTCACCTACTATAAACCTACTTAGGCTTACCTACTACAAAGCTTTTAGGGTCACTGAAAGCATGTGTGAACATTAAAGGTCACTACATCCTTATAAAGCAATTCTGTGAAGGCTAATAGACCTTGAAACAATGGCAAACTCTGTGCCTAAAAGGGCAAAAAATGATCACAGAGCCATTACACTGCATCAGCTGAAATACAGAATTCTTCAATTTAAATGGGTTATAAATAGACATCTGTAAAGAAATAGCATTCGTATCAGTCACTGTCATTTATTTTCAGTTATTTAGCAAACAGGATCATTGATAAACAGGGTAACTGAGGTCCTGTATTATCTGTTTCTCTTTACCTAAAGCTGAATTCCAAACTAGGCATCAGGAAAAACAAAAAGAACTCATATTCATATATCAAATTAATTCAATAAGCCTTTATGGGTATGTTAAATATTAATATATTTTTCCATACTTTTGGACTAGGAGATACTCTAATATTTCACACCATGAAGTACAGATTGCTAAATATACCATTCATCAAAAAAAACAAGAACAGAAGCATTTATTTGGAAACACGAAACCATTCCTTCAGCAGAAAAGACAATGCTAAATTAGAACAGATGGACTCTATCTGACAACAGTGCAAAGTATTACCCCCCACCAAAAAATCAATGCTTTCATATCTAATGAAGCTTGGGAACTGTTTTTAGATACTGTAAAAAATATGAAACCCAATAGTGCTTCACCTGGAATATTTTCATGTCTAAAATTTGGCAGAGTCACATAACTTAAAAGGATAGCACGTCTCCAGATATCGATCAGGGCTTTGTTCAGCTACAATGCCATAAAAATGATCTGCAGCTATAAAAGAGATAACATGATTATGAGTACACTACATTGTAATTTCCTTTGGGCAGTCAGAAAGGAAAGACAGCCTGATAGTCTCTGAGAAAAATAAGCTTGGAGGATATCCACTGTCTGACAGATAAATCATTTCACAATATTCCAATTAAAGTACCTTCCAAACTTAAACTAATAACAACAAAAATAACACACCAGCTTAATACCTTTCAACCAAAACACAACAGGCAGCTGAAAAGCTAAGCAGCTCACAACATATCTGAGAATTATAATGCTCCAACTTCCTTGTGAGTTCAGGCATGGAACATAAATAGTTAACCTTATTTTGAGCCATTAGATGAAGCTTACTAAAAAGCTTGCTCTAATAAATGGTATGATATGAGGGTCAGCCCTTAATTCACCATCAAAATATCTTCTGGGTGTAAACATAATGACTTCTGCTTATGCACTACACAACCCTGACAAGAATGCTACTTGACAATCCATTTCAGACCTAAAAAAACGTTCTCAATTGTGTCAAGGTGCCGAATGTCAGCAGATTCACTAATACGCTTATTTGCACTGCAGTGGTGGAACAGAGTAAAATGCCACCAGCCCTCCACACCCTGCTGCTGCCTAGCTAGGGAGACAGTGAAATAAAACAAGATTTAATCCTGTCCATATCACTGTGCAGTTGGTGAAACTTGACAAGTCAACATTAAGTATTCAAAGTGGTATTGTGGCCTAAAGGGATCACATGCAGCCTGCACATGAGAGCAAAGGAATAACTTGGTTCTGCTTCGGTGTTTGTAAATTTAATTTGTTCAAGGAAAAGCAACTCTGGAAGGGATTACTAGCTGGGATCAACACTCTTACCAAAGAAAAAGATAAAATGCAAGTAGGAATAATATTGACGTTTTTGTAATACAAACCAGCTTTTTGGGCTTAAGCGAATAAATAAAAGTTGGAGGCGATTGCAGCTCAACCCTGGCATGTGAGACTACTCCATTCAGTGTTCCTGACTAGGAGGGTCTGGAAAGGTTGTGTATTTATTGAAGATTGTATAGGTGTATGATGTATAGAAAACATTAGAATTTATTTACAAAATATTGTCAAGTATTGTTTCAGTGCAATAGCTAGTTCTTTAAATAAGTGGGGCAATAATATTCATGGATAACAACATCTGATCTACTGACTCTTAATCATTGCCAACATCTCATTCCACAGGTTCAGGGAAGGATATCACACATTAAATTAAGAATAACAAAGACCTATAGCAAGGCACTTCTGAAATAACAGTACAAAAAAACCCTGTAAATCCCCTTTGCCAAGTGTAGCTCTGTATTTACACCACCTGCATTATCTTTGAATATCACAATTATTCAACTGTTTAAAGTCACCTCTGGCCCTACAGCAGAAAGTGAGCAACAAATTCCTGAGTCTTTAAAATGCTCCTTTTGCTAAATACTGCAGAGGAGAGATGCTGGCAATCCCCTGGGTCTCAGCATGGGAGAGAAGGTGCCCTGAAGATACATTTGCTTACAGGGCCCTTTCAACAGAAATTAGGGACAACTGGGATAGCGGGTGGGGAGGGCAGCTGAAAGTGATGACAAAATGGTCTCCTGTTTTAGCAGGGATTCTTGTGATGATTAAACCTCCAAATAACCACTAAATGCAATGCATATTTTCCCAGTGAAGGACAATGAAAACCTTTTCCTTACAGATTGCTACTTCAAATATAAAGCACAGAAAGATAAGCACTGCCAGCAAGGAAACTAAAAATATGTCTTCTTAAGCTTGATTAATGAGCTAATAAAAAGCTAAAAAAAGAAAAAAAATCCAATTAAAGCATCTTGTGATATTTCTCTCAAACAGAAATGAAGAACCCAAGAGCATGGTAAAACTTTGAAAAATTAGTATGATCCAGATGACAGCCTTAGTATTCAACAGTACATCAGTTTTATACTTTTTTTGACTGGCTGTCTTTTATTTATCATCTCTGATGTGTATTGTCTGGAAGTCTGATCCTTGATGAGTTTTCTTTTATCTTTTTATTGAATCAGAAGTATAACATCTGAATTTAAATACAGACATATTAAAGACTAGCTTTATATGGGTTGTAGGTACTTAGTCTATTCAGAAAACCTGCAGGCCTCTGGTACTACATGTGGTACTTGGAAATACTAAGTGAAATATACATGAAATATAGGCAAACCCAGTGGAAATAAATCTCACCCATCACCTATATAAGGTCAGAAAAAAAACTAGCTACACATATCACTGATGTACAAAGGACAGAGCAGAAAGCATGGAAAATTTGCATTGTGATATTCACTTTTCATCAGTCTCTGGTACCTGAAGGTAATCAGAGGATACAGGAGCAGCAAAGACACTGGAAAGGAACTGTGAAAGACACAGAGTATTTGTGGAATTGCTGTAGATTTGATGCCAGATGAGAAGCACTTACACCACAAGGAATAAGGCGTGCACCTTGCAGTGCCTGGAAGCGAGCAGCACTCAGCCGAGGGCCCAGGATAGTCTGTGAGGAAGGCAGCACCCCAAAGGAACCCCAGGTTCCTCAGGGGCTCAGGGCTGGGGCACAGCAAAGAGCAGCAGGGCAGGGGCAATCCACACACGTTAGGAAAGAAGCCTGAGAATCCCGTACTTGGGGCAGTTGTTATTTTAAAACGACAGAAATTGTCTGGTTTAACTTACTGGAGCATCAGCGGCGTCTCCGGGATAGGCGCGTCCCATCTCCCTCTGCCGGCTGCTCCGAGCGAGAGCGACCTGCGGCTGCAGCGAACGCCTCTGCCCCCGAACCGTGCGGCGAGCCGCTGCCTCCAGCCCCCTCGGGATTTTAGTTAGTTTTTAAACAAGGATTCAAATGTCTTAGTGTACATTCTCTAACTAGGCAGGCATTGTCTTTTTCTCTTCGCACAGCGAACATCAGTGTTTCCTTTCATCCCTTTATTTCAAATTGTGGCTCAAGACTTCACTAAAAAGCACGAAATATCAAATGAATTTCCTCATCAACTGCCAGGAGTTTTTCACGAATTCTTCTCAAAATACTCTCGCTTGACTAAGGTGTTTGCCTTTCCTAATTTGACAGCAAGGAAACACAAAGACTATGTTGTATGAGCCTAAGCTCCCGCCCAGGACTCCTGAAACTTACAGTAACAACAAAGATGACTTCAGGCATTCCAGGCAGCGCCTGTGCAAATGTGCCTCGCCGTGCAGGGAGCCCAGGCGGGGCTGGGGGCGGCGGTGTCCCCGCAGGGCACAGCTGATCAGGGATGCCCGGCCGGACCGGCCCCCCCGCCCCGCTCGTCCCTGCTCCGACACCGACTGACGCCGGCCTTTGCCGCCAGTTCAGCACTGGCAGCTTTGACATGCCGCAATCCGGATGTTTTTACTTTAAAAACAAACAAACGAAAACGAAACAAACAAACAAAGAAAAACCAAAACAAAAATACAATAACCAGTTTCACTGGTTTTAAATGTCTGGTGTGTCCCTTCGCGCTCCTTTTCTGATGTACCGTGTTGTCAGTTTGTTCTCACAAGCTCACCCTGAGGCCAAGGCGGTCCCCGGCCCCGGCAGCACACCCGGCCCCGGGGCAGGCGAGCCTCCAGCAGCAGAGCGGGGTGTGCGGGGCCGGGGCGGGGCGGGGTGGGGCAGTGAGGGGCGGTGCGGGGCGGGATGGGGCAGTGAGGGGCGATGCGGGGCG
>JAWWMP010000005.1:18409026-18448704 GCA_035047865.1 Dendrocincla tyrannina
TGGATGGATGGATGGATGGATGGATGGATGGATGGATGGATGGATGGATGGATGGATGGATGGATGGATGGATGAGGCAGAGAGGCAACCCTGAGTCAAGGGCCTAAGCTCTGCGAAAGAGTGGTGTTTAGGCAAACCCCCAGGCTTAATGTCTTAGAGAGCTGCAATCTCAGCTGTGTACTCTTTTTTGAGGCTGCTCCTGCTGTGTGAGGGTTTTCCTTCCTTTATTTATTTTGGAGTATTACTGACCAATTGCAGTCAAATGTGAGAGTGAGATAAGGTAACTGCAAGTATTAGAGAAAGGAGAGCCAGAATAAGGTCCTCATACTGCCAGTAGCTCGTCGATTTTCTGTCTCTTTGGTCTCTTGACCAGTAAATCAAAAGGCCTGAACCTGTTTGTGAACTGGCACACACAGCTTTGCCAACTACTCTGTTGGCAGTGAAAGGACTTGAAAGGAGAAGGGGTACTGCAGGTAGGTGGGGCTGGGGGACGTGTGGGAAAGGACATAGTTTTCTGAGACAGGGTCTTGATGCTTTTTGCATGGATAAAGAGGAAAAAGGTTCCACAATACAAGAGCTAGAAGAATTGTCTGTTTCTCCTGTACCACAAAACTCCTTCTGCCCTCATCTGTATGCACGGAAAAACACAGTTCCAACCATGAAATTACAGCTGTATACATAATTATCATATTTTTTTAACTGTGTTTCTGTGATGACATCAGACTTAGGTCGCATGAACTTCAAGAACTACTGTGAATAAATCTGAAGTATCATGAGGATAAAGAAAGAGATAAAGAGGTGCTTGTTTAAAACTGACATGCATTCATTCACGTGCACATGACTACTAGAGTTGTATGAAACAAATCTGAAGACCTTCTTATTCTGTGGTTTTTTAATGCCCAGGTTTTGTTTCACAAACCACATATTCATAAGGCCTTCCACATAAAAATGTACTTTCAGAAAGCTGTGTGTATAGAGCCAATTTTTAGTAGCAACCTAGAAGAAGGAATGAAACATTAAGACATTAATGCCCCTTGGAAAATGAGAAAATATGAACCACATTTACCATGATCCAATTTAGGCCTTGCAGAGTCATTACTTCTCAAGTTATATGGCCGTTCGAGTCCCCTACACACTCACATGCATTTTTCTTTCCCTGGAAATTTCCCCTTGTCTCAGAGCTTTGAATCACGTGGGCTGCTCTGAACTAGCAGTCCTCATTCTTCATCTAGAGCATGGCCAGCTAGTGCTAGCGGGTTCTGAAAACAGCTTCTTTGTTTATTCTCCACTACTTGGGACAGTGCTGGCTGCACACTGGTGTAGAAATCATGTGTAGAAAGTAAAATAACTGACAGGTGTACAAGGAGGCCACTATATAATATTTAAAGTGTTGTCTTCAATCTTCCATGTTGCTTTTGTCTCCCTTTTCAAAGGGCTGCATGTAAGTGATGGCAGGAAAACTGGTGCATAAGTGCTTTCTGGGCATAATTCCCAGTATAAATTTCTCCTCCGTATTTGTGGGAGTACATGGATAAATCCAAAGGAGAGGGATGGCAGTAGGCAATGAGGCTTAAGGCAGGAAAAAACCAAGGTGTTCCAGAGAAAGTTTTGATCCAGTTGAATTCAAAGGGAAAAAGGAACTCTCACCCAGCTCAGCAGTGCTACGGTGGTGTGCTCTTCACTCCCATGAGAGCAGCCTTGGGATGATGTTGTGACTCCAGTTTGTGTGGACTGACATTTCCAGTCCTGGCATTTGAGCAGTTTTCTCTTTAACTACATCCCTTTTCTCCTTCCTCCATAGTTAACAAGACACTGGAAAGAGCAACTCTTTGCCACTCAGTAGTTAGTGTAATCTAAGTAGGCTTTTAGAAAACTTCTAGAAAGTAGATTAATTTAAAAATTTGTTATTAAAATACTTCATTGCATTGCATATATTAAAAAAGCATACAGTATTTTATATTTAAAATACAGTGATTTATTTCAATTGCTCTATTACTTCTAATTATTTAATAATTTGTTATGCTCTTGCAGGAAGTTAGTGAATTCAATTTATTTTCCTAGTAGCTGTGTCCTTCAAAATTTTAGATTAGAAGATCTCATCTGGCCTTGCATCCAAGATGGCAAATGAGATTTCTTACTTTTTTTCCAATTTACACTCCATTTCTCAGCACTTGAGTGATCACCACTGAATGGACTGAGCAGAAGCAGCTGCTATGGGGACATATTCTTAGAGAGCTGTGTGGAAGTGGTCGATGCTATCAAAAAGTGGTTTTCCTCCTCAGCAAAATAGTGGTTTGACTTGGCTTTTTTTTTTTTTTTTAAATTAAGCAGCAGATTTGTCCTTGCTCACTGTTTTCCTTTAGAAAAAAATATTAATTTATGTATCTATAATTGTTTTCCATTTCAAATTTTATTTTAAAATACATGCAAACTGAAATATCCAATTCTAATAAGATTTTGTCTTGTTTTCTTTTAAATCATCAGGGTTTTAGCCACCCTATTCAGGTTATTAGAGATAATTCAAACTTCATAAGGCTTTTAACATTTTAATAAAGCTGGTAAGTATCCTACACAATTAATAGGTTCTTGGGTTCATAACTAATTTCACCATTCATAGGCAAGTTCTCTTTCCAACTATACATAACATTCTTCTCAAATGGTAGTTTGCTCTTTCAACAATTTTAGAATAAATCTCATTTCTTACATCCTTACTGAAGCAAATACTGAAAAGGGTAATAGATTTGCTAGGTACTATATAATTCTTTCATCTGCTCTATGTTATATCTGTTCTATCAGGTTATGTAAAAGTTTGCCATTCTAGCATATGAGACATGCATACAAAGTTGTATTGATATGGATGTTCTCATGTCTTGTCTGTAGGGTACATCTCTGGCTGAGGTAAACTCATTCAGTCCTTCAGTGCCAATATCCCCCTCCTCAATGATAAACCAGTATAAATTTGAAGATGGACCAGAATTAAGAGATCTCTTCATTACCGTAGATGATCCTGAAAGCCACATTACAGCCATTGAAACATTTATTACATACAGAGTAGTCACAAAGGTAAGCATCTATTCATGGCTATAGTGGCTTACTTTGATAACATTAGTAGCATTTCCAGTTTTCTTGCATGCCATTCTATGGGATATCACTAAATTTAAATTGTACTCTGGTTTTGCCATGAGTTATAGACAACTAAAACTGTATGAAACTGTGGTGGATTCTGGGGGAAAAAAATCACTGTAAGTCTGCGTACAGAGGTACTTATATTCTTTATATTGGGAAAATAGTTAATAAGCCTTCAATGGCAAAATGAGTGCTATGTGAGAGTACCATTTCCTGTTGTGATCTTCAGCAGGAGTATGAAACAGAGAAAGGACTGATTCAGTTTGAAAACACCATGTTGACACACGTATTTATGACTTTTGGATCACTTGCAGGCTACCAGTCTTTTGTCTTCTGTAAATGTTACCTGCTACAATCTTTCAACTCCATTCTTTTCTCATTGCAGCATCCATTATCTCAGGGATGTTTGTTTCCCATTTACAGTTGCATGTGATTTCTGGGGAAACCGCCACAATTCTCTAATGAAAAAGTAATATTGGGAGACAATGAAGTTATTTACAGAAAACACAGAAGAAAGTCAGCCTTTTGAGATGTCAGGTCTTCTGAGATTAGCAACATATTCTGCAGGCTGCATTTTGAGAATCGCACTGTTAATTTATTTTAGTTCGAGTTCTTTTTAAAAGATTCATTTAAGACCAAATTTTCAAACGGGAATTATTCATCTTTAAATAAGAGGAGATATCAATTCCTCATAAAATATTTAAAGAGTAGGAAGAGAGCTATCTTCGTTAGGTTACTAGCAATAATTTTCCCTTTATGCATGTTTCTTTAGACGAGTGAAGATTTTTTCTTCAGGCAAGTATGGAAGGGCCATAAGGTGGATTGCTTTTGCTTTTTTAGCATATTTAATTTGCAGTGCTGCTGGTTGATGATAAAGTAATAGCTTTCCTCCCACATACCTTGAAAAATTTTTATTCAACAAAAATGTTTAGATTACAAAAGCATGTTTTGAAGTTTGTAGAATTTACTTGCATCATTTTATAAATCTCTTTGCAACAATGAATGCTGAATAGCACTTATTAGTGAAAACACGGGATCCTTGTGGCTTGCCTCTAGAAGACAGAGCCGTAGTAAAATAAGTCTCATGGTCTACCAATTTTGTAACTCTCTATTAAGCATTTTTTGTGGACATTAAAGGTTTGTTGGCAAGTTCTAACAAAGGGCTACAAAACTGGAACTGATGATGGGATGCAGAATCCATTAAGCAGTGCAAGAAGTGTTGTTGCTGTGATATGCTGCAGTTTTCATATTTTGAATCTGGGGATTGTTGATTGGTGTCAGCAGGTCCCAAGGACATATGTCAGCAATTTGGGGTCTATTCAGAATGCTAAAACATGGACTTTACTCACTTGTAGACTACTAATCACTTTAAAAGAAGTGCCCTAAAATTAATGAACATAATTGTGATTTCCAAAAGGAAAATGTGACACTAAAGTAATTATTGAAGTATTTTGGAAACATTATAGTAGGACAATTATAAGTCACTGCACTAAGTGCAGCTTTATGAGTGCTTACTTTTTTCCTTTTTTCCCAATAGAAATGTATTTTAACTCTTCAAAAAGTTGATCATTGTACTTTAAAATAACAACAAACAAATAAGAGTGGCAAAATAGAATCATGTATGCATTCTCTTCAAGGACTCATTTTTCTCCAAAATCCAAAACTGCATTGTTCTTTTCCTTTTCTGGTATTCTAACCTAAGCCTGTTGTTTCTGCCTCTGGTTTTCAGACGTCCCGTGGTGAATTTGACTCCAGTGAATATGAAGTTCGAAGACGGTATCAGGATTTCCTTTGGTTGAAGAGCAAACTTGAAGAAGCACATCCGACACTTATTATTCCTGTTTGTTTGCTAAAACTTAAGTTATTTTTATTTGTTTATAAGATGGTTCCAGCTTTATACAGAGATGTTTGATGTCTTTCTTCAGCTTCTGAAGTCTCACAAATATTAAGCCAGCCTATTTTCATTAGCTTTATATGTATGTGATACTTAAAAGTCACATGAAGGTATTTCTTAGGGTTTTAATTGTGTCTTTTGCAGTAATTTGCAGTAGTTTATGCCCTTTCTTCATTGTATCTGTGTTCTTCTGCACTGTTTGTTACAGAACCATGTTATACCTAAGTTGAATATGACATCTTTATATAGCCTTGGGGTTTTTGCATGGTGGATTTTACAAGGAATACCTATGTTCTTTTAGTTAGTAGAAGAATTATTATAATACCGCTAATATTATGCAAATTATAAAATACGTTTCTTCTTTTTTCCTTAGCCGTTGCCTGAAAAGTTCATAATGAAGGGCATGGTGGAACGATTTAGTGATGAATTCATTGAGACTCGAAGAAAAGCTTTACATAAATTTTTGAACCGTATTGCTGATCATCCAACTTTAACTTTTAATGAAGACTTCAAAATTTTTCTTACTGCACAAGCCTGGGTAAAATGACTTTGTTTTTATCTACAGTTATGTGAAACCACATCTTGGGTTGGTAGAGTGTATCAGAAGTCTCCCTGGTTCAGTGTTCAGTCGTGTCATCCCATGGCTTGTTCCAGAAATGTCAGAAAAAGGCAGGGATTTATGGAATATACATACCCCAAGAAAACCTTTTCTTCTACAGTTTTGGTAATCATGTATGTGACCATAAATATTGCTGTGCCTTCCAAAGTAATTTTTGTTACTGCATTTTGGATTTTTGTGGCAAATCCACAGTATGTCAACTCTGCATGCTTTTTGGTACACATATAAGCTTCCGAGATGATGAAGAAAATAGTATTTTTAATTAATTATTGGCATGGCACTGTCTTTTTTATCTGTCTGTTGTTTGGTTGGGTTTTTTTAAGTAATACTGGTCTCAAAAAAGAATTTCCTGTTGCATTGTTGCAAGATGTGTCCAGTTGCAAAGTGGAGTTTTGTGCTCAGAAAAGCCTGCCTCAACTTCAGCAAAGGTTATTCTAGCCACATATAAAAAGAGTTTAAAAAAAATAGATGGTTTACCTCCTCCAGTGGGAACATTGTCTGTTTTTCTCTTATTTATGCAATCATTACCTCTGCTTTCCTGTTCAAAAAGCTAAATTGCAAACTAGCTATCTCACCCTGAGGACTGAAGGGGTAAAGGTTCTCTGCCGTCTTTAACTGTTCCTGTGGAGCGTGATACACGGCATGCTTGTGTTTGCTCAGAAAGGCTTGGCCAAGAAATGCATGTGACAGGTACAGTTATGGCACAGGTCTAATAATTATAAGATTAATGCACTAAAAGGACACAGAGAGGCTTATGTTTGTAGTTTTGTTTTAAAAAAAAAAAGAAAAAAGCTTTGTGTATTATTTTTAGAGAATTAAAAAAGTCCTTGGAAGTAAACAGAACTTATTCTGTCTTTAGGAACTCTCCTCACACAAGAAGCAGGGTCCTGGTTTGCTGAGCAGGATGGGACAGACTGTCAGAGCTGTGGCATCCTCAGTAAGAGGAGCAGTTAAAAATCGTCCTGGAATGTTTACAGAAATGAACGATTACATGGAAACATTTAATCAGAAAATAAACTTACTAGATAAAATAGCTCATAGGATTTACAAGGAAGAAAGGGGTAAGTAGAAAACAAGTATCAGTTTTATTGATTTAAGAAATTAATATATTGGAAGAGTAAATTAGTTTTTATTGTGCCAGGCAAAGTACTCTTTCCAGCAAGGAAGGAAAAGGGGAGATTTATGTTTATACTGTGGTTTTCTTAAAGGTTATGGTTTTGACAGATCTTGAAGGTAGTTTGCATAATTTCTTAATAGGAAAATTTTTAACATGGCATTCAGCTACCAATGAAGAACATAGACAGAAGAAAATGTAGTAAGTATGGCTGTCTTTTTACTTGTGCTTTTTGGAAAGCTGAATGACCTTTTGTTTTTTACTTTCAGGGGAATGTACAGTTTTCTGTGCAATCTCATACTGACACAATGCTATCTAGATTCCAGATCTCTAAGCATCTCTTTTTTTGGTTTCATTCTGCACCTTTTTTCTGTGTTGACCAACTAGATTCTTATTTTTTAATAGCTTTACTGTTGACCATAATTTCTGTCCTGGTAAGCTGTGTCTGTTAAGAGTTTTCTTAACAAGGATGCCTTAATTTTAATTTTTTCCCTTAAGTAACAGCAGTTTGCACACCTCCTTGGAACACTAAGTTACTGACTTTTCTGAGATTCTGAAATGACTCCAATCTCAGACTCTGCCTGTTCAGTAGAATTTCCACTGGGCAGCACTTGAAGTATTTTCTCATCTATATAATTTGAAAAGCTGCACTGTGTTCTTTAATAACTGAGCGCTTGTGCTTTATTGTGCAGTACCAGATCTCAGCATGTCCTCACTGAATTGGAAGGATCTTATACAAGGAAAATACATGTCGGTGAAAAGAATTCCTTTTGATATTGTTCTTCCAGTGGAAATAGCTGGCTGAGGTCTGTAGGTTTAAGGCATCAGTACCAAATTCGTGGAAAGCTTAAAAGATTTTGTCACACTCCCAAACGTTGTAGTTATATCTTCTTCCCAGCTTTCCCAAATGGCACATGTCAGAACACTTGTGTGCAGGGCTGCACTGTAGTGGACAGGAACTGCTGGTAGCAGCAATTCAGACAACATTTCTGCTTGCAGTAGATTAACATGGGATTTTTGGTTACGTCTTCCATTGAGATTTTTTTTATTTTGTCCAGTTAGTCTCAAAGTCAACATTACAATCTTCATGCCACACAACTGCTTTCATCTTTTCTAGAACATTTCTTCATTATAAATTCAGTAGGAATGAAATTGTATTTTCTGTAGGTGACCAGTGTATTCACAGTATGGTCCTATAAACATGTAGCTTCCAGGTTGTATTGAGCCTTCCCCTTTCAAGTGGCACGGTGGATTCTGGGTCTTCTCTCTGCTTACAGTTTATCACTTAGTCTGGAGACATAAGAGAAGTAATTTGTAGGATATCCTTCTATTTAAATTAATAAAAACTAGTGAAGGAAATAACACCTGCAGAACTGGAGTGACTTCAGTGTTTCTTCTGAAGTTTTTGGGACATAACAAAGCTTCTAGTTTTAATAACTGAGACAGGATTTGGAATGTTACTGTTCAAAGAAGCAGAGTAATTTGGGGCAGTGAAAGCAAGTCAGACCAACTGCTGTGGCTTTGGTTGCTCTGTATGAAGACAGTGGAATGCTGGTCATTGGGTATCTGAGGATAACTTTTCAGGTCTGCCTGAGTATGTGTGTTCTTTTGAAATGACTGGGGCATTTTTCTTGATAGATTTCTCAAAACTACTTAATTACACTACACTAATTGATTAACTTATTCTAAAACAATAAACTGGAGTTACTTATCTTGGTCATCTGAGCAAATTTAAACATTAGCCGCAGTCTCTTGCTTTGTTCACAGTAAATGAGGTTGTGATTAGTATCACTTAGTATCTATTAATGAACAAAAGACTAATATGTGTATATATGTTCCTGTTAAGACTACTTTAATGAAATGAAGGAATACGGCCCCATCCACACACTGTGGTCAGCATCAGAAGAAGATATAGCAGACTCCCTCAAAGGCGTTGCCAGCTGCATCGACAGGTGTTGCAAGGCTACGGAGAAGCGAATGGCAGGGCTCTCAGAAAACCTGCTGCCCATTTTACATGAATACGTTCTCTACAGTGAAATTCTGATGGTAAGGTTTCTTTTAGGATTGTTTATGGCTGGATATAAAATTTGGCTTAGTCCAGTGACAAAGTCTAGGAGAGAATGATGAAAATGACTTGATAGTCCCTGTATTTACTTGTTACAAAATGTGCAGCATAGGATAACTGTCCATTAGCAGGGAATCTGGTTGGTCCTGTTTCCCTTGCTAATCAGGCAAGAGATACCCCTTCCAAATAAGAAAAGCTTCATAGTTTTGCCTGGATGGCAGCCCTTGGTTGCTGTGGTAGGCTGTCTGGTTTTGCCATGTTCAGTGAGCTCTGCATTGTAGCCAAGAGGGTTTGGGAACAGCAGCTGAGAAAGACCTTTTCTGACACTGCTGAAATATGAACTCATCAAGTAACAGATTGTGTGGGGGAAAAGAAGTGGAGAGGTTTTTCCCTTTCTAGGAGCTGTTCCTAAACTCTGTTTTCTGTTTCCAGAACAGCAGGGAACTTCCAGTGCCTGCACCATTATATAAGCATGTGTTAGTCTTTGCCATAAGCTACTGCTCTCAGTTCCCTTTATGTATGTATTTTTCTTACACTTGGAGAGAATGTGAAAAATCAGACTCCAGAGCTGATACACTCAGTGCTGGTGGATAATCAGCGTAATTAACTAACTGAATTCAGCATGTCATAATTCCCACTTTGCTGCCTCCAGAAAGCAGAACATGTGTACAAACCCCTCTTTGTCTAGGTTTTGAGCAGTGCCAGCTGCAGTATCTGTTCTTGTGTTATTGCTGGGAACCCAGCTCCTACTGCAGTGGCTTCTGAGTAGGGGCTGAGAGTGTGTTGCAGGACCCAGGTTAACTGAGCCTTTGCTGGCACTGTGCAGAGCATTGCCAGTTTCTCAGTATGGCTTAGCTGCCAAGAGGTTAGGAATTACTGCTTCAATGACTACTGTATTTAAAGCAGGCTTCACTGAAAAAGGGATCATACAAAATGCCCTGTATCTCTCAGGTCTCACTATTTACGTGTACATGCTGGTACATGAAGGTAGGTACTGCTTTGCTTAAAGGTGTAAAGAGATTACCCTCCTAACGATTGTAGGTCTTCTTCCTCTCCCCCACTTCCAAACCTTATTTTTCAGAATTTCTGTTACCCGTGAATGATCCTAGCCTTCATGCTACTGAAGAGATGCTGCCTGCCCATTGCCTTCTGTTTTGTAGTCTGGCTCACCCTCGCCCTTTCTCCGGCATTGTGTTCTGTCCAGACCACACAAAGATTTCTCTGGACAAGCCCCAGGGTGACTACCTGGCCCTTCATGCACATTTTATAAGTAGCTGTTGCCCACTGCATTTTTTTTTTCTGCTTGTAGTTTTCTTGATGCAGCACTTGCAACACAGCATTAGGCTGCCATGAGGTCCTGTCCAGAGGAAGAATCTTCCTTCAGTAGCTCACTCCTGTTCTACAGCTATTCCTTTCCCTTCATTCACCATGGATTTTAATTTTTCTTAAGGCTTACTTCCCTCTTGGAGTCTGGAGAGGGTAAAACTAGTCATGCTAAAAATACCATGGGGAAGTCACACAGTAGTAAACCTGCTTTCAGAGGTGTGTTTAATCTCAAGATCACATGCAAATGTGCAGAACAAGGTGTGATCAATACAATACAATCCTTGTATTTTCCAGTGTTGGGAGTGCAGCCTTTAACTGGGGAAAGAGATGAATTCATAGCTAAAATATTTACATCTGGACCAGCTCAGTCCTAACTGACCCACAGAAGAAATCTGCTGTCCCTCAGAGTACAAATTACAGCACTAATTGTTTATGAGTTCACATAAAATTTTTGAGGGCTTTGTGGCAGGGTGCCATTAAATATTTCACAAAAAAACTGTAAAAGTATAATAATATGTTTTAAAAATATAGTCACTCTGTTTGGCATTAGAAGTCAGAACTTGTCTATAGTTGTAGCACCTTAATATTAAAATAACTGGGTTTGTCTTGTAATTTAATTTGTGATAAAAGTTGCCAAGCAGCCATTAAAACAGTTTTAAAAGAAGCAAAATAAATCGTAAAGGAGAGAAAGCATTTGTATTATGAGGAAGAGTTCTTGCAGACTTTTTTTTTGCTTCTGTGGTTACAGCTAAACATTTTCTGTATTTGTCTAACCAAAAGATCCTGAGCTATTGAAGAACAGATTTGTGAGCATTTGTAGATATTGCTAATCTATTACTCAGAATAACCCAGTCAGGTTTACCAATTTTTTGTAGTGATTACCTGATCAAAAAGTAACACTGAAAAATTATTTGAAGATTAACCTCCTAAATCATTCTATTGTGTTTGATAAAATGACGAAATCTCAGAGAGATTTTCAGTCAGAGAGCTAGAGAAGTAGAGCTGCTTGTGCCCTGTGCTGTTTCAACATGCACTGTGCTCGAGGTGAACACTGAACATCTCTGCAGAAGAAGCAGTTAAGCCAGTAAAAGAGGGGTTTGAGCATTGTAATTATATATGTCCTGCTTCTGATTTTCTTTCAAGAGGACTAAAGCCTTGCAATGCTTCTGCAAGATAAGCATACCTGAGTGTGCTTTTACAGATGAGGAAGCTAAGAAATTTGTACGGCTTCATCAAGGTCTTTGAGCAAATGAGCACTGAAAATGGAAATTTCATTTGTAATACTCTTTCTGTTTTGTAGCTTAACAAGTAAAGTTCTTTCCCCTTTCTAATTGTTTTTTGATGTTATGCTAAAAGCCCAATACCTGATAAGACAGTTTTAAAGGAGGTAATAATTACATATGCTGAAAATCAGCACATATCAACAGCTGTCATTCCTATGATAATTTTTTCTGATTTTTCTGAACTACGTTTGGTACTTACAAAATAATATTAAAGGTTAAAGTCACACTTTCAATAATGCCTTGTATGACATTTTTAGTCATGCTACTTCATATTGTAAGTTTTACTCAAAGAAGATACTTTGTTCATGTCAAACTCATGTTGCTGTTTGAAGATACAAGTATTTATAGTAAGTTGAGCTGATACCCACTAAAGTGCTGTTGCAGTATGCTCATGTAACTAGCAATGATACTGTGGCAGATTCTTGTGGCACTGATTTTGGATTTACTAAGATTCTTGAAAAACACATAAGATAAAAACAGGTATGGGAAAATAAGTATTTGAGTTTAATTTTTTTTTTTACAAAAGTATATGTATCATGTCAAAATTATTAAATGGCATCATTCTGTGATCTTGTTTCATTTATTAAATAGTCAAGTTGTTTGATGGTTTTCTGAAATAGCTGAAATGTGGTGCAGTTTACGTTTTTGTTTGTTTTTTCTCATCTACATTAAGGGTGTTTTGAAAAGGAGAGACCAAATTCAAGGCGAGCTCGATTCCAAAGTTGATGCTTTAGCCAATAAAAAGACAGAAAAGGATCTGGTGAGTATGTACAGAAAGCTGAAATCTTCCAGGCTTTATTCAGGCTGCAAAAGGCGTGCAAAAGAAGAAATTGTGTCCTCTGAAGCCGTGTGTAACAACTGGGTGGTGTCTCTACAGTTCTTTGTATGTGCCAGGCAAAGGCAATTGTGAGACAGATGCAACACTTCAGTAGATGGGCTGCTGGAGGGAAGGCTGGTCCTAGTGGGCGACCACTTTGTTTTGTCAACACAGGCTGCACCACAGATATTTTTAGCATCTCTAGTCGCTTCCACACTTGGAGTTAAAAGAAAGTAAGACTTGCTGCAGCGCTCTTGTAGCTGCTGCTTCATTGATGTAGGAGAGAGAGAGGAGGTGGTTAGGATCAGCAAAGCTGTTCATTAAACTTAAAATTAAACATTCTGCATTTTTTCCTTACAGGTTTCTGTTTCATCTAGTTGGGACAGATATGTTTTCTACTTCAAGTATGACCCTTTCATTCATTCTAGTGAAGTCAGACTGTAACTGGTAGCCCATGGGGGCAGGCATCCCCAAAACCATTAGCAAGGCTCAGTGAGCCAATTAAAAGCAACTTCAGGGATAAGTATTTGCATTTTTAACATTTTTGACAGTTAAACTGTCAGGCCTAAATCATGTCCTTTTAGTGCAGTGTTAACACAAAGTGTTATACAGTGTAGATAATACATAAAACTGACTAATAACGCTTTAGTACATCAAAGGAGAAAGTCCTTGACATTTCAGGTAGTTTTTATTAGGGTTGTTGTAATTAGTTTTTGTGTAAAGATTAGCTGCTTAGATAGTTTTTGGCACCTGAAATGCATATTTTCATTTGACTTCTTGTCGCTGAGATGAATAAATAAGAATATATTACCGTTCTCTGATATATGCTATGGCTATGGTATATTTTGTAACAGTTTGCCTCTGTACTGCAGTGGGACATTATGTAAATACCTCTGTTTGGTTTTTTTTCCTGAAGTGGAAATTTTTTTTTACTTATATTGTCCTATCATTTCTCTACCTCTGTGTTCTCTAATTTGCTTTTGTTTCTCTATTTCCTTTGCTCCTTGTCCTATCATTTTTCCTTAGTTTAAAGTTTGAAGCTCTTATAAAATGCATGGAGGATGGTAAGTTGGAGCAGTCCCCAGGGCTGGGAGTTGGGTAGCAGTGGCAGGTCCATTGAGCGATGAATTCCAGTTTCCTATAGCTTGTTTAGCAGCCAGTCTCATTGCTGTCCACCACAGAAAAGAGAACATTGCATGGCAGGGCATGGTCTTTTCAGGATGTATTCTTGTTATGATCGATGGAGTTCTCAGACAAGGTGTATGCACTAATTTTTCCTGAATTGTTACAAATAAAAAAGGAATGTTTTTTGCTTTAGCATAGTATTGATCATACCAAGTTGATTTGATATTGACAATGGTTTACTCTGTCATGAGATGGTTGTACTTGCTTCCAGTAAGATTTTGAGATCAGCTTGCCCAAACTTATCTTTTTTCACTGTTTCTATGTTTCTGTATCTGCATTGACAATTTTGGTAAAGCCTTTGGACAGTGTGATTACCCAGGTGTTCAGATCTTTGCTTTATCTTTCCAATCCCTCTTTTTTTCACTCATTTCCAAGAATCCTGTTTCTGAGAGTCTGATTCTCCTTGCAGTCTCACAAGAGCTGCAAAACAGATGTCTGTTAGTCTAATCCGATAATAAAATCCTGTGTTCTCTAATTGAGTGGCAGCTGTATCCTGAAGATGTTTTCTTAATTAGAAGCGGAAAGCTTTTTCTATTAAGGATAGTTTGGTCACAGAGAATGCCGTACTGTTATTTTTAACCATTCAAGTGACTTTTAACTCTTTTCTTGGTCATTTTTTTACTATGTTTTAATTTTTATTATGTGTTGAAATATTTTTCTGACACTTTAAATTGATTTCAAAATAAAAGGTGGTTATAACACAGGTACTGTTACTGGAATTGGCATCAAACACTGAGTTTGGGTGTATTTGCACATTTTCATTTCTAAGCAGAACTCCTGTAGCTTCTAATGGTCTCATAGATGTCAGATTGAACTTGTCAGTGCAATCTAGTAGCCAGAAATTTTGCTGGCAATGAGTGGCATGAACTCTAATCTCATTTGAAGTACATTTCCACCATAGATAAGGAGACTCAGACTGTCATTAGAGCTGATAAAAGGCTGTGAGATCTTTAGCATTGGTCACAGCAAACATTAAATGATTTAACAAACGAGGTTATACAGCAGAAGAATGCAAAACATCCTCAAGGTCAGTGCAGATGAAATAGGCTGGAATTGCAAATTAAACCTTATGGGACAATAGGTTCATTGGCTGGGAAAAAAGCATTTTCTTGAGCTGTGCTTCTGCCACCTGGTCTTTAGAAAGCTGCTTGTGGTGCTGCTAAAAACCCAAAACAATGGCTCTTGCTCCAAAATCTGGTCTATGAAGACAGGGGATAGATGGTTTGTAGACTGTGATTTTGAATGCAGGCTGTGACAGAGATATTTGGGAGGACTTTGGTAGCCTCTTGCTTATCTAGACCTTTCTTACCTCCGGAGCTCTGGTTATAAAGCTATTGGGATGTGTTACTCCATCACTCCCATGCTCCATTCAGAAGGCTACACAGCAATGCTGGTGTATCCTGTGTGGTTTGGATATTTTTAACAGTTTTAATATTGCCACTAGTGCTGATAGGAATTCTGACAAAATGTTGGTGGTATAATGTGCTCTGACAGAACGAGATAAGCATTAAATGCCAACTTAAGGATTCTAGTGTTCAGGCTTGAAACTGAGTAGTAAAGAGACAAAATGCTGAATCTATTACATTCTGAATATATTCTGTGTTTTAACTCCAGGCTAAAGGATTAATTTAAAGCTGTAGGATTAATTCATGTAGCAGATAGAAATCTGTGCTATTTTGCATAGTGAGACAGTGTAAAATGCTGTGTCACTTACCAGATAATTTGGCTGTTGGGCCAGGTCGCAGGCTACAGGTCACACTGTTGACATCTGGTGGCGCTCTGCCCTAGCAATGTCTTCCTGTCCCATGGTCCTGTGTCTAATTAGCACTGTGCTGTCCTTCTCTGGTGATCACTGATGTGAGATTTAATTTCTCACACTGACTTCCTCAGTGAGATCAATGTAAGAAAATAGATTCAGAATCCTATTTAATTTGCAGGATAAATTGTAACAATTTACATCTTGTAAGTGAGGAACACACCAGGTAGATGTTTTTTGTTAAGATGAAGCCATTCTTTGATTTCTGCGGTCATAGCAGCTGAAGAGGGTGGCATTTAAGATTCGTTTTAGTTTTCAAAAAGTAGATATTAAACCTTTCTACTTGAGATGATGATGTGTGGAATAATGCTGCATTTAGACCTCAAGTCAGACCCTTACCTTGATAAAACACATTATTTCTTTGAGGCTTTAGAGGGGGAGATTTAAACTGCATATCCAGGCAGGGATGTAGAACAGAGTCTGCCTATCCACATCAGGTTGTGACTACACTGTGGGAGAAATTTGTAGTTCTAGGCAAGTCCAGACAAAAACAAAGTATAAAACAAATTACTTAGAGATCTAAAGAATGAGATAAAGGGAAACTGCTGGAGCCAGGACTTCTCGGTAAGAGAAGTTCTTTATGGGTAGGCTAGTACATTCCTGTAGAGAATTTTTTTTTTTTTTTTTTTTTGCAAAAGCAGAGAATGGATTCAACTGCCTTTCCTACTCTAAATCATCTTACACCTTTTTTGGTATTCTGTATACATTCATTTTTTGGTATATGAAGGAAAAGCAATTAGTGTGGGACATGCTCAAAATACCAAATCCAGTTGCCTGTGATGCCTTTAAAGGTAATTTCCCCACATTTAAACTTTGGATAATTTTTTTTCATTTTGAATACAATGTTGGTAGTTGAAATTACCCGTGTTTTTAGCTTGATTACTGGTCTGGCTAGGTAATCGAACTTGAGCTTTTCAGTAAAGTAGAAATAGTATTTTGCATTTGGTCTTGATTAATAACCAGTATTCCATTAATCTAGAAGTGTGCCAAAGAAAATCAGTGTAGAAATCAAGTCTAACTAAAAATGTTTATTACGGAATGTGGAAAACATTCATTCAGATGAAATTTTCAGTTTTATTAGCTAAGGAGTGTTTGGCTACTTGAAGAGCTGAAGGATTCTAGTCTGTCAAGCTGAATGTGTGACCAGCTCCGGTGACTGTTTCAGGCAGTGCAGCTTGGTCTGTGTCTGTACCTGATGGTGGCAGCGCTGGTGGTTGTTGCACTGGATCACGGTTCCCCTGTGTGGTTAATGCTGGAGGCTGTGCACCAAGGCTTTCCATGTCCTGCTCCGAATTTTCATGTTTGTGTTCTGCCAATAGAGTAAGCATTCCTTGAAAATCCTGGAAGTTAATCCTGGAATCCTGAACTTCCTGTCATTGAAAACACCAGCTCTGCAGAAAGCATGAGTAGCTACTCAAGTTTACACAGGTGTTGTATGAGGAAAAAAAATTATTTGCCTGATAGCAGAATACAGGGAATAAGTGTATTGGATTGGAGTTGAAATGGGAGCGATACAAGGAATCAACTTTTCCTGCTCGATGTTCCTTCCTGGTGGTGTTCCTGCCTGACCTCCCTTCTGCTGTGGGACAGTTGCTCTGCAGTACCAGCAGAGGAATTTGCTGTGTAGCTACAGAAGATTTACCTGTTCTCTTGCCTGGGTGCCAGCCAGAATTGACACTGCTGATTAGTAAATGACAATAGGTAACAAAATTACTGGGAGGACTGGAAAACTCATTAAAGAGAGGGCCGCTATCTACTTCCTCATGCTATTAGCTGCAAAGTCACTTTGTGCATCTACAGTAATTAGAAGCAAGTAATGCCTGTAGAGAAGCCCGCAAGGTTTATGGATTCTGGATTGCTGTGAAAGAGTTTCTTCTCTGTAGAAGTCCTTTGGTTTAATTTTTTTCTCTGCTTCTATATTTCTTTTTCCCTCATGTGAGTCCACAAAAAAAAGATGACAACATGATAGAAATCAGAAAGGTTGTGCTTTTGATTTCTATCATCTTCTCCCCATTCTGGCTTTTCCTGAGGTTATCAAAGGTTCTGTCAGGTTTTTCTCAGGTTTTCTGGACAAATCTAGTTTTTACAGTTGATTCTACTTCAGTAAAGCCCTCTATATTTTACTTTGTAGATGCGTTACTGTCAAGTGCTAGTGAAGAAGTGCCAGAGTCTGTAAATCCTCAGCCAATAAAAATATCTTCAGGAGCACTTTAATTCTGGTCTAGAAATTCTGTTATTATATTTCAAAAATTATAGTGAGTTATTCACTATCATTTCTATTTATCCCTGGGGAATGATTTTTGTTCTTCCAGGTTAAATACCAACCTTGGTTTTGCTATTCTGTTTGCACTAGAATCACTCAATTTCAATAATTTTGGAAATGGTGATTTTCCTAATATTTTTTTAATGTTTATGATTAATTTTTAGTTCTTAGAAGAGATTGGGAAACTTGAAGACAAAGTCGAACGTGCCAATAATGCTCTGAAAGCGGATTGGGACAGGTGGAAGCAGAACATGCAATGTGATATGAGATCAACATTCACTAATGTGGCTGAGAATAACCTCCGTTTTTATGAAGAGGTAAAACTCTTTCTCGTAGCAACGTTATTTTTTCACTGATTATTTCAGTGAAGAGTTCATGGGTTGTCTGTAAAGAGGAATTTTCCTATTTTAGTTCAAATATTTGTTAACGTCAGAATCAGCTTTTGTGGGAAGAGGGAGGCAGTTATCCTTACTTTGACACATTTCAAGCAAAATGTATTTTATTTGTGCCCAAGTGGTTGATCCTGAGTTCATCATCGACAGAGGGCACTCTTGTTTTACTAACCACAACAATTTGGAACATATTTTTCGGTTCAATATCAGCTGCTCTATTTCGGTTTGGAAACATTTTGCTGTAAGTGCCTGAAGAAGCCCTCTGGAAGGCTCAAACCTGTGTAAATGATTCTGTATGAGAAAAACGTTCCAATGCTATTCTTTCAGACTTTTATTTTCAGCTCAAATGCCACAGGTAATATTCTTGGTAAGAATTTCCATTTACAAGAATATATACTAAGAAGGAGAACTTGAAAACATGTAACAAAATACCTCAAGCATTCTGTGAAGTTTCCTCATGGGGAACATGTTGTTGATTGAAATGCGCATTTTGAAAATATCCCAGATGCCTTGAAGCTTTTTAAAGAATTTTTCCTTATTGTAGGAGAAAAACCTGGAATATACTAAGCCATTTATTAATCATAAATCAGTAAATTTCACAGATATATGTTGATATCTGTAATTTCTGGTCCTGTAGTCTGAACCTTTAATGGATCACCCATTAGTCAATGGCAGTGCTCTGATTTTACAAATCATTTTGTAAAACATAATTGAAAAGACAGAGCTCTTGATCATCAAGCCTAATTAATTAACATGCAGTCTGTGAGATGCATGGACATTGACAATCTGTTGTTACATATTAAGATCAAAATATTTTCTGAAATCAGGCAGCAAGCTTTTGGCATCCTCTCACATTGTCTTCAGTTATTGATGGTCTGTGACTTCTATAGCAGCAATATCTATGTTAAAACAGTGCTGAATACAGTGGAATATTCTGTTTATGGATGATTAGGTAAAACACAAAAATCATTGTTTGGTTCTTTTTCCTATCTAGAAATGCATTTTGCTGAATTAGAAATTTAATTCAGAATGCAAAAGCTCATACTGTTCATGAAATAATTATTTAAGCCACAAACTGCAGGAAATGATTCAGCTATTTCTGGAATTGCCAATGGTTCTTCTTAAATAGCCTCTGAAATACTGGACAAATTGGTTTATACTTAGGCATAATTTTTTGTGCTTTTCTTGAATATTGAAATCTGCCATAAAATGGTTTTGCTGTTACATCTCAGTAGAGCTGCATTTTAGAAAAAAAACACCTTATCTTACTGCAGCAGTTGCAATAATAAACATTGTGCTAACTGTATCACTCCTTTTTTGCATACATGAGGTCTTACCAATTTCTCTCTTTTAACAGAAAATCATTATTTTAATCCTGACCTTCAAGAGAATTTGATGAAATTAATATTACTGTTGGGAATTTTGATCTAAAATACACATGTTTATCTGACAGCTGTGGTTAATGCTGCTGGTTAATTATTAGAGAAGTGATTACTGTCAGAGGCCCTTATATTGCAAACCACAGGTGTGTAACGCACTCCTGAAAGGAGCATCTGCTCCTGCTGTTTGGAAGTGAAACTTCAGGAAGGGAACCTCAGAAACCTGAGAAGGAGAATATTATTTTTATGCTTTCAGTAGGAAACAAAATCCTACCTTAAAGGTTTGAGTCTAACTCATTAAACTTATGCACAAACACAGTTCCTGTTACAGTGTTTTTCTCTTGTTCAGTCATTACTTGCATCATTAACGTTCTTTTGCATATCTGAAAGTACTCATTCAGTCTTTTGATGCACCATTTGATGCTTACTAAGCCTTTCCTTGCTGTGACATCCCTCATTTCTTGCCTTTTCTTTTTATAAAGCACATTCTGTGCATTTTCCCAGGCACCATGGATATCATGGATGTGATTCAGTTGCCCAGCTCCTCCGTCTATCTCCTGTGAGGAACCATCTCCTGCTTTCTCACTTAGTCATTACCTGCCTCTCCTTTCCACAACTTCCCCCCACTCCTCAGTTAAACTCTTCTTCTTGCTTCTGCATGAGCAGTGTCCCATTCCCTTCTCTGAGGCAGAATTTTGCTCCTCATTATTCCCCTTGCTGACTTCATTTCCCAGGTGCACAACCAAACCAGGAGTCATTCCTGTTAGTGGTCATTCTCTGCATCCCTTAAATTTCTGAGAACTACAGAGTAGTTAAAGACAGACATCTCCTATTTTCTGATGGCTGCTGCAGCAGAGAATCCAGTCTTTCAAGACTGTATAAAACTCAAGCCAGGATGATCACATACAGCAGAGCGGTGTGTCAAAGCACACTAGAATTTCTAAAATGTTATTTCCTCTCTGTTAAAATATGGGAATAAAGTATGACCTTATATTTGTTTGGGTTTTTCCTTAGTTGTAGTTGCCCAAGGATTCTGCTGTCAACTTGTCAAGCATCATTTAAATGTTGAGAGTATCTCATAAAAGAGTATGTCTCCCTTAATGTTCACATTAATGAAGTGCTACTTTAAAGCGTTACCTGTAATTATATTTCTCCAGATTTACTGATTCAAAACAAGTAGAGTTATTCCTGTAGCCTTTCAGTTTATTGACTATCTGCATTTAATATACTTAAATGCGTTTCTAAAACAGGAAGGATTTTCTGAAACAATATGAAAAGGTTTTAATTTTTAAAAGTTTGGAAGTAAATAGCATTGATTGGTTTGCCTTACAGAAAAAAGTTCTTGAATGCAGTATGAGTTAACACTGAACCACTTACTCCTTTTCCTCATGCCTTAGTCATGACACTGTTGTCTGACACCTTAGTCCAGAAGAGGTACCTGCCAAACAGCTGGAATCACAAACTGTCCACAGGGTGGAGCTTACCAGCTGAGAAAGCTGATTGTCACCATGAGGTACAGATATTCTAAAGATGCAGCATCACTAAAACCAGAGCAGGATGCTAAGTTGGTGGTGGTGCTGGTAATACTGTTTAGGTATCATGTTTGAAGTGTTCCTGGAGCAAACTAGTAAAACCAAAGTGGGCAATGCTGAACTCTGGTTTCAAAGAGCAAAGGCAATTAAACATATGCTAAATTTTTCCTTTTTTCTCATGTGTTTACTATAGTCACTAGAACATTTACAGCGTCAAACAAAAAGAAATACTTCCATTTTTCTCAGTAAAGAACTTTGTTAATCTGTTCTGTTCAGGAAAAACACCAGAATAAGTGGTTAGGTTTTGCAGCCCAATCCAATAAGACTATCCAGATATTGTAATTCCAGCATAAATATGAGTTTGGTTTTCCAGTGATTATGAGACACCCCAGTAAATGCAGAAAGATTGGTATTTTTTCTTAATGTGAGATGATAGTCCTGGCATTGAAAGAACATGTTTTTTCTTGATCATTGATGAACCTTTGTTTTAAAGTGTAGCATCTAATTTTATTTATTTCATGTCAAACTAATCCTGTTAAACCTTTCCAGCTTAATCAGATAAAAAGCAAAAGTTACCTTTGATATAGTCAGATTCTTCTTGGTATTAGCCTTACTCTTTTTCCAAAAATATAAATAATTTCCTGATTTTCTTAAGTATCTCAAGCATAATTTAGTATATTTCTGTGACCTACATTTTTGTACAGGCGTAAATTGATCCAAAAGATTCATCAGGGCAAAAAAATACTCATTTCCCATTACAGCAACTTCCTTCTAACTCCAAAGTCCTTATGTACCTCTCAGTCTGGTCAAAACCATAGAAAAATAGATGAGATTTGTTGTTTGCCCTAGAGGCCTCTGAAGTGATGCATTTAACTAGTCATTTGGTTGTGTAGCACAGAGTTAGCTGCTCATGCATGTTGATCACATCCTACCTTAGCAATGCCTGGGAATTTAGCTAACAAACCTCACGTGAATTTCAAAAGTTCCCACATGGCTGAGCCCATTTGTGTTCTGTGCATGTTGCTTCAAAGACAGGATCCATCTTTGAACCCTCATTCACTTCAGCCACTACAATTTCTCTTAAATAATTTTAGGAAGACATTTTAAATAGTGGGAACGACTGTTTCTATGCACTCATCTTTTTGTTTCCTCACACTGAAAAATTATGAAAATACTTTCTGCCTCAGACACAAACAAGACTTCGTTTTCAGATTCTACCCCAAAAAGTACCGTCATAAATGATATTTTTAAGGTATCAACCATGGATTACAGGAAACTGGAACAAAAACACACATGGCATGTAACACACTGCTTCTGCTAACATATATCTGCTCACTATATGTTCTATTTTTATATCTCCTTTTTAGTTATATATGCAGTTGTACTATATGAAAAACTTTTTGTTGGTTTTTTTCCTAAGAACAATGTTGCAGAATAGATACGTGTCCTGCAATAGTATTCAGAATATTTTAGGTAAAATAGCCATATTTAAGCTCTTGCCATTTCATTTTATGTATTTAGGCTTTTTTATGTCTTCCATTGGGCTTTTGCATGTAATTGGATTATGAATTTCAATCCTTTGCAAACACATTTAATTTCCTCAGTTTGGATTTTCTGGGGTTTCTTTTTCCTTTCTGTCTCCTTTGTGAAATCTGGCTGATCCTCTATTTAGATCTCTGTTTTCAAGCTCGCAGGAGAATGGAGCAAAATCATTGTGTAATAATGTTGAAGTACACATCACTAACAAAATGTCGTTTGTGCAGTTCATGCTTCACAATATGAAAAGCTTAAGCCTAAGGCACAGAGACCTAGTTTTGTTTTGGTATGGTTAATTATAAAACTCGTCAGCTGTAGCAGCACTGTGATGTCTGACAGTGAAATGAGCCACCTTTTACATTTTGAAAAATGTGTCTTGGTTATATAAACAGGGATAAATTAAAAACTGAATAACTTGTGTGAAAAAATGCTTTGCATCTTTGTCTGGGAAGACTTCAGTAGATTGTATCTCTCTGGTTAAGCAATATACTGTGATTGCATTTTAACAAGTGCAGTTTGGCTCAGTGTTGCAAAGATAAGACAAAGCCATTTTTGCAATGCAGCCAGTGTTGATATTTGTATTTTAACTCACATTACTGAAATTTCAGAATGAGAAAACATGGAGTTACAATGGTGTAAATTAAACTATTTCAGAAAAAAACCCCTGTCATTGCCAACTGCTCTTCAAGAAAAAGTGATGTTTTCTTGTCCTGCACCTAGAAAAAGCCTAGGAAAACAGCTGTGCCTTGCAGCTTTCTAGGATGGTAATCCAGGCTGGGCTCTAGCAAACAGAAATTGATGAGTTTGAGCACCACAGTGAAGACACATTGCTAGCAGCTGCCTCACTGACATTTTAAAACCAAGATGCCACATTCCAGCTCAAGCATCTTAGGTAGACTCAGCTGCCACAGTGTCACATGAAGTATGGGCGAATCTAATGATCAAACCTTAAAGGCTTTATGCAAAAGGTCAAGAAGACCTTTTAAGTCAGAAACCAGTTTGCAACACTTACAGTTTACTGTTCATGCCCGCAGTGTCTTCACTGTTTCTCCCTGATGTATCATTTCAAAATAACATTTCTCCGAAAAGTCAATGAAGAAAGTAGATCTCCACATGAATCTTATCCTGTTAATCCTCTCTTTTCACAGTAATTCAAACCTTAGATGTACTCTGAACAGCAGCATAACGTTGTGTGCAATAGCAGAAGTTATTTGGGGCTTTCAACAGCAAGATAAGAAAAGAAAGATTTGGAGTGTAGACGCATGGTACCCATAGTCTAGGGGACAATATATGAATAACAGGAACGATTTCTAACATGGCTGCTAACACCAAAAACCTATGCAAGAATAAGTTCCCACATACTTTTTCTTTGTGATTTCTTAGTTCAGTTGGCTGTTTTGACTGCTCTTACTATCTTGCAGACCTGCATCTACTTTCATATGCTGTCAGAGACAAAACCACTGCTGACTTTTGTTTGCTTTTTCTTGTTACTTTTGCCACCTGTAATTTTATGGGTATCCCTGGTTCTGCATCCCTGTGTCATTATGGATTCTCCCAGCTCCAGTCATCCTGTGTGTATTTTTTGTTTTGCTCTTTGAGCTTTAACATTATTCGTGACTATCAGATCCTCCCACTCATCTGCTTGCACACAGATATGCAGCTATAGCAGGACCCAGGCTCTTCAATGTAATAAGATTAAATCTGCATATTTAATAGCAGAGTTTGGAAGTCATTCACAAGAAATGTTTGTAACAGAGTTAGGTGCCTCTAAGTTCAAGCAGTGTAATTTCCATGTCTCCTAAGCAATGACAGATGGACCCTAGATGTTCCACTCTAGCTGGGCTTAGCAAATTGCTGTGGCTTGAATAACTTATGGCAAAAGATTTCATTTAGGAAATGATGCTGTTTTCAGAGTACTGATTTAATTCAGAGTTCAGGTAAATAGAGTGTGCTATCAAGGTTTTCTTACATATTTCCTGAGAAATTTCAGGAGACATTTATTGTGACTAATACACATTCTTCATGAAAAAAACCTGTGTACAGTAAGTAGTAAATAAGCTGCATTGTCAAGAACAATAGGAATGAATGTATAAGATAAAATTTTGTTAGAACATTTCTATTTCAAGGGCTTTTCTTCAACAGCATCAGAACAAGAAAATTATTGCATGAATTTGCCTGCCCTGTTCTACTGGCAAACTTGAAATAGTAGAAGCCTGATGCTTTGTCAGCTCACTATGTGTTACCTAGTGACAGCCTTGCCATGGCTTTCAACACTAATCTATGTTTTAGAATGGCATGCCAAGCTGCCAACACTCATTTAAGCCAAATTGAACCAAAGTCATTTGTGTTTTTTGGTTTTGGTTTGTTTGGTTTTTTTTTTTCATTTTACTGCCTACAATCTTCATGCTTCAAATAAAAAGAAATAGTTTTTACAATTATAAATACATTTTTCCATGAGGAGAGAAAAGCCACTTGTTGTAAGGATTACAGTTTCCCTACTCCCAGCCCCTGCCTTTCTGCTCCCATTTCTTTCCCATTACTCAGGGGAAAAATGAATTCTTTCCTTGTTTAGGAAAAAAAATGGTTTAATTTAAGTTGGAAGAAAAATCGGGTATATGCTAGGAGTCCACAGAGATTACAAGGGAACTGTGCCTGACATTGTGCTTTCTGTTTGGAAGAGATCTTTGCCTGTAACTAAAGGGAGGGATTAAAGAGGAGCATAATTAAGGTTAGCATCTTCCATGCTACAACATACAATTACAATGCTCACACTGTGCGCTTGTCATTTTGTAAAAGTGACCTTTACAGCTCACTCAGCATGTTAGCTTACATTTTGCATATCACTGAGCTGCCTAGGAAACCATAGTTTGCTCTTACCATGGTCCCACAGAAACAGCTCGTGACAATGTGTATGCATTCTGCTATTTTTTCCTCCTCTTTTTCTCCATGGCTAACAGTTTACAAAACTTTGTCCGCTGTGCTCATATGTATGTGTTTGTTTTTTTTAAGTGCCTTGCTACCTGGGAGTCCTTCCTAGCATCTCAAACAGTGGATCTTCACGTGGAAGAAGATTCTGAAGACAGGCCTTGAATAATATCTCTGCTTGATCTCTGCCTTTTCCATGCAGTTTCTCCCAACCAAAGTGCTTTATATGAGATCAGATACATTATTAAATTTAACTGTTAAAATCAATGAAATGCAGGAAACCAGTGTATTGAACACTCAGGTACTCTAGTCCTGAAATACATTTTGGAACATGCTATATATTGCTTTATATTGCTTAGCTCTGATTTTACATATTTTTATGCATTTGCATACAATTGTTTTCATAAATATTGCATAATTTGGGTATAAAATATTTTAAATATGTAAAAATAGCTCCATTTTAATAAAAAGTTTAATAAGGAAACTTTGTCATCATTCTGTATTCTAGTCTTTCAGAAGTATTTTGGTATTTTAGCATGCTTCTTATATTTTCTTTTTTGAGTAACTTCTTGTACTTGTAAAATTAACTCATGTTGCTTCAAGGGCTAGGACTTTAGGGTTATATTAATAGATCTTTCTAGGCACTTGATATGCAACATGGTACAAAAAGATGCCAAACGTTCTGTAAGATTAATGCTGCTTTAAAGTATTGTTAATTTAGTTTTCAGTTTGCCGTATTTACATGTCTATTAGACATCTTCAGTTTGATACTTTTTACAGGACAGCAGAAAAAACAGGCAGTTCATAAAACACATTGTTTGTACAGTGATGACATTAGTCACAGCACTCATCCTACCAGCACAAGAGCTTCCATTTGGTGTTTGCAGGATGAAACCTTTTCCTCCCATGGCTGACCTCCCGGTAATTCTTAACTTCTTCCCTCTTTAGTCAGTGTGGAAGAAAAAGAGTTAAGAAAAGAGAGTTTTGCATTAAAATGATTAGCTAATTCACTCATGCAATATGAATTGCAGTTTTCCAGTCATTGGATCATTCCACCCAAAAGGTCTTCCAGTGTGCATTTGTAGTTTCTGCAGTTTTTCTCCCTGGTCGTTAAGGTCTGAGCAGGCCAAAGGCTGAATGTGGAAAGAATGAGGTGGCAGAACAGCAGGGCTTTGCGAGCTTGCTTTTGTCGATCACCTCATGGCAGGGGGGTCAGTTACAGGGCACATGGCTGCTTCTCTTGGGTGGCTGTGGAGCTGTCCAAGCTGGGAAAGAGTTTTGTGGCTTTGTTTTTAAAAAATTTAGGTTGCACAGCCTGTTCAGCAATGCTAGGAAGAATGCTCTTATGCTGCCCTGATGACGTAGCAATGAAAGCTCAGCTCTTCTTTTCTTAATCTATAAAATGGCAGTTAAGATGCTCTTGGAATACTGCAGGAAGCATGCATCTCTCCTAGTGTGGACAACTTGCAGTGAAGAGGTGAGTCTGTGTTAGGAGGAAGGGGATGCCGTGCTGGCAGTGGATGCTTGCAGGAGGTAGGGCAGAACAACATGGCTGGACTGTGCTCCTTTCCCATTGTATCCTTCCTGATGATTTTTTTCCAACATCAGAGCTTCTATTAATGACCTTAATAGCCTTTAATGGCTGTCCTTGTGGTTTGTTTTTCCATCTAAACTCATAGTATTTACATTGCTGAACGAATTTTACAACTGTGTCCTGTTTGTCTTCCCTGTGCTACTCAAGAATGTACAGACCTCTAGTGTGTTTTTCAAGCGCTGCTGTTTTCCCAGAGGAAAAGCCATAACTTAATACCGTATTGTACAAAAGGCATTTCATATCTGTGCTCATTATTACTGCTTGTCTATGTATTTTCTAGTTTTGCTGCAACCAGTGTACAAAATGCAGGCACACCAGAAAAGTACATGTCATAATTATGCTTTGATTTTTGTCATCATTCCTCATTCTTTCCCACCAATTTTTAATTTATTTTTTAAAGTACCACTAAATGCTGAGCTGCCATTCCACAGAACTGTCCAATAACATCAAGAGCTATTCTGAAGGTTACCAAATAATTTAATTTCCATCAGTGTGTATATATAGGAGAATTGGCTTTTCCCCAGTGAGCATTTATTTGCATTTATTAATACTCAATTTAGCCTGCTGTTTTTAGCTCCTAATCTCTCCCTGTGTACAGCCCTATAAACAGGATTCCAGCAAGACAAACAGCAGTACAGTAACACTTTGAATACCAGGTAAGCGAAAATTCAAGAAATTGGGCTTGAACAGGCTTACCTGGAAGGATAGGAATGTTTCAGTGTAACCAAAAAAATTAATACCATGTGGCTAATTTAGGCACCTCTAAGGACATGCACTGTCTGGGTAGCTGAGATGGGGAACGCCAACATTTGTTATGTTGATTTTACCTATATACTCTGCTGAAGCAGAATGTTGCTACCTGAGACATTTGGAAATCGGAAGCGCCATCAGACGCTTTGCATCCTTGGTAAAAATATTCATTATGTTCATAATTTCTTTTTCATTTTGTTTCCTCTTTAGCTAGGTCTTAACTTACAGGGTAAAGACTTTAGCAGTCAGTTATACAGAAGTCTTGTGACCGTGTGTTTATTTTCCTGATTTTCTAGTAGCTCTATCATCATGGAACACCAAGGTCTATTGTTAAGTACAATCAAACATTGTCCTTTTTGTGTCATGCAAATACTTCTGAGACATAATTTTAGAAATTCTGTCGCATATTTAGACTTATTTCCAAAGATTTTTCCAGAGCCTCACCTTCCTTAGGCTAATGATTAGAAAATGCTTAAACTATTTGATTCCTCAAAATCAGTCTGCCTCTTCTTACTGGATTTTCTTTGTGCTGTTTTCAGATAGCTTTGTACAGCTTGTTAGAGCTCAACCACTTTAAGTAATTTCTGAAGTGCCAGAAGTCTGACTAGGAGCTCAGCTCTCAGCTGCTTATAGCTAAGAGCTTCTGTCTGGAGGCCTTGACTCAGATTTGCAGACTGAAATTAATTAAACACTAAAAGGCAAATCTGATCTTCAAGAAAAGAAAACAGTGTGAAAATGGTGCAATGTTTTAGCGTGTCTGGCTGCAGAGAGCATGAAACAACAGCTCTTGAGTGGTCAAAAGTTTCCAGTCCAGTTCTGTGTGAGTTTTGTTCCTAAATGTATGTGAGATTGGTTTAAAAGAAACCTTGGTGTTTTATTGTAAAATAGAAAATTTAAACTGAACCTGCAGTTTGTGAGCTAGATAATCACTACCTGTAGAATGCAGAACCAGCACATCTTACTAACTTCCTTGAGCAGCCAGAGAAAATGTGACCAAGTGTATTTTGTTGGCCCAACAACTCCCATTTTTCAGTGATGTCCTTTCTGCCCATCATCAAAGATGAGACCATTGGCAGGTAGTCACAGATTACTAGTCAGATACTTTTGAAGTGCCCTTTACAGTATTCTGAATTTATGTACAGGCATTTGGAAAGCACAAGTCAAATAAATATTTAAAAGAAAGAAAAGAGGCCTTCTTTCGCTCAGAATTCAGTGTGTAAACCCCAGCTCCTGGATACCCACAACCAGCTTCCCCAGAGAGAATTGTGATTGCACAGTTTGTTGCCCTGCAATGTTTAGTTATCTTGGTCTGTATCTTGACCAAAGAGAGTTAAAAATTCCAAGACAGAAGGAAAGGTCAGTTGTTGAGAACATGCTTCCTTTTTGTATGTCAGTGGTTCATATCTAGGGCCTGTAAACAATGTCTCTCTCTCTCGTTAGACTGAAAACACATACAAAGACAAGAACAAAAAGCTTCTCAGCTACCTAGCAGGAGCTGTCACCAGTGCAAATTGCTGGTAATAAAGGTAAAACAGACGTGGCTTGTGTGGGTAAGGCATCAGTGGCTCTAAGCACTGAATGATTTTAAATGGTTGCCTGGTACATACTCCGTCACTTGGCAACTTATCTGTGGCAAGATGTATGTCCAGAGAAAAAGGAAATAAATATGGTCCCTGCTGGCCCCTGCTGCTGTCAGCCTACACCCAAAACAGTGACCTTTCAAAAAGATTCATGCTTTATATATTGAATTTTTTTCATTTGCCTGATAGCTATGGGCAGGATTTCACTGATAGCATCACTAAAATAAGGATCATGCTGGCATAAATTAATCATGAAACCAACCTTCCAGCAGGAGTTTGGCAGGCCAGGAGGAATGTCAAGTGGTTTTCTTTCATATGTCTAAGTCACTTTAATACCACGTATCAGCACTGCCCACTGTTTTGGACAAACAGTCCCTTCGTGAAGATTGGATGAGGGCAGTGTATATGCAGTAGGCTGCTCTGATATGTTTTAAGTTTACTCAGAGAAAATTGCCAAATAAACTTTTTTTCTAACAAATGGAGGAGCTCATCCTGCTACCCAGTGGGATTGACTTGAGTCGCTAGAGGATCAAATTGTACAGAAAGCAGCTGGACAGCAAAACATTCATAAAGCACTGCATAGCTTTGAAGTTTTTGCTGTGTGAACCCGTTGCTACCTAGTCATCATCTTTACTCTACTCCTGCCATCATTGTGGAGAGAGAAAAGCCTTATCTATGCAATCCTTAGAGGCACATTATTGAATACAGAGTGATTAAAAGAAATGTTGGCCAACAGGGTGAACCATAAACTCCTTCAAGAAATCTGCTATGTTGCTTTTCAAAGATGCACCAGTGTTTGGATGTTTTCAAAAGTAAAGCATCTCACCAGGCTCTTTTTGCAAATGAAAACAAATAAGATGTTTATTTTTTCATTGGTACTCTGGAGTTGTGTTCACGTAAATAATAAATCAAGCGTTCACCAGGAGGTAAAAAAGAGTATGTAAAATGAGAGCTAGCAAGATGCTCTTTACATGTACAACTCTCACAAAGCTCCTCCCCTTATAAGTGGGGAAATGTTTTTTTCACTCAGGCACTGTATTACTTGGCTGTCAGGTTAGAAGACAAAGCCAGAGGTGGTCTGAACATCAACATCTCCTGCCCAGGAGCCTGTAAGAATTGCTTGGGCCCCACAAGGCTGGTACCGAGCCCTTAAGGCTGGCAGGGCGTACCAAAAGGAGCAGCAGCTCACTGAAGTTTTAGAATCCCTACTGCTTTGTCATCTCTTTTTACTGCTTGATTCTTCAATATACACAGCACAGGAGTCCCAAGTTTCTATCTAATAAAAGCAAAAGAGGGAAGTTTATGAGGATCCTTGTCAACCTAAAACTTGTTATATGAGTCTATGAAATAGAGTGGAAATTGAGAGTAATTATATTATGAAGAGAAAAACTATTACAAGAATTCAGTACATCTTCTCCTACTTTAGTCCACCAGCAATACCTTTTGCAATAAAGAAAACAACATCTCACTCAGCTGACATAAAAGCAAAGCTAAAGCAAGGTTGGAGAAAGATTTGTAATTGGGTTTGAGACAAAATAGCTAAGTGAGAAAAGCTCTTTGGAGACTATGTGTTCATTCATTGACAGGACAGTATAAATTTTATAAGTGAATTAATGTTGACAGCTTAACATAGTAAAGTTAAGTTGTTCAATATTTATTGGTGCCTTCCAGCATGTTGCTTTATTTCTATTATTGTGCCTATTTTTTACCATCTCATTGTAGAAAAGAAAAGTAATGGAAAACCAGAAAAAGGGGAGGCAAAAAAGCAGAAGCAGCATTTAGAACATTTAGAATCTTGTGTGATGATGATTGTGCATTGTGGCACACAGTTAAAAGAATTTAAAAATCTTATACAAATACAGTTGTGCCTCATTTTTTTCACATTTGGGTACAGCAAATGAAGAAATACACTTCTGCTAAAGGATGAACCTAGAACCTTTTATTTGTATTAGCCTTTTCTTTATGTGAGTTTTTGCTGGAGCAGAGAGACATTCAGTACAGATGATCTTCAACCATTCCCCGAATATGTAATACAGAATGACAGTACTGGGTCAAACTGGCAAGTCTCAGCCAGGTTCATATAACCAAGGTAAGAAAAGCCATGCCTATCTGGTTAAAATGCAAAGACACCAATAGAAGAAGTTTCCTGGGGGCTTTTTTTTCCCTTTCCATAAGAGCTGTAAAGCCACTTCTAACACTGGTTCCTGCTCACCTACTGAGCACCTCTCCCAGGTGTACTAAGGGCTTTTTTACAACTTTTTTTTTTTTTTTATCCTAACGTATCCTTACGTTAGGATAGGGTACACAGTCCCCTGACAGAGGAGCTGGCAAAGAGCAGGGCATGGTGAGCTGGGAGCCAGGCACACGCCAGGGAAAGGGAACTTCCATTCTCATAGCTACCCCTGTGCTGAAAGAGATGCTGAGGAGCAAAAGGAGGTATTGTACTTTGTCTCTTACTCAGATTCTGGGAGTGGCACAAAGATAACTGTCATCTGTCACTTGGGTTGCAGTTTATACATAGATTTCAGAATATAGAAAATTAAAAAATAATAGGACAGAAGGAAAAAAGTCCCTTGGATACAATCAGAAGGATATTTGCTTTCATGGTTTAAATTATATTTAGCTTAGTTTTTAACCCTTAACCTGAAATGTTCCTATTCCTACTTTATATGTCTTGCTACCTACACCGAATGTGTGTGTGTGTGAGGTTTGTGAGGGTTGCCATTGGGTTTCTGGCTTCACTGCTTGGAAAGTCATTACCTCCAGTTTGACAAAGCTGATCATCACTATTGCTATATATGTTCACTTGTCCTTAGAAACATTTGTCTTATGGGTGTCCTTTATGGGGAACAGTATTATTTCATCTCCGCTTTTTCATATGTCATCTCATTTATCAAAAGTATTTATTCAGAACAAATAAACTGCAAGTCTGTGATGATTTTCCTTTGGAGTCCCTCTCCAATAACACAGATACAGATGTTAGATCGTTCTAATTCATTATTTGTGATACAACTATTTTATTAATTTCTTAGTATTAATTTTAGGTTTTAACAAAATGTGATATCAGTTCAAAACAGAATTGAATTCCCTGAGTAATTCTAGCCATGCAAATGTATTTATATGAAGCCTTTTTGGTTTTTTTTTGTTTGCTCATTCATTCTGGGATACACGAACATTCCCAGTGTGATTGCTGACCACTCCATCACCCTGCTGTGATCCAGAATCCATGCAAATGAATGAAAAAACCAAAGACTGTTCTGCTGTTCTAATACAAAGTCTCCCAATTAAGCAGCATTAAAATTATTAATAGTATTGGGGGAAATTTTGCTCATTAAAAAGAAACTGGAGCAGAAAACTATAATCAGTATCTTACAATCGGTAGTGACCACAGTCCGGCCATTTTTTTCTAAAAGGTTGGAGGGTAATTTTTTGGAGGGGGAGCATTTTCCATTGTCTCATTTTAATTATCTCAGCTGTTCTGCAGCAGCCACAGCATGTGTTTAGAAGGGAAGCAATAAAATCTTAATTACAGGGCAGTGTAACAGCTACAAATGCATATTCTGCTGCTACATGTTCTTCAGAAGAATGTAATCAATTCACACTGGTTTTGGATGATGTTTCATATTGTGATCTTGTAAACAGATCTTAAAATAGCCAGTTTATAAAGAAAGCTAAATCTCTTAATTAGGAGAGCTTTTCTTTTTTACCAGTTAATCCTAAAAGAAAAGGTGGAGGCTGGAGGTACAGCAGCTTTGATTTTGAACTCCCTACTGAAGTAAAAGAATGCTAATAATTTTAAAGTGGGTTTGGGGCCGTTTTAAGAAAAATGTACAGCCATTAAACAACATACACAACAAATAAATGTGGCATGTCAGACATGACCTTAAAATGGTGTTTCTGTAATGCGAAATCACCATGACTTTGTTCATGTAGTGAACAGCGACACATTGTTTTGGATTTCAGGAAGAAAAAACCAGAGTTGACAAAATTCAGCCTTTTCCAAATTTGTTTTGTACCGTATCATTTAACTAGTGGCTAGTGGCTTCTGATCCACACCGTGAGGTCCTGTTGAAAGCTCAAATCTCTTGTGAATTGAATTGTAATTTTTGTGTTTTAAACATGCCACCAACTGAGGCTGTTAATGTACCAACCATGAAAAAACTCAACTGATGTTTCAATGTAACAGATTTTGAGAACAGTTGTAAATCCCTTGCCGGTGAAAAAAGAACTATGGTATATTCAGAGCACATTTCATCCTTTGGGGTGAGCTTTAAAGAAGCTGGGATTACTGGGTAAATCATAGTTATAACAGCTCTATTTCAGTACCTATAGCAAGATAATTAATGTTGCCTAGTGAAAAAAAGTGAATTTTAAAGGATCCTGAGTTTTAAAGTCCAGCCCTTTCCTCATCCCTTTTGCAGAGACATGGTCACTGAATGCAGGGGCTGAACATTCATGAACATGAAACAGCTCTACCCATGAGCCAAAGTGGCACACAGATGCCAGTGAACCAACTTTTGGTTACCGAGGCATAGCTCGGACTGTGAGCCTCTCTCTTCTTTGCCACTTGCCAGCAAACTTGAGCACAGCTGCTAAAAAGCTGATCAACAAGCTTGGAGTTTCCATGTTTGCTACACATGAATGTCATTTTGTGTATCAAGATCTTCTCATGCTCTTCCATGTCATAAAACTTCTATGAGGCTCCCTGTCCATCTTATTTAACACTTCCTTGCAAGGACAAGTTCATAAGTATGTTAATGGCCAGGAAAAGAAAGTATGTCTATTTGGGGAATACTATGTCTTTTTAAACCATAAATTATTGTTTTCAAATGAATAGAACCATAAGTATTAGAGTAAACTATTAATTGCTTTGCCTGATCTCTGGAAGTTGCTTAGGACACGTATCCCCACCCTGTGGCAGAGGGCAAGAAAAGCTCTTTGCTTTTCTAAGTCTTCAGTAAAGTACACACAGTAGGAAGGAGAAAGGCTGTCAAGTCTCTTGGCCTTTTTCTTAAGTTTTATCATGTACTTCTGCAGCATATGGGTATAACTAATTACATTTTCTGAGCAGATGTGCAAGAGATGGATTGATATGCCAAGGCTGGTAAATGTCCAATGAAGAGGCGACTGGTGTGCCCATGACAGATTTTGTAGATGAGACATTTACGGAAATGATGAACGTAAACCATTTCATTTTAATATGTTATTCCTGAGGTTAAAAGAAACACAAGTCCATTGTCAATAGGGAAAAAATGTGTAATGTGTCTCCATTTCCACTTTTAGAAAAAAATATTTTTTTCAAAATCTATTTGGAATATATTGTGATTTTTTAACTTCTTTCTTCTCTCTCATTTCTACTTACTTGTTGAAAAAGAAAGGTCAATAGGGAGAGATTTGGAAGGGAAAAAAAGGTTAAATTCTTCTTTCACACAGAAATAAGATTTAAAAAAAATACTGTTTTGAATGTTAAAATGAAGAGTCAGTTGATAAGACTAGTAAGAATCTGTACACACTACACCTTAGCAAAAGAGCAAACATGGAATCAATGTTGTTGGTGCTGGATGCAGTATGTCCGAGCAGATTTGACTGACCATTCAGATGTGATCAATGGCATGGCAGATAATGCTGCTGAACGTGTACCCAAAGCACAACAGAAGCCTTGTGGATTTTGTCCTTAACAAATATACAATTCTGTTGTCCTAATGTCAGTATTAAGCTGATGAGAAAAGTCACTTTGAAAAATAAACATAACACATTATTTGATATTAAAGATGGTATTTTTCGTCCAAATGTTACAGCTCTTTTGTAAATCAGTACTTCTGATCATGTAACTCACTCAGCCACATCTAGTTATGTTCCCACCTGGCTAACTCTAGGGGTCTTCCGTTTCCTTCATTTTGTTTTTAGATAGAGCTGAAGGAGGTTTGAGAAGTTTGCGTATTCTCTGTAGAGAAAGAACTGAAGAGGAAGAGTACTTTGCATCTTGAAGTGACTCACAGTTCTCACCCTTTCTATTTCCCCCCATTAAGTCTCTTCATTGTTATTCACATATCTCAAATCTCTATATTCACCTTCTCCGATTTCCAGATGCTTTTCCTTCACAGTTAATTTCTTTCTTCATTTCAAAATCGCTCATTTCCCTCTGACACCATGTAATATTTATTATATTAGTGCTAAAGCTGCATGAATAATTTATCAACTATTTTGCTTCTTTCCCTATTCAAGTATGGCCCGTAATAATTTACTTGAAATATTCATTATTTGAAATGTGTCATTGAATAATTTTTGCAAATAATTCTTGGCCTATGTATTGTTCAGAGGTGCAACCAAAGACTCAAGTGGCAGAATGCCAACTTTCATCCAGCCATTCCCTGATGCAAGCTCTTCTTATCCGGTGTTTCGTGCACCTGCTGAAAATATCCCCACTTGCAACTGGCTTCTTGAAAATATTCCTCGATGTTCACAAGTTCTGATATAGAAAAAAATACCTGCCAAAGAAGTGCATATTTTTTAGACTACTTGGAAAGAAAGGGCATGGGAGTCAGTGGTCAAAGCAATCTCATTGAGCAGTGAGGGCTGTCTACAGGGAGCTTGCTGCTTGTTCAAGTATCCAGCGGGCTGTCATGCTCTCTTCATTCAGGTATTCCCTTTGCTCCTGAGCACCATCAAACAGCACAGGTTACACCAAGTGACAAGTTCCTTAGAAGTGAAACGTTGTGTGTGTAATTTAGATTCTTCACTGTGAAGATGCACTGGATCAGGTTGCCCAGAGAAGCTGTGGATGCCCCATTCCTGGAAGTGTTCAAGGCCAGGTTGGATGGGGCTCTCAGAAACCTGGTCTAGTGGAAGGTGTCCCTGTCCCTGGCAGGGGGACTGAACCAGATGATCTTTAAGATCCCTTCCAACCCAAACCATTGTATGGTTCTATGATTCTACATAGCCAAAAATAACACTGATATTAAGAGAAACAACAGTGCTCAGGTTTCCCTTACAGCATCAGTGCTGGCAGCATGGAGAGGTCAACACTGATCCTGGAGTGGACAGTGCAAACTAGAGGCTTCACTTATATTCAGCCATATATTTTTTCAGCCAGCAGGGGCACCCAGGGTATGCTGACCTCTCACTGTTTACACACATGAGGGATGCCATGCTTTGGGCATTCAGGAGTTTGAGCTTTAGCAGGATCAGGTCACCTACCCTGTTCCCTACCTGCAAGCAGCTGGGTTTGCAGTCACCGTCTGCTCTCATCAGTGGAACAGCCGTTTCCAAATTTCCTGGACTATAAATCCCTCTGTTAATGTTCCCTCTCTTCCTTAAGGGAACCTTCTTGTATAAGCCCATCCACTGTATCTCCAGCTTTCAGCTCATTTCTACACCTTATAAACAGATGCAGGACTTTCTTGGCTACTTTGGCTTCCTGGTGGGAAAATTGGTGCCAAAATAAATAGTGACATCAAATTTTAGTAGCAGCATTTGTTTCCAGGTATGCATCTATGTAAATATTGCAATTCCTTAGATTGTCAGCTTTCAAGGCCCAGGTGTGTTTCAATTTTGTTGATAAAGCACTGAACATAGCAGTTTCTGCTCTGAAGCTGGGACTTCTACTTGCTGCTACAGTGGAATTAATATTTAGGTCTGTACAGGTATTTTTGGTATGTCCTAGGGTGAAAGCTATTCCTGTTTATAGTAGGAGCAAGTAGTCATTGCAAACTCAGGGCTAGGCTCCAGAAAAGTGTTACCTGTAAAATGCAGTAAAGCTGTTTGCAAAATACTGTCAGTTATAAAGTTAGTTCTCAATGACATTTCTCTTGCAGTGAGGAGGCTGCTTTTAACTTAATTGCAGATTAAAAATTCAATCATTTACTTCTTAATATTTCCAATTTAGCACTAAATGAACATGAAGTGATATAACTGCTGATGAAGCCCCTGACCAAATTTTAAAAGGAGGGATAGGGGGCAATCTTCCAAAGCATCAGAGTTCGGTCTGTGCTTATGTCAGGTTTCCACTTCCTCCTTTTGATAGCAATGCTAAGTGCAGAGTGCTGACCCTCAGGGTTTGCTTCTCTTGAACAACAAAATGGGAGCTGAAATCAAGTGTGCCTGTCTGCTGCAGTCCGTGAGAGCTGCCAGCTGTACCTGTGCTCTGCAGAGGCTCTAGGAGTGTGCCCAGGGATGCACAGAGTGAAGGAGAGGGAGACACAACATGAATCTAATGGAGCTGTGCTTTGAAGAGGACCAAGAGAAGGTACTGTGTTACATACCAAAGCAAACAAGTGTGACTAGCTTAGAAGACAGTGAGGAAACCAAATATATTTGGTTATAATTTTTCTTTCTGAATTTCCATTAAAACCTTGATACTTAGAAATATATATGTAAGAAAAACCACAAAAGAGGCAGACATACTGAGAAGTGGTCTGTAAATCATTGACTATAAAGCTGTGATTTTTTGGAATTGTGTCATTTTTTGCCATTAGGCTGAGCTGTCACACACCAAAGCTGGATTCTGTGGATGAATGTGTAGCCTGTAATTAATTATTACTTATTGTTTTTCTTTCTGACCCCTGCAGTTGGTTTTTATAAACTACAAATTGCCAGAATCTGACTCGCACTCAGTGCTACTGACAGTGGGAAAGATCAGAAGAATTCACTTAACAAATGTAAATGATAAAATAAAATGTCACATTTTATTACATACTTTTGCTCCATCTGTCTGAGCAATTTTAAATGCCAGATTTAAAGAAGTGCCAGCAGGCCATGTCTTTCAGGGATGCTTGCACATGGCTGCACTCACTTTTAGCATTTCCTTTCTATTAAGAGGGTAATTTAGTGGTATGGTAAACTCCTGAAAGGGTGCAAGAGCACATGTGTTTGCAGTGGGACACTCACCCATGCTCCTGCCCCTGTGTCCCCTCCTGGGGAAAGCACTGGGGATCACCATGTTCTAATTTCCCTCTCCATAGCTCACACGACTGGTTTTCATGGCATTGCCCTAGCAGGGACGCTGCATCATTTTTTCTATGAAACTTTGAAGGTCACCGTTGCTCACCTTCATGCTGCTTGCTAGTAAGACACTACAAGAGCATGTCTGTTACTGTGGGCTTTTTCTATCACTCACAGATTCCTCTTGTTTGCCTACCAAGATACTGAGGCTTTTGAAAATTTCAGGTTATCTTTAAAGTATTTCCGTTTCCACCAGTGAGGCAGAGCAATGGTGGCAGGTATCAGGTTGTGGTGCTTTTTTAGCTCAGGTGAGCAGCTCCCACCAGGCTGCTCCTATTTTGTTCTGGTCCTTGTTGGGGACAGTACCTGCCCTGCCTGCCAAGGCTGTCTGACCAGCCAGGTATGCCAGGCCCACCCTGTACTCCTCACCAAAGAGGGAAGTGAATCCACATTGGCCTTGAAGTCCCTCAAAGACTGTGTGTTTTAAAGTTCACTTCAAACTCAAAGCATCTCTGATGCATTTTCTGCTTCAAAAATGTGTGAAAATACGAACAGGAAAAAAATCCCAGAGGAAATAACAGTGGAGAGAAAAAAAATTGGGAAATGGAGCACAAGGAGGTAAAATAAAAAATGTAGAGAATCTCTGATCAAAGAGTAGAGAGGAGAAGAGAAAAAAAAGAGATAATGAATAAATAAGTAAATGCTACATGCTACACATCCAACTCCTGCTCTGTGTCTGCTCAGTGGCACTCTGGCTCTAATGCACAGAAATGGAACTGCACAGGGCGAAGAGGTTTCTACTCCTTGGTAAAATCCGACTGGCTTTCAAGGGGGACAATGATACTATCCAGAACAATCTGTTACTGTCCCAGTATGAATGCAAGTAAAGTATGACCTAATGAGCTGCCTGGAGTACCTCTGTAGCTACATCCACCTCATGAAACAGAATTCTCATTCCATTCTTCACTCTTTGCCATTGTCATAGTTTAACAGATGGCAACTAAGCACTTGCGCTGCTTCTTGCAAGACTTGTCCTCTGTTCAGGTGGCTCCTGCTAAAGTAATTCCCATAAAATGCAACTCAACAGTTTAAAGTTATTTCCATTACAATGTCCACTCCCAGTCCCTTTGGACCAGACCATCACAATGAACTCCCGCCCTTACCCCTGCTCCGGCTTAGACTTATCCACAGACTACAGTCCCTGAGGGTGTGCCTGCTCCAGACGGAGCCTTATCTACTCTACCAGCCACAGTCTATTCAGGAGGACACCTGCTGTGGCACAGACTTATCCACAGCCACAGTGCCCATGGATACCGCTGCTCCAGCGTGGCTTTACCCACAGCCACCATTCCTTTGGAAGCAGACCTGCCCAGCAGGGCCTTAGCGCTGGCTGCAGTCCCTCCAGGGCTGTCCCTGCTCTGTCGTGGGCTTGTCCATGGCCAAACACTCTGAGGTGCTCCAGCACGGTCTCATGCACAGCCACAGATGCTTCCAGGTGTACCTGTTGCAGCACTGATGTATCCTTGGGCTACAATCCCTTCA
>JAWWMP010000005.1:18448804-18487259 GCA_035047865.1 Dendrocincla tyrannina
GTTCTCAGAGGCAGGTGATCAGCAGCACAGTGGTACAGCCAGCAGCAAAAGCAAAAAGCAGCCACTAATGAGCTCTACACTCTAATACACAAGTGAACCACATGCAAGCACAGGAGTCTGCCAATTAATAACCAAACAGCAATAACAGCTATAAATTCCATCTAGCACATTCCAGTCAAACCTGTTATTATTTCAAACCCTTTGAGCCCCACATGGAGTACAAAAATTACTGTCTTAGTTTATCCCCAGATGGCACCCCTGCACTCTACATATGTACACTCGCTCCTCCCTGGTGGATGGGGGAGAGAACAGAAGAGTAAAAGTGAGAAAACTCATAGGTTAAGTTAAAACCAGATTTTAAGTACAGCAAAAGCCACAAATGCAAGCAAAGCAAAGCAAGGAATTCATTCAGTACTTCCCATGGGCATGCTGGTGTTCAGCCATCTCCAGGTAAGCAGGGCTCCATCAGGCATGATGATGACTTGGGAAGACAAAACACCATGACTCTGAATGTGCCCCCCTCCCTTCCGTTTCACTCAGTTTTATGTGCTGAGCATGACTCGATATGGTGTGGGATATTCCTTGGGTCAGTTGAGGTCAGCTGGTTGTGTCCTCTGCCAATTCCTTGTGCCTCCTCGCTGCTGGGGTGGGGTGAGGAACAGAAAGGGCCTCGACTCTGTGTAAGCTCTGCTCAGCAATAGCTAAAAATTCTTGTGTTATCAACACTGTTTTCAGCACAAATGCAAAACACAGCCCCATAGCAGCTACTGTGAGAAAAATTAACTCTGCCCCTTCCAAAATCAGCACAGCTATCCTGTATATATTTCCTCTAAGAAGCTCACAACTTCATAGAATGTGAAAAACATGGCTGTGTCTCATACTGGAGAACAGATAGATAGTTGTCTCTACACATACACATGCATTTCAGATGGAAAGACCTTAAAAAGGTGCAAAATTTCAGCCCAGAGATCCTTAGCACTGACTGAAAAAAATATTTTCTTCTTGTATCACAAATAACTAGCTACTTGGAAATACAGGCAATAATTTTTTATGTGGCCTTCCATGGAAATTTAAATTGCATTTCGAACTTGGAAATTTGCATTTAGCTCTTTTTAGGTGCATGTGTGGAGTTAGGCAAAGTTGTGAAGGCATGACCAAAGCCACTTATTCCTCTCAGGCCTTATTTTTTATATTGAATTAATTCAAGTTGGACTTCCCAATAGCTAGAAATTAAACTTTCAATATCTTTAACTTTCAATTAAAGTTTCTGCGAACTGGAAAGCAAGATGGTAAATTGCCTTGGCTGCCTTTAAGGAACCTAATGTATTTTACAACCTTTCTTTTAATAGCTGGCTGTACAATGGTAATGGACAGAGGAGAAGATGCCAAACATTTATCAAGTTAAAGATCATTTAAAAAAATACCAGGAAATATGTCACATATTTTAACAACTATTAAGCACAGTTTTGCTGAAAGAGAAGACACTGAATTTCAGAAATACTCCATCTTGCCATACTAAATCTTTCCAAAGACCTTGAATGTTTTTTTTCATCTTTAAACTTTTATCTTGATGCTTGATCTCTGCACATAATACGAGAATCAGGGCCATTGTTTCTGAAATAATGTAGATTATAAGGGGAAATAACTCCAGTATTGGGATTTGAATGGGAAAACTTTGCTGACTCCAGGCTACTATTAGTTTTGCACCTTGACAGTGAGTAAAGTATGGATTAGACTTGCAGAAATACCCCCAACTGTGCTCATGCCTTGGGGAGGATTTAGATCAGACTGATTGTTCCATTAAGCTCCCAGTCTGGTGAGAAGTCACACTAGTAATTTGCATCTTCAGAAAAGAATTAGTAGAGCTGTTGCTTTGAAGTTCAATTATCCATATGCATGTTTAAAGCAGAATATTGGAAATGCATTGTGCTGTTTGCACAGCTGCAGAGAGCTGAATACACGGGATGTTTGCAGGTTTGCTACCAAACTTTCAGCGAAGCCAGGGAAACACAGGACTGTTGGGAAGGCTGCAGAAAAGCTAAAACCATGGGCAGGCACTGAAAAGAAGCGAAGCTCTAAAGAAAGTTTATAACTTCATTTGTGGACATTGAGGATAAATTCAACAGACCACTTAAGTATTTATGAGATGCCAGCTGCAGCTCTACAGTTAAGGCTGAATTGAGCTCAGAATTTAAATCAGGGGTTGAACTTCGTCATTTCTTTGGATGATGTAGTTTCCCTTTTTACCTTGTCTCAAAACATACAGTACTTGCTCTTTGAGTACATGATGGATTTCCTACTAACTAGAAAGTAAATCAAGCAGTTAAGCATTAAAACCTGTAAAATAAATGCCTTGGAAATTTATACTTTGTTCGGAATACTACTGGGGTTTTTTTACACGTTGTTATCACTGTTAAAATTCACATATAAAAATAGCTGAAAAACACTATTAAAATAATTAATCAATGTTTATACAACTACTAAGATAATTTATACTCACAGGCCTGCTCACCTCATTGAGAGAGATACCACAGATGAATGGGGCTCTAGAGAAACCACATAGACTGGATTATTCATTATGGAACTATGCACTGTAAGAAAAATGAGTATCAAAAAGATTGGCCCAGGTAAACTGCAGCTACTCTGTCTATGCAAGGTACTTGATACATGTATTATTTTATATCTTTCATCCTTACATAATTGGCGCTATATTTCATGGACCCCTCTACTGCTTGCTGCCACTGCCTCATGTTGGCTGCTGGTCATTTTTGCAGACAACAGGGGGGATTGCTGCAAAAGAGACAGGCATGATACACAATATTTAACTATGAGTGAGTAAGGTATTTTGGTATGACTTTTATATTCATTGCCAGTGACTAATCAAGGTTCCAGCTTGGCATCTGAGGATCAGCATTTCTAATTTGGTGGCTGCCTATCTCATAATCGGAGCACCATCTTAACATCAAAGATTCTGCAGCCTGTGGCATTTGTTATGGGAACATACTTCCTCAAAAACCTAAGAGAAACAGACAGATCTGATCACAAGGAAAAAAATATTACGGCTGTCACGTTATCAAAATTAAATGACTGCCTTTGAACATACTACTTTTCCTATAGCAAAGATAATTACAAAGGGAAATACAAGTGGGGAAGGTTTTTTGAAATGCAGTAACTAAGAACATTTCATGTATGAAAATCCAGGGTGTTCTGTATAATTTCATGCATTGATGAATCTTTGCCAAAAGGAACAGAATTCCTTAAGCTTACAATTTTACATATAATTAATGATATGAAAATGATAACCCACAGGAATTCAATAGTTTACCCAAAACATCATCCTCTTGGATATTGTGGCAAACTGTTTCTTATAAAATAAGCTTAAAATGTTACAGAGTCAGATCTGCTCTGTTTACAGTATGTTAAGATAGCTGTGTTGTCTCAAATGGAAAAACACAGTGGAAGAGATAACTATATTTATTTTATTGAAATACTCAAAAGAACTAAGTTTGGGGTCAGTCAGATTTACTGCAGTTTTTCACTTCTTATGCATGAATTATTGGAATAGCATCAAATCCTGATGCAGTCAAAACCCCCGAGTAAACTGCAAATCAATATAAAAATTGATCCAGTCTCTTTCCACAGCACAAGTCTTCCTTTTGGAGTGTAAATGTTATACAACTTAAACCAAACCACTCAAAAAATTTTAACGTTATAGCTGATTTATGGCAACTACTAAACACCTTCAGCCTGAAAACACAATTCCTCTAACTGCACCACAGTCTCAGTACACTGCTTTTCAGCGATTCACATTATTGTAATCTACAGAACCATTTATTTATCGTCTCTTTGTATTTAGCACTTCAATAAATGATGTATTTTCACCAATTATAATTTCTTTAATATTCTATGGAGTTCATACTACTAGTGGGGGGAAAAAAAAGTTTTCCACAGTTTTTAATATTAGGAGGAATTTTGTCTGGCAAAGAAAACAAAGTGTAAGAAATAGCAATGCATTACATTATGCCCCGCTAGGATTTCTGTTCTTTTCCTTAGCTGTTTGTGATCCACATACTGTTTTCTGGCAACACAAATCATGTTCATTAAACTTGCAGCTTTATTCTCCCAATACAAAAAAACTTCACCTTGTATTTTATTACTAACCAAAATCACTTTGCCAAAACCACAGGTCTGTTTTAATAAAAGTTTGTTATTTAGTAGGGCAGAAAGGGGAAACAATGCCACCCTCCCAATTTTCTCACTTCCAATCTGAACAGTTTAAACTGTAAATACTGCTAAACATCAAAATAAGTCCCCGGTGACAAAAACCTCAGAGAACAAAGACTTTTGTCCCAAAATGTGCGTAACAGGGAGTGGCAACTATAAAGGCCCAGTTCCAAGTGCAGAAATTAAAAGGGTGAACCTCAATTTGCAATTCCATCAGAAACTTTTCTGAACCATTCTTATTCCCAAGAGAAAGCGATATCTGCAATATAGTATTTTAGATCTTCCCAATTAAATGTCTAATGAACACTGTGGGGGCCACAATTTCTGCTGAAACAATAACTTCTTCAGAAGTGCCAGTGCCAGGACTGCTCCAAGCCCTGATGAGCAGCCTGAGGTGTCCATTGAATGGTGGGCACTCCTTGCACTGCTGTGGCAGGACGAGGGAACAAGGGGACAGCCAGATGGGTGACAGCTTGAGCCATGGCACGTCTGCTTCCAAATAAAGCAGGAGCAAAGAGGAGGCAGAAAAAATCACCAGGGTAGAAAAACTAGCTCTCAGAAGCCCAAAATTACCTACATAGAAGATGACCCTGGCTAGAGCATGGTGCTAATACCACCAAGGCCACAAGTTTGATCCCTGTATAGGCCATGCACTTGAGTTGGACTTGATGTTCCTTGCGGGTCCTTTCCAGCTCAGAATACTCTGTGAAATCTGTGAAATAAGTCTGTTGTAACACTCGCATGCACAGAGGGTGCACTGTGGACACAGAAGTGGTTATGAACAGCACACGGTACTCACAAGTGTCAGCAACAACCATTAAAATAAATACTCAGTCATAGATTGGAAATAGTTGTAAAAATTGTACAAGGTGCACGATTGAGTAAGGATAATTTTCCCACATCACTGCTTGCACATAAAGCTCTTTCTGCTCCCAGTACCTTTAACAAATGAATTGGTTTTCAACTCCTGAGGGGGAAAAGGGGGAAGAAAAACAAAACAAAAAATTAAAATAAAATAAAAAAATTATTCATTTAGCAGAAATCTGGTACCAGAGAGAATTTACTGACACTGAACCAACAAATACAAAACCTCCAGATGCTCTATTTGTTTCCTCGCCCACCAGACTGTTTCAGGGAGGTGATTTGTGGAGGAAAATTATATAGTTTAATTGGATATTGTTATCTATAAACTACTAGGTAGGCCCTGAGGTATAACCTGTAAAAGGAAAAAGCATCTGCAGTAAAGAGCATGAAGAACATCACCCTTTGCTTATTTACTGCTTAGAAATATTTTAAATCTTGATTTTATTTCCAAGTCATCTCAGCCTGCAAATGCACAATGCACCATTTTAACAGCTGCAGATGATATTAGAAGAAATGAATTGCAAGTACAATTTGCAGCACTGCACTGAATCATTGATGAGTGCTGGAGAACTGTTCTTCCCTTATTTTAAATACGTACACATTACCAAATAAAATTAAAATCTCATATATTATTAATATTGTATTACAACACAGTGTGTAGGTTGCATAAAATCCAGAAGACGATAACAAGGAAAACTCTAAAGTTCAAATATTTTAATAAAGTTTGTAGAGTTTAATTTGTTACCTGAAAAAATTACAAAAATTAGGTATAGATACAGGATCTACCCTTGATCTCAGAGGGTATTTCATTATATTAATTGCTTTACAGAAGAAGCTCAGTTTTTGCATGATTTATTTTTTGTGGTTTAATCATTGCAGGCTTCTCTAAATTAAATTAAATGTTCAAATTTTTGGAAAAAGAAGCATAAATTATCACAAATACATTAGAAAGTATTTTTAGTAAAATCCTGCTAGGCTCTATGAATGAATAGTGCTGATGACTGTAAAATTTCTTTTTAAAATGAACTCTTGGACATCAGAGAAACACTCTCATGCTTAAATGCAAGCTCACAGATTTTTCTTGAATATGGGAGCATTATTCTGCAAAGAAATGATGGAAATGCCACACTATGTCATAAACACAATTCAATTTTTTTTCCATTAGCAGACTTCAGGCACAAAGATAAACTTATTACAGCAGAACCATTGGTGCTGTCAAAGTTAATACTTGACAGCATTTTCATTTCAAATTTGTTTATTCTATGGTTTGTACATTTGCCCTGGACCAAACCATGGTTCTCAAGAATCTCATGAAGAGGTAGGGACCTCATTTAACAAATTACATTTAAGCATGTATTTTAATAATAGTTGAAAATCATTCTCCATGACTGAATCATGATGGCATGTGACAACCACTCAGGATGCATAGGAAACTGATAGGGTGGTCAGAAACCAGAGCAGGTTAAACATTACCTTTTCATCAGCACCACAATCTGCCCCTGAAAAATCACCATCCCTGCCTGTAGGAGCCATTGCTTTATTTTACCACTAAGGGAAACAATTAGCACTGGGAAAACATGAATGACATCCATCATGAATGTGCTGTGATGTGTGACCAATCAAGGCACAAAGGGTTCTCCATCCTCTGAAGGGTCATCCATCTGCCAGTAACTCCTCTTAGACACCTCCTCTCTAGCTGTGGGATAACTCTCAGCCTTTTGCTTCCTAATGACTTGCCCAGGTTTCCAGAGATGTTAAAACCCCAAAACCTCCAACCCTTTGCCTACACGCCAAAAACCAACTCAGCTCTCTAAACTTTCTCTTCTCTCCTCCTTCCAAAAGATATTTATCCAAACTGGAATTTTCAAGTCAACATCAGACATACTGGCAAATTAAGCCTTGTGTTTCTGGTTTATTCAAAGACAAGTAGGGGCAAAAATATTACTAAATTGCATGTGCTAAGTGCATGATGGCTGTATGCCGCAGAACTAGGTGTCCCAGCTTGAACACTGCATAGCTCTTTTCTTACGTCCTGTAAGGATGTGAAATCTCCTAATACACCCTAGAGGGCAAAATGAAGATTTCTTTGCTTCAGAAGCAATCTTCCAATATGGAACTTAATAGTTTCTAAAAATCCACAAACTATGGTTTCAAGAAAGGGCTCTTCAGAACCCATAAATCTACCACTTAAAATTCTCAAATGAACATCACAGATTGTGCTTTTCATTGGCACACAAAATCTACCGAACTCCTGCAAACTAAAGCATTTGACACTCGATTTCTACAGCAAATCCCTCAGCTATGGTACATAAGTACTTTTTCTTGGCCAAAAGAAACAAGTCTCTCCTGCAGAGACTATTTTATGGCCTGACAGGAGCTGGTTGGGCAGCCTCGGCACTGCAGCCCGCAAAAACACCTCAACAGGAAGAAGCAAGGCCACTCCATGGGGGAGAGCACTTCTTGCCATGTCCATTCTCAGAGCACATGCTGTAAGGTGGAATTCAAGGCCTGCCTTTTCCACCACCCTGCTGCAATGAGATATAATCTCTGCTTTTATACTTTCATTCCTGGGAATCTTTCCAGGCTAATCTGTTCTGCACGGACTGTTTGGGCCGCCTCTGCCCCCACTAAGTAAGTGATGAGGCGCTCATTGCTTTCAGTTCCTGCTGGCTGTGTCCAATGAGCTCATCAAGAGCTTGAGACAAAGCCAAAACCTCAAGCTGAGCTCCTCAGCATGTCTGGAAGCCCTTCACTGTGTCTGTCCCACAGTAATGTATTTCCATAGCTCAGCACCTTATGCAATCATATTTCTCTGCATAAAGCAAAAAAACCTAAGCTTTTCAAGCTGACCCTTGTAGGATCATCCCAGCATCAGCTCTTAACTGCCAGCACATTAAGCTCAAATCCAAGTTTAGCCTAATATTAGACTGCTTCATCCAGACATAAGCACATTCAAGTAGATGTGGGTAGTTAATACCTTTGAAAAAATATAAACATTTGAAAGTTAAAATGCATTTAAAACTTTGACCCAAAGACAGAAAAAAGTAAAATTGCTATCACCAGTTTGGAAAAGCCCAAGTCAGATGTAGCTCTACTAAGCTAGCTCTACTAGCATCTGTTCTGGCCTAAATACAAGTTTACAGTATATACAAAAGAGATCAGTACAAAACCAGCTATCAGATGAAATCAAACACTTGTAGAAGTGACACAACTTCTTATAAGCACTTAGAGAAATTGAGTTTACAAAATAATAAAGAGCAGCTTCACACATAATGTAAATCAGAATGTGATATCTCTACAAATAATGACTTCCAAAGTACAGCCTATCATTCTTATATGCAGTGCTTTCCAGACTAAATGTCCTACTTAAATCATACTTTCCATCTTACCAATTCTGTATTCCCCACCTATCCCCTTTTTCTTTCACACTTTATGTTTCATATATATGTATTTCATATGTATTTATCTCACTCTCCTTCACTTCTCTCCAAGGTGAGAGAAACCTCTGTCACAGACTTTAGCCAAACCCTGAAAGGCACAGCTAAGCAGGCTACAGATTATGGAAATACGAAACCTAGTAAACTACTAGAAGCCTTTCAAAATTAATTTATGTCTCTTCTTGCCCACAGATGTAGCTTTCCTTGTAGTATTTTTCCACACAATTTTCCTTCTTGCTTCATGAAAGTGTTTTCAAACAGGGTCAACATGAGGCAAATGTCATGCTCAAAAAATAGTCTGGGCACAGTTTATGCATCCATCATCCTTGTGCAAGTTTTCAAAGGATCTTGACAACAACATCCCCTAAGCCAGTGAGGCCAGACCACCATCCATCACAGTGTTGCTGGGTATTGTTTGCCTGGCCCCAGCCTACCTTTTTTCAGCCACTACTATTTTTGCCCAGTGACTACCTTGGATTGGCTGTTTTAGTGGTGCAAAACTACACCAAACTGAAGAACAGGAAGTAAAAACTATATCAGTCTGTTTGTGGCACTGAGTAAATTAAGCTAAGTGGAATATACTTGGTGGTTAGCCAGAATACAAAATGTACTACAGATCTTCTCATCCAAATGGCTAAGAACTTGGATGACAGCTTAGGCTCAACTCCATTTAGAAAAGGAAACAAGACAGCTACAAACTTACAGCTGCAACTAAGGTGACCTTTAAAATATAATTTTTAAAAAAGAGGGGAAGAGAAAGATGGACTCAAGTCATCTTCTTGCTGTTGCCTGCAACAACCTGCTTGTTTGATACTAGCTGAGACATGGAGACCAGGAGAACAGAGAAATAGAAATGAGAAATTCTCACTTCTAATAGCTACTCCTTTGCTGCTTAAAAGAGCAAGTTTCCAGAGGAGTAGATTCCCTAGGGCAATAAGCAGTTTTTAATTACAGTCAGGGTAGACTGGCCAAGGGACCAGGTCCTTTGCTACCAAAACTAATGCATAAGAATCAAATTGGCTGTTTTGGCTGGAAAACAAGTCAAACTGCAATGTGTTCTAATTATCTGGGTGACCACATTGGTTGATATGCAGCAAACCAAAATCACCTACTGTTTTTATAGGTCTGTTTAAGCATTATAAGCAAGCATATATTTACGGGTTTTTTCCAATTGTTTTAGGATTGTGTTAGGTGAAAGAAAACTAAACTCAGGAAAATTAAACAACTATTAAATAGTAGTTTTGTTTTGAGAAAGTACAGCTTTATGTGTTTCCTCTATGTGTAGTCTTTACCATAAGAGTATCCAGTAAAACAGCTGAAAGGAGAAACGCATTATTTTTTAACATTTCAAGAAAATTTAATGTGTATTCTATAATTTTACTGTCTGCCACTAATGTTTAATGGTTTACTTGTCTGCCAACTCAAGCAAAGGTCTTCCAGTGGCAGGATCTTATGTCTCCACTTTCCAAGCTTTGGTTCATTAGGCTAACTCTGAGGTGAGGTACCAAGAGATGTAGAACACAACTCTTACAGAGAAATCCCTCAGTTCCTTCAAACAGAACTTAATTCTCTGGAGTCTCCCAGAAATATCAGAAATATCTGTGGCCTGGGCAGGTGTGGCAGGGAGCAGGTGACTATATCAGGATGAAAAAAATGTCTCTTACTATGATTTTGCTTTTATATACCACAATAAAAAATTGCTTTAATAGATGATGAGTGTGAAACCTCCTATGGCACCTTCTCATAGAGTCCTGTAAAACCAAGTACCTTATCTGACAAATGGAGCCCTGTGTCATTACTCAAAATGTGCACAGCTGTAGAATTACTTTCCTGATGTTCCCTCATCCTCTGCCTAACAAATCTTTCTCCCAGACCTCTTCAGAAATAAATGAGCAGTGAGAAACACCAGGACTCTTATACCTAAAGTCAAACTACATGTAAATTGCTAGTTTGTTTGATTAGAAGCCTCTCAACTGCTGTAATTAGAAACTGCAATGCTATTACCAACAGTGGAAATTTCTACTGCTTCGTCATAAGTTGAGTGATTTGGTTATAATATCTCTTTGTAGGAGCATGGTTATGTGTTCAGGGAATCAGTGAATGATGGATTTAGTAGCCATTACCCCAGCTCCCAAAGATGCTTTTTATCTAGCTGATATCAGCAAGTCCTAGCTGCACATCCATGCTCAGCAAAACTCCACTTGATTGCTCATAGTGATCATGATGAGCTCCATTCAGGAAACAGCAGGTCAGAAAACAAATCGCTGTTACATAAATATAATCTATAAATATAGACAATTTATATTTTTGTACACTGATCGTATACTGCAATTTCCTGCATGGGATGGCACAGCAAAATGCTCCGTCTCAGAGAACAGGCAGAAATCTATTTGCATTTATTTGAGTTTGTATTGTTTCTTCTGTAAAATATTTGGAAAGCTGCCTTTTTTGGCAAAGTGGGGGGGGGGGGGGTTGTTTGTTTGTTGGTTTGGGTTTTTTTGGTAATTTTTCATCTGATGTGCTTATCATGATTTAATCCAGCCATCAACTGAGTGCCACAAACCCACTCACCCACTCCACCCCCACTGATGAGACGGGGAAGAGAATTGGAAATGGTAAAAATGGTGGGCTAAGAACAGTTTAATAATTAAAATAAAGCAAAAATCTAACAACAACAGTAACAAGAGTAATAGAGGTAAAAAAAAAAGAGAGGACTAAACCCCAAGAAACAGAAGCGATGCACAATACGACTGCTCACCACTTGCTGATGACCAGCCCAACCCCGAGCAGCAATCAGCAGCTCTCAGCCGACTCCCTCCAGTTTATATACTGAACATGACATTCTGTGGTGTGGAATATCCCTCTGACCAGTTCAGGTTAGCTGTCCCAGCTGTGCTCCCTCACAGCTTATTGTGCACCTGCTCACTGGCAGAACAGAGGAAAGTAGAAAATCCTTGAGTTAGAGTAAGAACTTCTCAGCAACGTCCAAACCATCAGTGTGTTCCCAACATTATTCTCATACTAAATCCAAAACACAGCACTGTACCAGCTACTAGGATGAAAATTAAACTCTATTCCAGCTGGAACCAGGAAATTCAGTAAGGCACTTTTCTCCTTCAGAATCTTAATATCTAAATAGCTCTTAAAATCTTTAAATAAACTTCTCACTTCTTTTTTATTTTTTTTTCATGCCTTCCCCCTTCCACAGAAATATCAATTTTAAGCCTTCAGCAGCATAAAAGATGCTCATATATCCTGGCCTGCTCTTTCATGTTTACAGGCTGGCTGGAGCATCCTACTGCTATGTCCACTGTTCCAGGTCTGCAAATATTGTGCTCAGCAGTGGGATCCAAATGTTTCCTAGACAGATAAAAGTATCTACAGAAGATAGGGACGACATTTAAAGGTCCCGTTTGGGATGAAAGCTCCAGTTGATAAGGTGCCTTGAAGACCCAGATATAGACAATTTGTACTGCAAAGGACCTACAGTCTAATAGATATAAATCACACCACTCTTGTAGCCAGAAAGCAAATACAGTCACAAACAGTGCTACTTCTGTTGTGTATTGGTCTTTGTTGAAACAGAAACAAAGTCAAAGGGACAAACTGTAGTGGGGGAGTCAATAAAGGGAGGGAGTAAGATGTAAGAAGAGAGTCAATATTGTGTTGATTCCTTGGTCCGTTGTATCTGAAGGACTGATGTGGCAACAGATGAGGTGATACATGCAGTGACATAGCAGCATGTTGTGGATTTGCACATGGAGGTAGACAACAGAAAACGAAAATGTGTCGGGGGGCCTCTGTGCTCCTGGCATTACTCACTCCAACTAGACCCTGCTGACACAGAAACAGAAGCATATGGGCAAAACAGCAAAATGCAACTGTTATTGTGACAACAGCACTGAATACAAGAGCATGGCTCCAAAAGGACCACTGACACGTGCCTGTGCCAGAGCTTCCTGAGTCTCATGAGTGACGGTGTGAGGAGAGACACGGACACTTTGCCCAGACTAGGAGGTCTCTCCCTGCTTTTAGAGAGTCTCACATTTCTCCTGTACCTCTGCACTGAAACCAGCACTTATGTCCAACACAGCAGAACTTCACAGTTCCACACTTGCCACAGGAAGGTAGGAACCTACGTGTTGAAAAGTGCAAGGCAAAGCTGCCTATTTGTCTATGATACATTCTAAGACAAATGCTAAACTGGAAACTAACATCAAACAATAAGGAAGATGAATTGCTTAAACACTGCTGAAGTGTAAAACTCAGCCGAGATGAATGGTATTGTAGGGAAATGGAAAGTTTTTGAAGTTAGATTAAGGCATGCTGCAAAGCTCTTTATGCCATCTGGAAATAAGAGCAATAAAAGACCAATATGGAAGAGTGAGTAATTCAAAAAGTAATCATGAACAAGAAACTGGCAAATGACAACAAAAAATGTTATCTCTTACAGAGAATGAGTGGAAATCACATTTATCTCACACTCAAGGAATAAGAAATGGCAAACTGAAAGCCTGTTCTGATAACACACTGTCCTGGAAAAAGGCTGTTTCAGGACATCCTAAAGCTTCTGGGAGAGACAGCTGATAAAATTCACATGGTAATTCTAGTCTCCATCTGACAAGTGAAAGAGCCTTTCCCTGTCCCAGGGCTAACCACTAACTCTGTGAGCTGACAGCCTCTTGTAACAGCTAAGTCTGTAAGGAAGAATGATACCAATATAACAACACAAATATGCAAATACTCATCAGCAACTAAGAACATGGCCCAGCTTCCCTGTCCTGATGAAGACATTTGGTATCCTTTTACCCCAGTAACTGGGAGCCTGGCTGTTATCTTAGCTCTAGCTACAGAACAGCAGTGACAGGGGAAGGTACAGCTGTCCTGTGTTCTCCCCATAGCTAATGCAAAAGCCGTGTTCGCTAATGGTCTGTGTGCACAGGCTGGAGTAGGGACAAGATCAGAGGAGAGATGCACAGGAGAGGAGGTATTCAATTTGCATTAGGTGGCCTACATTTGAGGTCTAATTCAAAGCCTGATCAGGGTGGGTTATGGGTTGCCTCTCAAAGCAGGAGGAACACAAAGTGGCTGAAGAGCAGTGATGAGAATTGGGATTTTCCTGTTGTTTCACATATATTTTTGTTGATTTTTTCTGAGTAGCTCTATACAAGACATTTACTTTGGAAAGGGTCATTTGTCATATCCAGAGTGCTGCTCCCAAATACCACATGTATTTGAAACAATTAACAACATATGGTTCAATTTGCAAACAATAAAAATATACAAAAACAGTGTCCCTTCCCCTTGCCCCTACCTGGAATTACAAAAACTGGAATCAACAAGAGCAGTATCTAGTCCTTTCTTGACCACTTTTCTTTCCTGTTATATTGAAGAAGGTATGACATACACAGCGCTGAACATCTTGCCTTTCCTGTTAGACTCATCACGAACTCAAGCCATATTTGTGCCTGTAAACACAACTGTCAGACCACTCCCCGTGGGACCTGTAGTGTCATGAATTAATCTCATATGATCTATTTGCTTTACCAACTGTATAGGAAGTTCTCATTCACTGTCTATAAAGTCACCGCACATTATATCCTTTAAAATTTCACTTGTATTCAGATCTAAGTCTTTAGCTTACATTATCTCTGTCAAGTTTATTATCAAATTTTCCTCATCACCTCTTCATTTTTTTTTCTGAAACAATCTCTCTGCTGCTGCTCTACTCTCAATAAAATAATTGGTACCACACCACATTTTTCTATTTTTATATTCATATCTGCATCTGAAAAAGCAATTTTATGTTGGCAAATACCTAAGTCCAATTCACTTTCAGGTTATTACGCAATATGACACAGTAGTATGCAACATCTACTGAGAAAGAGAAATACCAGGAGAAGAGTGAGAAAGCAAAGACATACCACAGAGCCATATAACAAAAGGTGCAGGTATACTAAAGGGCAACAAGGATGAAGATGAAAGTTTTAGTACTGTTCTCTTTTGTGTTGACAGGAACCTTAAAATCTCAGCAATTTTCCTTTGAATTGAAACCACAATCATAGCGAAGCAAGTGGTACATTTGAAAATGAAAACACACACTTTGATCAAGCAGGTTATAAAGACACTCATAGGTGGCCAAACTCTTGTGGTATCTTCCACCACACAGTGCTCAAGACTTGTAGCTAATGGCTCTTCTATTGAGCCTGTAGAAGTAACTCTTCCCCTCAACTACAAGAAGCTTTCAGTTTCAGGTTTATAGCAGTATACAGGTCAAAGTGAATTTACAATCCAAAGTTTCAAAAGAAATGACATCCACTGAGAGAGATTTGCTTAACCTCTATATGGAGACCACCAGATTCCTGAAAAAAAACAAAAAACAGCCTTTTACCTTCAATGTGCACAGAAGTCAGCTCATCAGGCAGAAAATAAAAAGCAGCAGCATAGTGTCCAATGCCATGAGAGTATCAACTTCTCTTAATCTGATGAAGAACTAAAGATCAAACATCTCATGATTATCTGTTCTTCTAAGCAAAATGCTAATTGATTGAAATATACACACTATCAGCAGGCAGCATTCCCACAGGAGAACGAGAATGACTGAATTCTACCCCATAATCAGCTGACATCACATCCCTACTCAATTTCTTTCCTGAAAAATTGCAGCGTGGGAAATCTCTCCTCCTACAATTGACAATAAATAGTTTGTTTAGTCTTTCTATTCCCCCTCTTTTGGGCTGGTGTTCATTGTCTTTTTGAGTGACTCCACAGAATAAACATAATACAAAACCAGTGGCATTCCCTGTTTCTCTCTGGAAGATTATATGCTCCAAGCCTACCATCCTTATAATGTTTTCTCTAAGTTCTCAGAAAAGAAAAAAAGAAAAAGAAAAAAAAAACCAAAAAGCAATAAACAACAAAAAAAAAAAAAACACCAAAAAAACCCAAAACAAAACAAAAAAAAGGTATTAAGCTCAAAAAAGATCTATCATCTTGTCTTAACAACACTGTAAAGTATTTCCAAAAGGCAAGGGGTTTATCTTCTTCCTGGTGTTTCCTACTAGGATTAGCTTCAAGTCCCCTGTCTTCAATGAGAGCCAAATGGCATTTTCTTCTGTTTTGCTAAATAAGCACTTTATTCTCATCACAGCAGACTTATTTTTAGAATATTTGAATAGACTATCTTTGTCAGTTGCTACTGTATAAATAGAGGTTGCTAAGGAAAGAACAGTAGCTGCTTTTCCTTAAGCAACAGTAGCAAAAGAGTATGGAACAGCAGATGATTTCTTAGGAGAAAGAGCAGATTAAGAGCACCAGTTCTCTTCTACTGCAGTATTTCAAAAACTGCATAGAAATACCATCCACTAAAGTATTAATATTTTATATTAAAAAAATACAGCAAATGCACTTCAAATTGGCAAAATTGCTAACGAGTGTAAGGCTTTCCCCTGTTTCTGAAATTCATCCCCTGCTCATTTTATAGCTCTAGTTTTTCTTTTAAAGATGTAGACATGTTTGCTCCCTTTGTTAGGATTATTTGCCTACTTCAGAGCAATCCTAGGAATTAATAACTCAAGTATCTCATATTCAGAATCACATGAAAGATTGCATCAAGGCAGCAAGTTCCCTGTAGTTGCAGAAAGTATGTATTTAGGTACAACACTGGTATTTAGGGAGAGATTTGTCAGAAATGGATCCAGTTTCTTTTTTCGTTTATTTATTTTGCTCTGAACACTGTCAGATGAGAACACTGGTGCAAAGAATTTGGTTTTGGGGACTAAAGCCCTTAATGGGGCTTCTACTGAAGCCCCCATCTTAGAGGATGGATTCAGTAATTTCACACTTGGAGATTAGCATTGTGCTCATTCTAAATCACTTCCAGAGCACAAGAGCAGCCCTCTGCACCCACTAGCAATAGAGCCACTAGCAAATGTGTAATTTAGAGACAGATGATTATTTTGTTGATGTGATCACTTCAGGCAGCTGACTGCTGCACACTGTTCTGACTATAGTCACTAGGGGAAAATATAACAGCAGAGCTCCTCTAGGGAAAAAAAAAAAAAAAAGGCTTGGGACTTGTCCACACAGGGGACAATTCAGGACAGTTTATCTGAATTAGCTAGAGATTTGCTGTGGATTAGTTAGAATCATATAAAACCTTCGAGGGTATACTTTTGTTCAGAATGAAATTGTCCTAATTCAATTAGATTAACCTACTTCCAAAATTTTTACACAGCTACTGACAACAGACCAGACTAGAAAGCATGTCTAAAACAGTCTTTTGATAAACACACCGTGCTCCCCTTATGCCATGTAAGTATCACATCTCACAGCAAAATGTAGTATCAAAAGCTGGCAACTGCAATGGAAGAAATTGAGTTCAAGGACATGATAGGCAGAGAACTGGATGTCATCATCATCTTCAGAAAAAAAATGCAGTTGGAGCCCAGGCACTAGCCAGTTACAGTGCTGCCAGCTAGAGCGATCATCAAACATGCCTCGATCATTTCCGGCAAGTAAAAACTAAGCATCTTTGAAGCCTTACTGACATCTAGCTTACCATCAACTTGTCTGGGACAGCATTCATCAGACACAGGGGACAAATTTCATGTAGGATATATGCTGCACTTCCTCTACAGAGAAAGAACAAGCTCCAGTATTGAGCAGGGAACCAAGTACCTAATCCTAAACCAAATCCCATGTTGGAAGTGTACTAGGACTTCATAAAGAGGCAAATATAGGCAATTTAGTATCCATAGCAATCTTAGTAGAGTCATACCTTGGCATGGCAATTTGGCGAGTGCTGAGGAAGCAACCAGGCTTATCACATCACACCAGAGCTTCCAGTTCCAATCCTGGCAGGGGTACTTCTGGGGTGTTCATAGTATCTTCATCCCCAAATATCAGGTCAAACCTGGAAACTCTAAGAGGCTTTTTCACTCATCCTCACTCAGGGAGAATGACAAAAGGCAACACTATGTTTTAGTGGAAAGCCCCTAGTGGTCAATAGCAAGTGTAAATCTTTCACAGCCCTAGGCATGCAGCAGAAGTTCAGGTGGGCAGAGAGATTGTAAAGATTTCTTTTACTTTCCTTTGAAAACCAAAAGGCCTAGGAAGTGGAGGAGAAGGCCAAAAGCTGGAAACATACTTGGTCCTTACTTAGCTTTCCACTTGTCCAAGTGAGAACCGGGCAGGTTCTGGCTCCAGCTGCAGTCGTGCTTGTGGTACACTTCGGGGTGAGAACATGGCATCTTGCCTGATCAGTCCAGTATCTCAGAGATGCTTGAGGGGAGAAGAAAAGAATTTATGCTGGTGTACAGCAGGAAAACCCGGTGTGTTGGGGTTGAGTCAGCTGTCAGTGACAGAGCTGCGTAAAAACACTCTTGATGTGCTTAGAGAGAGGTGCTGAAGGGCTGAGAGGTCTGGAGGTCTGCTCGCCTTTCTGCCTGCAAATGCTCCTGAGTGTCCCCAAGGCCAAGGCTATACAGATGGCCAGGGATGTATTGGATCAAAACAGTCCCAGCTGATCTGCCCCTAAAATGTAATACGCTCTGCTTTCTGATGGCAAGCCTCAGAAAAGCCAGAATCAGACTTCAGGAGAGTATAAAAATCTCCCTGCTAACATAATGTGCAAATAGACTGTTGCACTTACTGTGATCTTGGACAGCAACAAAGTTAGAAGGCAACCACAAACAGCAAAGAAAATTGCAGCTGAAAAATACTAACATTATCCTCTTTTAATACATATTGTTAAAAGGAACATTTTTAAAAGCTGAAGAGATATGAGCCCGGATGCTATCACCATATGTCTTATGCAGTTCATGATTATCAATGGCCAGCAGAATACATATAGGAGAGTCTACAATGGTATGAATATGAGCCCAGCTGGTGTCCCCATATGCCTTACAAATTCCATTTTTAGGAGCATAGCAGCATATAACTTTAGAGATGCTTCTTAAACATCTCATTTATAAATAGAGCAGAGCTGTTTCACTGAAGTACACAACAGAAAAGGTCCACAAGAATAACAAAATCAGCTGCATTCAAAACAACTGAAATGGTTCAACCACAGTTTTCAGTAGGAACCACCCTGCCCAGGAATATTCCCTGAATAAGGAATGATGCTTGTTTGTCATACGCTCATCACTGGGATTTTTTTTAAAAGCAACCACCAAAAAGCTATTTTAGTCAGAAAATGCCAACATACTTTTGTTTTGGCAAAATGTTCCTCCTGAAAGGTTTTTGGGTCCAGAATGGAAGAGGGAAGGCCCAGGCATCAGCGCAGTGGAGTGTTACCGCTGTGAGAGGGCAAATCTTTGCCACTTGTGAAAACCAATCAAGTAGGGTCTGAAGCTTGGCTGGTCCACATCCTGGGGAGAGTTCTTCACCAACAGGCTGTGGACTCTGCCATACAGATCTTCCTCTCATGCTTTTCAATTTCACCAGAACCACCTCTAAGGGAAGGTAGTTAACTGTGGGGATTGCTGGATAATTGTGAAAATATATCACCGAATGCATTTGACATAAAATCATAATTTCATTATACTCACGCTATCAACCAAAATATATCTAAAGCAGATATCTCAAAAAAGATATACACTACATATGAATGAAAAATTATTTTATTTAAAAATACATTATACAGCAGAGTGTCTCTCTTTTTGTTTTCTCACTGCTGGTTCACAGAGATAGTATGATAAATTTAACCCAAATATTTGACTGGGAAAGATCCTGAGAAAGAGACCAGTTACAAGCTGATGATATACAGTACACTGAAAAAGAGTCATCTCTTTTAACATAAAAGAATCTCTTGGTAATCTTATAAATCAGATATAAAAAATGCAGGTTTGCTACCATGCAAAAATGAGTGAAGATTTCATTTAAATCTGCACACAGAGAAATCATTAGTACTTTGGACCCTAACTACCTAGACTAACAGAAGGGTAAGTGCGCCTAACACGGTGATACAAACTTTGGATCTACTACGATTTTGTAAACACAGTTCATAGTCTAATAAAGGTGGATTTTCAATCACCTAAGTAAAGTAGTTGTAGCTAAGGACTCTATTCTAGGACTTTTCTCCCCATAGATGTATTTCCTCACTCTCCTCACACTCAGCTTAGCATAATGACTCTATGACATATGCTCTATTGCACTCAAAGGTGACTTGGCCTTGCCCTGTTTGCCAAGCACTGTTTAGGTAGTTGTATTTTAGTGAAAGCAGAGGTTAAAAAAAAAAAGTAAAAAGCAGGCATTATCTGATGACTACGTGGGAATTCGTTAAAATTCATCATAGAAAAATATACCTGCTTCTACATCCTTATGTTTCAAACATACTCTAACAATGATTAATGCACAGGAAGCACATTGAACTGTGGAAAATTTAAGGCCTAAAATGCTCGACAGCCTGCACTCAACAACAGTATTCTCAATGTTTCTATAGTGCTAGCATTTTATCAGCTGTTGCCAGAGGAAAACTTTACAGCAGATGTTAAGAATGTCTCAGCATCTACAATATTCAGATCCATTTTGTGCTCAATTTTTATATGACAACTTCACTATGTACAGTCAGCAAGGCAGTCTTTTGAAGGGGAGACTTAATCTGATTATTCACAGAGATAACACAGATATGGTAACATTGCCTGATGTTGAAGAAAAATCAATTCATCAACACCACACAGACTGGCAGAGGATTTTTTTTTTCCCCAAGAATATGAGCCTGAAACACAAACAGAGATAAAAAGCTTTGTAGAAAGAAAGTCTGCCTGTCCTGGCCACTTAGGATGAAGAAAATTAATGAAGCCATTTTGGGTTTCCCATGAGTTTTTCATGACAATGGAGAATAGACAATCAAACACACTTTTCTCACTAAGCCAGTGACCCTCTTCTTATCTTAGCACCCATTCTCCTAGCACAGTATCAGGGAGTACAACAAACATGAGAAGATTCAGGCTTCCTTGAATAACTTGTTCAAATGACTTATGAATAGCATGGCTTCCCATCAGATATGCTAAGCTAAGAACAGAGTCCTTAACCTTTCATGGGATATCATTAGTAATAAAGAATATATCAAAGATCAAACTTGCTATATTATTTTCATTTCTTTTAACCTAGATACATATATATCATTGAAGACATTCAAGAACTACAAAACAACAATTCAACTACAATTATGTCAGGAAAATATCCAAATAAATAAACTTTTAATTATGATACAATACTTATTACAGTAAAAATTGTCATTTTTTTCTCTTCAAAAGCAGAAGCACCAGTCTTACATATAACATACCGTTTGAATGATATCTTACATGGAATACAGCGTAATACAATGTGCAAACAGCATTTTCATACAGAACATAATATTTGTCTAGTTTTTATACACTGAAATCGCCTCAAATGGAAACAAGTTCATGCTGAATTAAAAATGTAGATTTTAAAAATCAGAGTTAAATCAAAACACGAACTACTGTTGGAATAGGTACATGAACCATTAAAAACAATGAGAAGCCAAAATAGAGGGTATTGTCAGATAATTACAATTAGTGCTCAGTTTGTCCCATTCCATCATAAAAGTAAACAGTTAATATTTTTGCTAGAAAGTAAAGTGATGTTCTAATATTTAAGAATTCTTCAAAATGTTGGTATTGTTTTAATGATGTAAAAATCAAGTCAGAAATAGGACTTCTAAAAATTTCTTATTTTTGATACACTGCAAATATCATGTGTGGGCTGTGAAAAGAGATGAAGTCCAATGGAGTGAATACACATCAGCATCAACATCATGTGACTTCTGCAAAGGCCGTGATGTGGTTCTACAAGTTAAAGGAAAAACAAACAGACAAAAATCACTAAACCACACAGATAGACAGCAGTCAGAAAATTTTTGCCTCTTTTACTTTAAGGGCAGCCTTGTGCTTGGAGATTGTTGCAGGATGATGTAAATAGAACTGGTTTTCACTGCAATGCTCTCGCTCGCTCTCACAACAATTCTTTGTTAACCACTGAAATACTGGATAGGGAAGTATGCTGAACAAATTAGGTGCCATAATTCTACAATATTTTAATTTTAGATGTTTTGGTTTTGTTTTAAATTAAGTCACTGTGAATAATTGAATTAGCTATACTTTTACCGCTACATTACTCATGATTTAAAACAAAATTCCTAGAAATTAAAATTACAGTTTCTGACAGATTATAATTTTCTATTTCAGTGTAAATGCAACTTTAATATTCATCTTTTAAAGATTAATATCTCTCTCTGAGCTCAATGGCGCTGAATCAAGAGGAAAAATGCTACAACCAAGTTGCATCCAGCAGTTGAGAAGTCATATTCAAAATTTGTTTTTCAGGATCACTACAGTGTCCTGTTCCCTTGCAATGTAAGAACATTTTCCTCTTTCCTTCCACAGGACAATTCTTAGAAACACAAATATGTGGATCAGAATGTGAATACACTTCATGTGACTCTACACAGTAGAACTGCAGCATCCCAAAGAGCTTTGCTACTTTTTTACACTCTACCTAAGCAAGTGACTCTACAAACATCTGATAGGTGGAGATTCACAGTGATGTGCAGGATCCAAAGGAAATGTATATTCCCTTTAGGACACACAGTACCCTTGATTGCCACCATTTTTAATAAAACATGGAATGTGTAAAATTAATCAAGGGAATCTTGATGTTAGGCCATGTGTTTGTTCCCCAGCACGAAAACGCACAGAGTAAAATACCAAGCAAAGCATTGCAGATTTTTCTCATCACTTTGCCTCCTGGAGCAGACCCAAGTCAGAAGAGACGAGGCAAAAGCTGAAGAGAAGGGGGATGTAGATAACTTGAGGAGAGGGGAACCTCTTTCTTTTTGCTTAAGGGAAGGCCTTCAGAAAATCTCTTATCACACACATAGAAAGTGCTGGAGAGAAACAAAGGCCACCACATAATTTTATATTTCTTAGTTCTTCTTTAAATTGCCAGAATATCTGTCTATCTGCACAGGGGGAGGTGGGCAGGCATCTTTGATCTACAGGAAGGAAGTCAGAAATACCCTAACTGGGAAAACTGGAGAGCTGCCCCTTATTCTCCCCTCTCCAAGCCAGGTTGTCAGCTTTGCTCCCGCTCTCACTGTGCTGTAACTGTACTGTGTCCAGGAGGAGAAGGTCTCTTCCACATCCTCTACAATATGCATTTTAGCTCCAGCAATGTTCTTGCTATATTTTATGACAGCTTTCATAAGAGAATGCTACTAATTAGTAAGCATCTATATACATTCTTCTCCAAAATAGAATGAGTGTATTTTAAATAAATAGGAATTATTAAACCATACCCAGATTTTTAAAAGAAGCAGTAGAGAAAAAAAAAGGTGTGCAAATTTTGGTGAAAATATTTTCAGTAAAAAAATTTTTAAAAGGTCATTGCTTGCAGATTTTGATTCTACAAGAGAAAAGGAAAATTTAGATTTCTTAATCAGAAAACAAAAATTAACAATTCAAAGCATTTTGGTTGGTCATCTTCTGTTTCCAGTACACAAAAGATGATACAGTGGGAAAACTCATTGATTCTGAAGTTGCTGTGAGGCTACTATGACATTTTCTTCTTAGTGTTTACTTTATTTTTCTTCTTTTAGACATGAAAAGTCATCCTGTCAACTTCAGCTATCATCAGTCTAAAATTACTCAGTTTATTCCTAAGTAAGATGCTCTGAAAACAAAGAATTGGAGAGGAAAAAATTTCCTCTTTATTGTAATCAATTCTTTCAAGTCCTGCTACATGCCATCCCTTTCCCTAAGCAACAGATATTTGTCTGTGATGCAGAGAACCAAATGCTCTTTCATGTGACATTAATTCAGAACTGTGGATAACTTATTTAAGGAAAGAAGAATGTGGTTCACCCTCCTGCCAGCTATACTTCCGAAATGAGCAGGTCAACATGCCTGGAAGCACATGCAGAAGCACGGGTTATAGCAACAGAAGAAAATCTCCCTTCAAATAAACCCTCAAAGAGAACTGCTAAGCTGCTGATCATGGACTTATTGATTTGCATCCTAGTAAAGCCCTGTCAATTCACTACCAATGGACTCAGCAGGGTGATGCATAACTAGGTCAAAATTAATCACTTGCTGATGGCAAGAATCACTGATATAGACTCATGCAACTGTCAGGTTATTCATGCTTTTTCACGTCATCGTCTCAGGCAAGACTACAAATAAGTCTTGCTGAGACTCAGCAGAAAAAAAAATAAACAAACATCATCCTTTGAATAACTGCATTTCAGCTCTTTCCCTTCTGCTTAGGTTTACTGTGACAAAGGCCAACGTGAGGTACTGTCAGCAAACAGATTCACACAGATGCAGGAGACAAGCAAAAACACATGCACATGACCTCAGCTTCTCCAACTCCATGGGAAATTATTTTTCCCTGCAGTACTCAAAAGAATTAGAAATGCTGAGGGTCTGCTCAATGGCAGGATTTCACACGCACAGCCCCACCAGCGTTGTGCTGTCCATTCTAAACAGACAGTATCAGCTTGGTGAGCAAAGCATGCACCGTAACTCTGCTCTCACACCACTAACAAAACAGGGAAAGCTGTTGAGTGCAGGTTTCTGGGGGAAACAATCCACATCTGTATATGTTCTGTTAAGTTTTAATTAATTTCTGTTTATAAGTAATGCTATAATGTTAATGCATTAAAAAAAACACATGAAAACTTTCCATGATTTGCAGTTTTCATTATATATATTAAATATTTTTAACTTTTTTTGTTCTGTTTTCATCAATTCAGTTAGAAATATTCAAAACCAGCCATCATCCTAAAAAGAGATGTTTTTCTTTTTTGAAAACAGGAATTTGTAAAATTGTTTGTACTCCTTCTCACTTGTAGAGTTTGTTAAAAGACAGAAAAATACTACAGTAGTACTTCAGGCAAATAATAATTGATCAAACAATAATACACAATTCTCTGAGTGAGCAGAGTATATTTTTTGCTTTTACTAGAAAAATCACATTTTTAGAGAAAAAAAATGCATTCCAGTGTAATTCACCATTTAAAATATTGCAGACCTGCACAGAACGCTGGTGCCACACTGCCTGTGCCTCTGCTCAGCCCCTCACACACTCCCGCGGGTGCGCTCTTGCGCACATTTGTTTATTGCCTTATCTGAAGACGTTCAAAATGGTCCGTTCCTGATATCCAGGAGAAGAACCTAAGGATGCGTGCTTTGAGCGAGTTGCGTTGCAAAGGATCTTCTTGGTTGTTACTATTACCTTGATCGCGTAACACCTACAACATGTATGTATGAGGACGTCACACTGAATATATTGTTCCACTTCCTATATTTAAGTATTATTGTATTTGAACATTAGATGTGGTGACCGCAGTTTGCACTCAAACAGAAATAATTCTTGTACAATCCCCCAGAAGCTGATTTAAGCAGAAGAGTAGGACACAAATGCAAAATCAAATGCTTGACATTGAAACAAAAGTGCTTCTGGTTTCTTATGAGCTGAGTCTCCTGGGTATGTGTTGCTGTGTGTGAAACAATCTTGTATGATACCTACTTTAACAGACTGTATTATCAAAAGAGAACCACTACGCCAACAGAAATCTGAGAATTGCCTATAAGCTAATGTAAGCACATGGGCTCTCTTCAAGCTGTCCTGGAGAAACAGTGTATGGATACCTATGCAGCATGCTTTTGGACATCAAGCACTATAGTATTTGGATACTTATAAACTTAAATATTTTGAAGCAACAGAAATAGACACAAACCGTCTCCCCCATTTACTTGGAGCATGATGAGATAAAACATCTTTTTGTTTTGGTTTTAGTTGTGAGCTCAATGAGAGGCGATCAGTCTCCCTGGAGAGCTGCAGGGATCAGACTAGACTTCCTAGGCCATGCACATAATCATTACTTAGTCCAAAAATGATTAAGACCAAGCAAGAAGCAGTAACCCAGAGAATTAATATTTTCTGAGGCTGTGAAGAAGCTGTCCTATGTCTTGTGAATAACCAAGATGGAGTAAACAGAAAAAATGTTACACCTTAAAATCTGAAGAGGAAAGCTTCCCTAGTCTTAAAAATACTATCAGAAATCATTGCAATATCTACACTTACTGTTGTTAAAATGTTTTATCACCATTACCCTTGTCACGTACACAACAAAGCAAGAATTATAACATCAAACTCAACAAGATTTCTCAGACAATTATCCCTGACAGTAGCAACTGGTATGATGGGCAACAAGAATGTTACATATTATAAGAGGAATTCCTAGTATTTATGACCATTAAAACCTAGGAATGGCAGAAAGAGAGAGCACCTAATTATCTCTTTCTAGTTCAGTCATGGATACTCAGTCCTATGGGGGAAGTATAAGAAACCACTCTGTAACAAGGAACAGTGACTGCATTTTGGAACATGGTTTGGGCACTGCTGACAGAAGTGGCAGTGTGAAGGAATGCCGAGAAGAACCTTGGGGAATAAATGCAGTTTAGCTGTCGAACAGAGCACTGCAAAGAACCCACTGTGTAAATAAGTAATACTGAATAGCTACAGAAAGAACAGATTATCAGACACAGTAATTATCTCATCCCACAGGAGACGAACCATAGTGCGTCTCCTAACCAAACATTTCCTTCTAAAACCTTGTCTCTTGCTATTATATCTGCCTCAGCTAGGCCTAAAATGCTCCATGTTGCCTTTGTATCTGATTTTTTAAAATCTAGAATACTTACTTGAAAGGAAAAAAAAAAAAAAAAAAGGGCTAGGAGAATCAGAAGCTACTACAAGACATGCATGAGACCTCTGTGAGCCCTGGCCAATTTCAGGTGACTTTTGCTTGAAATAATGGCAGTCTCCCCTGAAACAGAAAACAGTTTGTGACTGCACTGGATGAAGCTGAGCTTTTGAACTCTTCTGGTGACACACAGAATATCCCCATTTCTCAGTAATTCTTGCAAAAGAAAACAGAAGTCTCTAAGTCTCTGTGGTAGGATGAAAGCCAGCTAACTGAAACACAAATTGTCTTATAAGACATGAAGAAGGTCAGAGATAAGAGAAAAAAAGAAGCAGATGGGTGAATGATGAGGTTTCTTGGCTTCCATTCTTTTCATTAATTCTGAGTATGACTGTAGTTAAGGTAAAAGCACTAAGTCTGCATTGCTGAGCCAGCTTTGGCAAGGATTCCTCAAGGAGACACTCTGCAACTATGGCTGAGTGCATGAGAAGTGGGTACCCGTGCAGAACAGCTTAATCATCTGCATGCACCACAATTAAACAGAAGTGTCATGCAAACAGTTATCTAACCTTGTCATTAACCAGCAGCAGCTCAATTCAGAATATTACAAGTACACTTATTCCTATTTAAGTGCACTTCAGATGCAGCTCGACCTCCACCAGAACTCAGACAGTGGCAGCATGGTGAGCATGCCAAGAGCATTCATTCTCCATGGAGAAAGCAGTGGAATAGCAAGTAGCAGATCTGGAAACAGAAAAGTAGCGTACTTCCAGGTCTGTGTGATGCACCACGTGCTTATTCATTAAGGGGTGAATTTTTAATAAAATAGCAATGAGTGAGGTCCTATCTGGTGGGCATTTCTAATGAAGTCATTCTTTAAGACAGGATCTTTGAATTGCTCTCTCCCAAATACCTATACAATTAATGTTTTTAAATACCAATCACAGTTGCATTGCTTCATGCTTGCACTGCCTTAGCCTTTGATAACTTCAGTTAGGATTTGTGCTACTCTTAGTAGTTAACTTCTGACAGTAAGCTGTCTTTAATAGTGATTGCAAACTGAAAATAAGGAAAAACAGTTTCAAAATAAGCCAAATGTAAATCTATGTGCATTCAGAATGTTGAACTGGAACAGTCCTAATTGAAACACAGTGAAAATCAACTCGCACATACCTAAAGCAGGCAAAGGCAAATAGCACACAAATTATTTGGCATCACTCTCCAGTGGAGAACAAAGGATGCAAAATAAGAACTGAGGTAAAAAACGAAGACTAATTTAATAATTCTTGTAGTGATAGTAGTTAAATGAGATTAACTAACTTAACTTTGACCTTAGTTGCCCGTAAGTATTATTCTTAGTGCCTTTTATTTAACAAGGTCTGTATTCTATCTAAAACCTTAGACTAAACATTTAATGAGAAAAAAAAAAAAAAAGAAAAAATCCACAGAATCTCAAAACTTAAAGAACTCACATGTGAGTAACTTTTTCATCAATTATTTGTTAATTCACATTTAGAGTGGAAACAGAAGAAAGCATTTCCCAACAATTAGCAAAGTCTCCACGTTATTGTCCTTGCATCCCATCCTCTGACTGGAAAGGAGAAAAGCTTTGTAACACAGAAAAAGATGAACCCCTACATTGAGATCTCACCAACTATTACCACCCTGTGGGTAGTCTCCCATTTAATTATCTAGAGAGCAACATGACAGCAAACAGCTACCGTGCACTGCCATGACAATACGGGTTCAGAAGGAAAGAAGCTCGTTCATATTAGACTTCTGAGCAGTTCACAAATAGCTTTCCCCGCAACATCTCAAACTAGGCCAAGTCTCAGGAAAAGAACATTATTCATCATGAATGAGAAGGTTATTACCTATGATGGCTTTTGAGCCACAGAAATGGCTTCTATTGTAGAAAAGCCTAGCATGTAAATAAGACATGCTCTTATTAATGTGGTATGTCCCAGGCCAACTGACAACTTGTTTTGTTTTGACATTTTACAGAAAGTTTACCGAGTGGATTGTTTTGAAGATACACATTCATCATGTAAATGCTTGTTCAAGCAAATCAGACTCTGACCTCCTTATGACAAGATATCAGCAGAAGTAGCTTAGGCACATTTGGTTCAAAAAGGCATGTTAGACCATTCTGTAAAATCTTCTTTCTCTTCAAGGAAAGGAATAAAAAACACATGGCTAGCAGCAATCCTTACTAACGGACAACTTCCACCACTTCCAAGTGACTAAGACAGGCTGGGAGGTGGTTAAAAACATTTCTTCTTATGTTTAATATGAAAAAATCAAAACTAATTTGGAATTAAATGAAAACCAAAGAAAAGTATTTTTAGTGCCCTCACCAGTGTAGAACTGTTTACTATTTTCAAACACTGGCATAACTGAATAGATTTTAACAAATAATGACAGAAAATTTCATTAGGAAAAGTATGTCTTCTTTTAAACTTTGCATTACTAGTTTAAACTTTTCCCTTGGTAAAAATGCCTAAAATGTTTTCTTTATGTAGTTATGCTATCTATTTCAGTATTTGTTTGCTATAAAATTCTTCAGACATAATCTTACCTAACACATAGTACAACATCATCTTCAAAAACATTGAACTAAAACGAATTTTAAAATCATTGTGATACTTACTCAAGCAAAAAGTTTTGGCATACCCAGGAGCCTATCATTAGCATGTCCTAGTCCAAAATCCTATTTGCTTTGACAAGAGATCATGGGGTTTGTGCAGTTACTATATGACCCTTGTTACTCTCACTTCCAAGTGGGTGCCCTGTCCTGGGCTCAGCATGCATCTGATGATAAAAGCCCCAGAGCTTATGCAGAAGGGACTGGATCCCATGCTTTACACTAGCCTGAGGACCTGTTACAAATACGATAAATGGCACTTGTACATGAATTGCATAACCCCTTGGGCCTGGGGGTCAGATTTTCTTTCTAAGCACGTCAAGTTCTGTAGACTCTCAGACAGTGTTAAACAAATGTACTTCAGGACTGCAAGGGAAGAGGCCTCAGATCTACTGAGCGTGCCTCCATGGACTTAACAGCAGCTACAGCAGTAAAATGGACAGATATAGAACCATTGTCCTTGTAGATGACACAAAGAGCCTCCTATGGAGTGTCACTGAATTAATTCTCCCCTTCTTTCTCCTTCACTGGCATGTTTCCTAACTTTATATCTTATTACCTTGGCACTCTTGTCAAGATAGTTTGGGATCATCCTTCCAGGAAAGCTACATTTTAGTTGTTTTTTTAAAAGTCAGACATTACCTTTTCTAAAGGGCTTTCTACTCGGGGTATGCTGATCATGGGCATCTGGGCCAGATTATCCAGATGAGAATGTTCATGTTCTGGGTGACGTCCTCTGAAGTTATTTACCACACAAACAACCTAGAAGGGATTAGAAGATAAACAGAATAGCTAAGGAACAACTCACTTTTTTGAGCTTTGATCCTGACATCCATAATTAGGTAGAAATGACACCAGCTTTAGTCACAGCTTTACAGCAGAAACACTGAAATGCGAAGTTCGTGTTTTACAGAAAATCCTTAATTAATATTTCAAGACAAAAGCCTTTCAACCAATTATTGTTACATGCATCATTTGAGAACAAAAAAAGCCTTTCATATATAAAGAAAATCCTTTATAAAGAAAATCCATTACTGAAGCTGAATAATAAAGCACCAATTATCAATGTCATTAAGAGATGTCCAGAGCACGTGGAGCAGCACATGTCATTAACCTTAAACTCCTATGAAGGCCAGTACCCTCTAAGTTTTGATCAGCAAAGCCTTCCTCAAATGGAGAGTGAGAAAGGGAACAACAAGACAAGACCATCTCCAAGTTTGAATACAACTGTGAATCTGCTCAGAGCAGCAGTGGTTCTCACACAGAGACTTAGTAGAAACACAAACAAACTGGTATATATCATATTCCTAACTCAGATGCTCAGCTGAGCAGCAATGTTTGCCAAATTGTATTTTCTTCAAAAGACAACTAAATTTGATGTCATGCTTTTCAAAGGAGTTTATGCAATATAGATCACAAAATATAAGAAAATAAAAGAAATATATATTTCTTATATCTTTTCTATAAGAAAACAGATTTCTTCTCTATTATATTACTTTATGGGCATGACCAGAATGTAAAAGCTTAAACAAAAATGACCAAATAAAACTCCTGGACATCTTGTGTGGAAGGGAATGTCTGGAAATGCAAGCAGGTATATTTTAAAGGAGACTTGCAACTGCTCTTGCATGTCTCAGAGGACTGAAACACCCACCACAGCCATCCCCAGGAGGGTTCTCAGCCAAGCCAATTCTTCACATCCAAGATCTTGAGACCAAGACCTAGCAATCCAAGAATCAAGCTCAAAAATATTTTCATGGGGAAAAAATTGAAAGGTGTATTTAGGCAGACAAGCCTGCAGGTAGTAAACAGCAGTGACTGTTCTATTCTATAGTCTTGCACTGTAGACATAAGTGAAGGTGATTCATAGATTAGAAATAGCTTTCTGACACAGACACTAACCACTGGGAACTCTGATTAACAATCTGGCTTTGGAACACAGCTCCAGAAAAGAAAATGGCTAAAGACAGATTTTTTTGACACAGAATTATATAAAATTTCAATGTAAACCTGAATCAGCATGAAAGAAATTAATTAGGGTTACTTTAAAACAAATGTTACCTATTCTCTGAACAGTGTAGGTATCACTATACCAAATTTAATATATTAAATGTGAAATCATAAGTATATGTTATTGTGAGGCATATATACTTGCTCAAAGTGCGCCTTGATGCAAAAATTACTATCTAAAATGCTACAATTTGGTTTAAATGGAAGTCGAAAGAGATCACTTCATCATTCCTTTCTTGACTTCATATGTGTGAGTGTATGTCAATATAACTAAGTAAACTGATAACTAATTGAAAAACTTATAATTAGAAACATGTCTTTTGTCATTTAGCTATGTGATTTTTTTTTTTTTAGAGATGCAAACTTAAAAATCGATTTCTTTTCAAAAGGAAGTGACACAGATACACACTTACCAAGAATACTGCTATAGATATTCCAATTACAAATCCTGCTATTACATCTGACCAGTGATTTCGATACTCTGCTACTCTGTTGATTCCAGTAAGGAAAGCCAAGCACATTAAACCCAAACACAGAACAGGTTTTGCAAGCCTTGTCCCTCTGGCTTTCACTGTATTGGTGATATACATCTGAAAATTAGAAAGGAAGAAAGTGTAAGATTGATGGATCTCTCCCACTAATTAGTGAATAAAAGCGCTACTTTTTTTTTAATAGGCTATGTGTATATGGTGGGTTTTTTTGGAGGGGGAGGGGGTAAAAACATTAGAAAGTGGAGCACTAGATAAAATCACCACACTCTTTTCTTAGGGATATAGAAAAAGAAGCAGACCATACAACAAAATTACATTTTATGTGAACCTGAAAAGTCCACAGAAAACCAGGCAAATTAGATTACCCTATCCTATCCCATCCCTCCCAATCTATGTGTTTATTTACTTATTTATGCATAAAGGTAAAGAGACTGCTTTTTCACTGTGCAATGTTGACAGTTACAGAAAAAGATCTTTATTTTGAAAGGGGCTACATAAAAGACTTGTTTTTATTAGCAAATGCTTTTTTCCTTATACACCACTTCTCATGACTGATAAGTGATTTGTCAAAAATCAGTGAAAAGGCCAAAGAACAGTGTCAAAAAGCAGTGACAATGGAACTAAATGCCAGCATCTACTTTTGTACATAATATGCAATAGTTTCAACCAGTGCTGAACTAAAACCAGTCTGTACTTCATACAAACCAGTCTAAATGGAGCAAGTTTTGTGCATCAGACTTTGAGAAATCCATTAGCCCTGCTTGCAATCTAACATACTCTGCAATTCTACTGAACTAAAAGCACTGCCTGATGACAGAGCAGCTCTTCTGCCCTAAGAGTGCAATAGTGACTACTAGGCTTAAGTCAGGACTTTTCAAGCTCTGATGGGCCAAGGAAAAAATGAATATCAAACATTTGAATTTTCATTCTCTTGTGTCTTGACAGTAACACTGTTTGAAAGACCTCTCCACATTACAAAAAAAAAAAAAAAACCAAAAAAATCCCAAAAGACTTCAACTAACGACTCTGGAGGAAAAAGTTTTTACTTTCTGCAGAAGCTATTTCTGCAGTTAAATCACTGATATCATTAAATCTTTGAATTTTAAAAAGAGTTTAAGTTTTTCGACAGAGGAATGCAAGTATTTCCTATGGAGTTTCACTAGAGAATCCAAGTGTGTAATATCATCACTTTGAACTGCAAAGGAAAACAGATGAATCTCTATTGAAGAACCAGTGCTACCCTCTTGGCCAACAAATGGGGTTGTTTGTCTGTACTGTCTGAAACTTCAGTGGAATTTACCAGGTAGTAGTTAATGAAGTGCTTTAATAATCTACACAAGAAGTAGTTTAGAAAGTGTGGTTACAGTTACAATAAATTAAGTGATGAAGTAGTGGCCAGAGCTTATTCAAAAAGAGCAACACCTGGCAGTAATTTTGTTCAAAACACTAAAGAAAGATCCATGGTTTACAGAATGAAATAAAGCTTAAAATCACATCAGAGTACTGCAATATACGAATCTTCAGTGTACTTTATATAATGAACAGCAAACTAGTGGAAAACTTTCCACTAATTCAGACAGAGTAAAAGTTTTCAAAAAGAGTTTTGGGGTGTATTTCCAGGCCACATGTCTCCTCTCTTCTTCCTAGACCATTTCAGAAACAGTGTTTCTCCCTTTGCTGACTATCCTTTTATCTTAGCTCCTTATACTTTTGCAGGCTGGCTTCAGTGAATTACTCTTACTATGCAGAAGGCCTTTCAGCCCCACTGGTTTTCTCCAAACTAGAGAGTAATGCACAATGAATTAACTCAGCAAACCTCTATTTTAATGAGTCTCACTGTAGTCCTGGATACTACCACCACCATTATCAACATTCACACTGCATGTCAGAACATTTGGCAATAGGAAAAATATTCAAATATTTTGAATACACAGTAAGAACAGCAAATTTCACATACATCTTGGGTGAAGTTGACACAGGGGCATTTTGTCAGGAAACTATCCTGCATTTAATTCTGTATTGTGTCATATTAAATTGAAATTGCTATTGAGAAGAAAAAAACCTGCTTGTTTAAGGTAGGTCACAGCGACTTCAGTTATCTGTAACAACTGGTTGCCGCCCAAGAAGAATCTCAATTTGTATTAGGACAAAACCAGATTATAACACAAATAATTGATTCTGCAGTACTTCAGTCAAACTTTAACATTTTTAATGCAAAACTAAACTGAAGAGTGTTCTGGAGAAAATTCTCAGAATCTTTCTACAGCCAAGCACGTCCTTCCAGTCCCTACTCAGATAAAGCACTGAGCAGAAACAACCACATGCTGTGGTTGAACACATTCATGCTGCGCCTCACGTAACAAAGACCTCTATTTGTCAGGCCCCTTCCTATATGTGCAGTCAAAATTGTCATGGCCAGTTCATTATTCAAAATAACATGAGGGGTCTGCCAGTATAGGTGCCACCTCTATCTTTTCTTAAAGAACAGGTACCACTGATGTTAAGAGCTGTATTATATTAAAATATTAAAGAATCAATAGAAACAGGCTTTTTCCAAAACGTAACAAAAAGTCAGTATATTTGCAAAACTCCATATAGCAACTGTAGCCTCTTCCAAGTCAGGATTCATAGATAATCCATTTATAAACCTTACCTCTTGCACCTCTAGAACAATACATTAACACAGTCAACTCAGTAAAAGATCTGATTTGCACTAAGAAAAAAATATAATTAAGCAACTGTGTTCTTCTTGATTCCGGTAAAAAAGCTATTAACCAACACAGTCAGTAACTGACAAAGAATAAACTTCTTGGAAAGCTGACAGGATTTTCCTTTTCTTACTTTTAATAAATGTTAAATGCAGTATCAACAATGGAAAATAGCTTGGTGGCTTTAAAACATTAGTAAGAATTAATGACAACATGATTTTTTACATGGCTAAAGGTATTTACTGAACAATTTCATCTCAGTTCCTTGTAAGAACAAAAACTATTTAAAAAAAAAATTTAAATTAGTCAACAGCAAGACCAACAGCAAAAATTTTGTATGTAAGATCAAGGATTGATACAGTAGTTAAAATTCATTTAGGAGGCTGCACATTCTTCTGCAACATCAGATCAGTGGGGAATCTTCTCTTGAAGAACATCTGCTATAGCTTTTTCCTGAAATAAGATTTTGGTATTAAAAGGTATACAGGTGACACCAGCACGGAGACAGTGTCAGAGTCATATAAGGAGCTGGATTGTTACCTGATCACACAATGTAACAATATTTACTAGATTTTCAGAAAAAAACCCCACAAATATTGACCTTAAGTCTTCAAGCTACTGGAAGTGAAGCTATCAGAGAGTGTCAGAAATTTAAAGAAAAACTTTAAATGAAGTGGGTCAGAAAGTATGCATTTCAAAGAAAATCATCACCATCACCACCAAAGACAAAGCAAGCTACCTGTGAGGATTCTGACATGACTCGCTCAGGCCACAGTGTAAGGAATAATCACAGCATTGACACTTTGCTTGTACTGGGGAAGATTTCAAAAGCATCATATTGCAAGTCCTCTGTGAAATATGTCCTAAATCTAGTGCAAACAAAATCATCCCAAAACATGTAAGAGAACAGGGACAAAATGGACTCCTGGGCTATGCTTCAAGCTCTTCCTAGGTGTCTTTCAGCCGTCTTTAGGCCCACCCACCCACACAAACATCTGTGCACACAATCACACGTGGAACAGGCCCCAGAGTCCCTTTTTAGTTACAGTGGAGCTAGCCATGAGGCTGGGAGCACCAGCCAGGAGACAGGCTCCTTTTCCTAGCTGATTTCATCAGCCTGGAGCCCGTGGATGTGGTAAGAAGATCCTCTCTGTGTTTGCTGTTTTGTTCCTCCCTGAAGCAGACGGTCTGGGGGACTGACCAGTCCATTAGTGGGCAGTGAATAATGACTCATGAAGCAAGAAGCAGAGTGAGGAAAGAATCACTCTACAGGGATCAATTCCAGCAACACCTCAAATATAAATTATCTCATGTTTTGTTTTGCTTTTATGGTATGCTATCATTAAAGAAATAATATTGAACTATTCAAGTAATAGAAGTAATGTTATAAATGTTTCATCCAAGGAACTTTCAATATTCATCATACCTACAAGAACAGAAACACTCAGATCAAAAAGCTGAAAAAGTCATGGGCCGCAGGAGTCCAAGTTCACTGTTTAGTTAGAATCCTGTTTGACAATCTGAAATACCTTCAGCTTCCTTTGTTCATAATTATTTGTAGAGCGGACCACAGCCATGTTCTCAAATCATCTGGGTCTTTCTGCAACTGCCCACTGAAGATTTTCAGTGCTTCTGAAGCATCTTCCAGCTTTCTCTGTATGTTTTACACTTATTATTGACGACCCTAGACAAAAAATGGCTTTCAAAGTCAGGGGTCTGGGTTGACAAAAGGAAAAGAAGGCTCTAGAAATTCTGAACTTTACTATTAATTTTACCACTATAAGTTCCCCACAGCTGTAACTGTAAGTAACTGGAAAGAGGTATCCTTCACTGTACCAGGAACCCGAGGTTGTTATCTTGAGCAACTGAACTGCCATGAATAGCTGAATGACATGAAATATCTAGAAGTCTTCAGATAAATTCCTGGATCGAATTCTAATGTTAATTTACTATTCAGTCTGAAAGTAACCAATACACTCAACATATGAAGCCCATGATATATGTAGTACAATCAGAATTGTGGGATACTATTACTTGCTGCACCAGATAGAGAAAAGAAATTCCGCATTCCCAACACTGCCCCTGAAAGGCAGTCAAAACAATCCTCTAATTCTTTAATTTCTTAACAAAAAATGGGCAACAAAGTTGACTCAGTAAAGTGGCTCTGCTACTCCTTTTCCTCCTGAACGCTCCTGAAAGTCTGTCAGAGGCCTATCATGCCTCCATCAGCTTCTCATTTAGCTGGAGTCAAAACAGGCATTTCAAGACATAGGACAGGTGAGACTAGACCTACAGCTAACAACTGGATCAAGGAGTGACACTGAGGAGAATGCCACCATGCTGCAAGCACTGTGGCCCAGACTGCCTTTCTGTCTTTTCCCAGTGACTTACAAACTCACTAAAAAGTGAAAACGATGCAGCAGAATGTCAGGAGCAAGAACTTCGCAAAAAAGATGATCATGGGTCAAATGAAAGCTCTTCAGAGGAGAAATTATTAGTAAGCTTTATCTGCTAGTCCTGTCTGAGGCCATAGCAGAAGCCAAGGGTTCACAGTACAAAGCAACAAAAGCTGCCTAGAGAATTAAGGGCTATGTCAATTATCAAGACATTCAGCCTGTTCCTTTACCACTACAAATCCAAAGGAAGTCTGAAACCTATGCAGTAGCATCAACTTCAAACACTACCCTACAAACTGGTTGGCTTCCAATTGCTCTTATCCAATACAATAAGAATAACAAAACAACAACAACAAAACCACACCAAAACAAAACCAACCAAACACAAAACAAAACAAAAAATCCCCAGCAAAATATTATAGAATAGAATTTGTCTTAAACTACAGCTAGCAATGACCAATCCCCTAGATCTGAAGCACCAAAGTACAACTGTTAGTCACAAGTCTTATATTTAAATCTATGAAATCAGGCTGACTAAATCTTCATATATCACTTTGAAATCCTACCAGAGAAAGACTCATGACTTTTCGTTTCTGTGTCTCGCTTGAGAAAAAAAAAAATCCAAGTACGTGCATACATTGCTGCTTCAAAATATCCCTCTAATTGTCCAGGCTGTGTCATCTTATCCTTATCAAAATCTGGCTTGTAGAACTATATTCTATTTGATAAAGTTGCCGTGTTTGTCTTAATACCTATGTTAGCAAATGTTCCAGCTAAGAAAGGGTGAATTGCAACGCTCATAAGAAATGATGTAGTTAACTTGCTAACCCAACTCAAGCAAAAACAAATAAACAAAGATCTCTGATGAATTAAGAAGACACCTAAGGAAAAACCCAGGAAGGAGGCAGCTTGGTTAGAGATTTCAGAATGGATTTACAGTCATTCATTTTGAACACACTGATACGCTGGGAAAAATAAACCTGATAGTCTGAAGAAGACAGGTAACACGTCATTGAACGTGTGTTTGGAGCAGGATAGAGAAAACATCTAGCCATAATGCTGCCATTCAACACTTCCATTGCCAAGTCTTTTTTGATAGATACTGAAAGAAAGTAATGGAGGCAAACATTATAGAGAGGTCTAAATATTAGCAATACAATGTTTGAAAAAGACTGTATTTTCAAGCAGGAGGGGAATTCTGAGTTACCATAGCAGCCACCCACTCTCAAAAGTGGGGAAGAGGGAGAAGATTCAAGAACTTAGATGAAAAAAAGAAGCTATTGTTAACAAGACAATATGCACAAATGCTAGGTGCTAAGGACGTGGCTGCACTTAAATGAAATGAGACAGTAGCATTACTAGATAAAGTATAGGCTTTGTTTCTAAATGGTTTGACCGGTGAAATCACACAAGTCTGAGGGCATTTACCTCACCCCCTCAGAGAGCAAGGACCATTGGATCAGCTGGTTTTGTGTTTTTTTTTTACTTTAAGCTGGCTTTGTTTTGTGCACAGCTGGCTGAAATACCCAGGGAGGATTCTGTAACAATCTCTCCCTCTCTCCCAAATTTCTGTTAAACAAAAAGAAAGTACATTTTGTACCAGAGATTATATGTTATTGAAATACTGAGCAACATATGGAGGTCTTTCTGTCTAAGATTTCAATAACTTCTGTAACATGGCTCAAAGATTAGGCTACTGTTTTAGATCTTCTACTTCAGTGAACAGTGATGAGGTAATTGTTATTTAGGGCCAATTATCCTCACAAACATGTCAGTGTAAGGACATGACCCCAAATATTGGAACATTCAATTTTTTTTTTCCCTGATGTGTAATAAACAGTATTTTTAGTTTCAACCATGCAATAGAATTAAAAAAAAAAAAAAAAAAAAAAAACAAAACAAAGAAAAAAAAAGAAGGAAAAAACCCAAAAAAAAAAAAAAACAAAAACC
>JAWWMP010000005.1:18487359-18512795 GCA_035047865.1 Dendrocincla tyrannina
TGTAAGAAACAGTATTTTTGGTTTCAACCATGCAAGAGAATTAAAAAAAAAAAAAAAAAAAAAAAAACAAAACCAATAACAAAAAATAAGGAAAAAACCCACAACAAAAAAAAAATCAAAACCAATTGCCAATCTTGTATCATTGCATCAAGGAGCTACTATAAGAACTCAGAAATTCTAAGAGCAATTTATAATGCTTCAGTTAAATGATGACAGTGCCATGCATCATGCAGGATACAGCAATGACATAAGATATATTTATTACTGCAGGTACTGAAAGAGCAAATAGTCATGAAATGGATCACAAAAGTTTAATTTTTGATATTGCTAGCTCTATATGTACCAGAGGCAAGGTCTGCATAAAGTATTCTTCCTCATATCAAAAGCCACTGATACGAGGTATTAAACCTTACTAATGTCTACTTTTGTTTTTAAAATGTATTAATACTATTTTCCTTCCTGCTTTGCAGTAGCTGAACAGTTGGTTTCCTTTAGTTACTGTGACTCATGGCAACAGTGGAAATACAACTTTACAGATGGATGAGAAAAATAGGAGTCATTAAAACGAAAAATTCTGAGCATTTTGTAAAATAGCTTGCACCAAATTTAGAGGTATGTTTCAGTGAAGCAAAACCTTAGATATCTCCTCAAATACTATTTGGAGACTTACACTTGCCTCAAGTTAGAATAGAATACTATTGCTTATCTCTTACTGCAGGTAACACTTGCCTGTGCTAACTGTTAACACACATCTCTTAAACAGACATTGCTCACAAGAAACTTTTGGTAAATGTTACCATCAGTGCTGTGGATTTTAATCAACTGGTTCTAAAACCATATGCAGAAGCGCAGAGTTGACACAATGTGGATAGGGTTGGGATCTTTGCCATGCTGGCAAATATCAGTTTCCAGATCAATCAGGAATTAAGTCAGCTCATTCAGTATGTGCTCAAAAGCAATACACACTAACACAATTATATGTATGTGTGCATATACGCACACATACATATACACATACATGTACAGCTCAAATACTGAGGGAATTTAGGGCATGACCAGCAATGACCACAGAGGCACACACACACTTGCCTAGTTTCCCACTGACACGAAGAGGGCAGACGTGGGCCCATCCAGAGGCTACAAAGGACTGTGATTACCAGGACAGGTCAGGTCAGAGACTCCCATAGGCATGTGCTGGGGACAGCACATGAACAAGATGTGCTTCTGCTTAAGACTAGAATGATATGCACTCCAAACCAAGCCAGTGAATACTGCACAGAGTTACATAAGTGAAATTAATTGGTCACTCGTCCTCTCCCCCACCTCTCCTCTGCCTATACAACAGCTCTGATGCCAGGCAGTGAACACCAGTGTTTATCCCAGCCCTGTTTATCACTCCCTGTAACAGAGAGGAGAGAGGGAAGAAAAGGTGGATTGTCTTGTAGCTCACCTCATTGCATAAGAGCCAAACTGACTTTGCATGAGCAGTGAGGCACCTATAAATACCAATCCAGGTACCAAAAGACACATACAGGTCTCAGGAAACCTCCAGAGATCAGATGTTTATATGTACTTACCCTTCCGCTCCGCCCCACAAAAGAATATGATGATGTGCAATTCTATTGATCTGTACTGGGTTAAAACATGGAAAGGAACCACTACCAGTCAGAAGCAATCCCTACCCTTACAACCCAACAAAGTATTGTCCCACATGCTCTGGAAATGGGGATAAAGTAAACCAAGAAACTGGTTATCTTAAAGCTGTAACTCTTTGTGGACAACTTGCCCTCTCTTGGCATTGCCTTGGCTTTCAAGCTTCAGAAACCACTACACTTTGTCAGAATTAAGCCCAATGAATCAAACTCTCAAAGGCTTTATAGTAAGTTACAGAAGGTTTACATACAGAAAATAAGCCAATAGTGGTCTTACCTTCTGCCCATTCCTCCCTCCTCCCCCTCACAGTGTGAGCCATTGCTTTCAAAAAGATAGTGATATTAAATAGTATAATATACTTACCGCCAGATACATAGCTGCATATACACTTAGTGCTGCTTCTTTGGATGGGAATGTCTTTCTGGCTTTCATGATAAGGTCTGGATTTCCAGTACAGGCATGTACGCTACTGATGAATTGTGTGTACTGTTTACATCCAAGTGCTGTATAGTTGGGTTTACAAAGTGCAAGAAAATGGGGTGCAAGATTCCCTGTTACTACTTGCCCAGCATTTACAAAGATGTCCGTAGCAAACAGTCCAAATGCGTAAATTCCTGAAGAGGGAAACAAAGAGTTAAATTTCCTGACAATTTCACTCCAGGGCAACATATTATAGTATTTATCATAGCAATATACCAGCTTTTTCCATTCAAGAACACAAAAAATTGTCACACGTACTATGCCCTAAAGATCATGGCTCATGCTGGAGATGTTACCTTCCTACATAAGTGCAGCAGCAACACTGTAATGTACCCACACATCTGATGTCTGCCCATCTTCCATATGAGCACACTCCCCTTGTGTGCAAGCAGCCCACTTTCCTAGGCCCCCTAGCCATGCATCTCCTCTGTTTGGGGTAGGTAGCTATACTGGTACCTAAATTTTGCCCATGTTCACTAAACATGGTGAAGTGACAGAGGCAAATTCTTCACCATATAAATCTGCTTGAGAATAAAGGAAGCTAGGCCCTGATGGAGAACTAACTTGAAATGTCATAACACATACTGGACAAACATCTTTTCCCTTAAAGCTGCAAAGAAGCAGAAGTACTGAATAATTCAATATTGCCATTCAGAAGTTGTCTTCAGCTGCCTGCTCTTGGGTAAATCCCTATGCATGGCATATTAATCACAGCATCAACACAGTGAGTTAAAGATCTATATATTTGAGAAGCTACTTACGCTAAAGAGTTTTTTTAATCAGACACATCAGCAAAGCATTAAGCACATGTACTCATTCATTAGAATGTAAATGCCTATATCTGATTACTTAAAAGAAAACAGATTTCTCCTATTCTGAGGTCCCTCTCTATCCTTTTGTAAATAGAAAATGAGCTTTTGGAAGAAAATGCAAACACAGCACCCTGACCAGGAGGCAAAGCCAGCAGGTGCCTGCTCAAATTCCACCTGAGCTATAGATTTCCTTCTGTGTTTTCCACAGGCAAATCACCTTACCTTTCTCATACTCCAATTCACTGTGAATATAGAGCAAGTTCTGGCAAATTCCAACTCTATGGGGTACCATGAGGACTTTAATGGATAAACACCACAGCAGACATAATTTCACAGAAACAGGTGCATTTCTACAGGTCAGGTTTTTTTCTCAGCAAAGCTAGATGATCAAGGATGATTTCTGGGATCCTGACTGGTCAGCAATGTCTAACTGAGATGCTAGACTTTGGTGAGCAGTAGATTGTGCCTAGCCAAGTTGCTTCACAGAAGGGCCCTTTTTAGCAAGACACAAAGGTGTGCGTGCCCCAACACAGGTGGACACATCACTTTGTATAAGCACAACACGTAGCAATGCCTCATCTGGTAGAACAGCATAGAGGTTTTTGTTCATTCCTGCCCTCCCTCCCGATTTTTTTTTACTTCTGCAAAAAAAGGAGAGCCCACCGAGTAGGAAGGAAACTTGGGCACTGATTATACACAGAGCAACTGGACTGGGAAGAGCTCCTCGCCATCACTCCCCACCTCCTCCAGACCTACGCAAGACAGTCTCATTCCTAATGACTTTTAGTGCTCAACATGACAGCAGCAATCTCACTCTGGGAAGGCAAGCATGGCTGATACACAAACACTGCACATACAGACACAGCTGCACATGCCCTCCCTCCCTCTGAGACTGGGGCACACAGCAGGATTAGATGCCTTGAGGCCTCATTCCTCCAGCTGTTTCTCTTAGATACAACCATGAGACAAAAGCAAACAACAGAACTGAGCCCCACTATGGCATCTCTGCACACATTAAAGAGCAGCATTTGGGACTATTCAATACACATTTTGAGTGGTGAGGCTTCTCTCTCAAAACACATTTAGAACAAACTAAGCAGAAAAGATGACACCTCATCTTTTGATTGACACCAAAGCCAATAGTTGAGTTTCAGCCAAAATCAGTGTAGCATGGATTTTGTCCAGTTTTCTGCTAGAGATTTTAATACAACATCCAAGATGAGAAAGCACTTAAACTGGTCTTGGCTTCAAACACACATTTATATCCCAATGTGTTCAACTTTGGTGTATGTGTGTGCTATCATCTACAGGTATGGGACAAGGATATTGTCTTTCTCCATTTCAACCTACTCCAGGACTTCTGGTTGTTTTTCCCCCTTGTGGTCCCAATTTTTTCTACTTTTACTGCTTCTGCATCTATTTTTTAATCCAAACTCCCAAGAAGCCTCATTTGCTACCTAAAAGAAACACTGAATCTGAGTTAAGACTATGCACAAAATGTATGATTATCTGAATATTTTCCCCAGATCAAAATACATAATTGATCACTCTCACCATTCAGAAAATGAAAGCAGTAATTTTGCTCATACCAAGGAATCTGATGGTCCTGCGCACCAGTGGATTTATATAACAACAGTCTCCAGTTAATATTGTTTTTTCTTGGTTTTCAAAATCCTTTGTAGCTAACTGTAGACAAAAGACTGCAGTTTCTCCAACGATAATCTTGGGGGAGGAGAAAAAGGGGGAGAGAAATGGTACATCAGATTACAGCAAGTAAAATGCACTCATATTACAGAGACAGTCATCTCATCTTAAAGAAACAAGACCAAAACAGCACAACAGACAACATAAGTGAATCAAGTTGTACATTAATCTTCTCACGAGGGAAATATGCTTTATAGCTTGCTCTATTTGCCTTAAAAGAGAATAAATTACTACAACCAGGATTTGGAGTTGACATACCATAACCTAGTTTTCAGTATGAGGGGAAAGGGAAAGAAAGAAATCTATTAGTTCAAGAACAACAGATCACATATTGCAGAAGATTTGGACCAAAGTAAAGGCCTAATCCTGGAAGACACTAAACATTTTGGTTCCCACATGGCTTTCACAGACACTCAGCACTTCACAGCGTTGAGCTTTAAATTCTGAACCGCAGTGGTGCAAAATTTAAAAAAAAATATATTTAACAAAACTCCTGTTCATTTCAGAGGTTTGGTTTGCCAGGAGGTACTTGATGGGGTTTGATTCATATTTTGCCAGCTAAGTTTATCAAGTCTGGCTTTAGCTTAGTTCCTCATACTTGAACAAAATGTTACCACTGATATTTTAACATTAAGAATGGCCTGTTTCACATTCACTACATCAAAACGAATTAAGTTCTCATTACGGTCAGCTAAAAGTAAAAATAGCAAAATGAGAAAAATATGTGTTTTGAATGTTAAATATCCCCTCTAGGTTGTGTATTTACCTGCACAGCAAAGCATGACCTTTCATTTATTCATAGAATTATGGTATTGAGACTTAATAGCCAAAGCCAAGCCTTAAGCTTGGCTTACAATACTGAAGCTTTATGGCAGGCAGCACAGGTATAATCAAAAAGTAGAGCAGAAGGGTCAAATACTAACCACTGTATTCCAACTTTGATTCACTGTGGGACTTACAGGCAAAGCTCTCCCACTCCTCTATATGAAAAGCTGTAAAGCTTATTGACATCACACTTTGGTAAACAGGAATCAAGATCAGCAAACTGAAGTCTTAACACTATACAAATACAAGAAAGAATGCCATCAAATCTGATTCACTGCCTAGGTTTTCCTAAGCCTTTCACCTAAGAGGAAAATATAAAGCTTTTGCTACATCACAATAGGTCTGAACAGTTCTACACAGAGCACTGCTTGCAAAAAAACCCCAAACAACAACTATAGGCACTGACTCACATGTACATTTTGTTGTCAATAGAAAAATGCAATTAACGGCCTTACTCAGTTCTGTGCAGATCTACACAGATAACCTTGGGCTAAATTGTGACACACAGGAAGAAATTGCTTCTTACAAATAATGTGACACAAGTAACAAAAATAACTGTGGTGGCAAGCGTGTAAAAAGCAAAATTCAGTTTGTCACCAAAATAGTCATTATATATTTCTTTAGACTGGCTTCAGATCCTAGTGGAATTTTTAGATGAAACAGAAATTTCAATATCTGAGCTAACAAATATCCTCTCTCTATTTTGATGTAAGCAAATTTTCAGCCTACTGAAGTAGATTTCCTTCATCTATAATTAGCAAATGATCAGTATACATGAAAAGTAACTCAACCTTGAATTCAAGGCCATCCAAATTACAAGGAGAATTCAACCCAATGATCCCTATAGCTCTCATGAAAAAAACATACAAATAAAAAAATCAGTTTTAACATGACTCATAAAGGTGAGAACTAAAACACTATTATTTTTACTGTGAGTCACAGTAACACCTTTCTTTCCTCTCATCAAAGACAAGGCAACCTGAACACAGCCAAATTCATTCAACTGATTCTTTTTGCCAAACTCAGTAAATTTCAGTAAAATTTTCACAGATTTTGGAACTCCAGGAAAAAGCAGAATTCAGCACAAGAGAAGCATCTGTGATATACAGTGCTCAACCTTTTGCAAGAACACCAAGAGAAGGAGTGCCAGCAAGCTCAACTCTCCAGCTCTGAGCACAGACTGAATCTGCTGATCTAAGAATAAAGGCCTTCTGGGACGGTAGGGAAGCCAGGGTTAACAAAAGGGAGAACTGCTCACTTGTAGGAAAGGAGATCCTCATTTCCAGCAATCTGTCTTCATCAGCTGCATCTAGATCCTTACTGCTGCAAGAATTTTAACTTGTTACACTTCCTGTCTTTGATGGTGACCTGGATGAATGAAATCCTGTGTTCCAAGAATAGCAGGGAGCAGTGCTCATTCTTAGCTGAATGACAACACTCTTAAGAGTGGGTGCGTATGTGCAAGGGTCAGAAAGATGCAGAACTCAGCTAAAGGCAAAACTCTTTATAGAGTGGGCCTAGTGCTCTACTGTCAGAAGTAATCAGAGTGGGATATGCCACTGAGCACACAAGGCATTCATCTCTATGCTTCTGTGCCTTCACTTTGATAAAATCCTTCTAGAATTTGGCAATAAATACAAGTTCTTTATTTTTCTGTACTGGCAGCTCAGCTAAAGCTGTTCTCCTTCCTCCATCCTTCAGCACAAGCACTGCTCGTCTCAATAATCAGCCTATTGATGTTTCAGAAATGGAAAGAAAATCTTTTTCAATCTCAGTAAATCCCAGGAGAGATTCTGTTTCCCAGTACCATTGCTCCCCCTTCTTCTCTCCAGCATCACTGCCCATAATAAGCCCTATGGGATAGAGGACAAGGAGGGTGATCTCCCCCTTGCCCTTTACAATAATCTGCATACCTGGTATATCCTGGAAGGAACAATTTCTGTATTTCCACTGGCACAGGAACCACCATTATCCCTTTCACTGCATATGCAAGTTGTAACCACTCAACAAATGACATTTAATTTAACAGAATTATTTGTGTACTTTTTCGCTAAGTCTTGAGGCAAAAAGTTTTTGGAATGTTCCAAAACTGACAGTGAAAAATTGCAATGGAGAATCTGAATGTTCTAACATAAACCTCTGGACAAAACTACACAAGTTCAGGTACAGAAATATAATTTGCAATGAAAAAAGGAGGATGTTAGAACTATTTTGTACCTTATTCTAACAGTGCTATACTACTTAAGATCACTGTACAAATTTCCTCAATGTATATATTAAAATTCTTAGCACACAGATACTTCAACAGTTGTTAAAAGTAGAAGAGCTCATCCTTCCCTAAAGGTGAGAAAACCTTTTGACATATAACTACAGCATGTAAAGTGTAAGGAAAAGAACAATTTTCACTTGAAGACCAACAATACAAAGTGCAGGCCTTTCAGTATTTTAAAGAACATATATAAAAATAACTTTCAGAGTTCTTAGATAAAAACAGCGTACATAACTGCTAAAAGAAGGAGCAAGACAAGAATGACCCTTTACTCTTATGGAAGCATGTAAAAAATATTAATCCAGCAAAATTTAAATTACAGAACTACTTGTAACCATCTCCATGGCAATCATATCCGTCTGTGACATGACAACCCATTCAACAGCCAGGAATGGAATTTGGGAGGGATGAGATCTAAAATTAATATTTTTTCTTGTTTCACCTCTTAACTCCTGATTAATTTATTAGCTGATTGATTTCCATTGTGGTTTTCAACTAGTAATATATTTATTGCCAACCACCTAATACTTGTCCCTTTCCTTGTTTTCTGCACAGGATTCTTACAGCCTTTAGCACATGTTCCCTACACCGATTCCTTCCTCCCAAATAAGTCCAAGGTTTTTCTGTATTAGTCATTTTTCTGAATCCAGGCAAGCTGTTCCTAGTTTTAGCACTGCATGTCAATTTAGAAAACTAATTTGGCCTTCCCAAAATGATACATCCAGTATATTCTTAACGTGGTTCTAAATTCTGAGCCGTTTTCCAACTTAAAATGTCAAGCCTGACTCATTCAAAATATTAGAGCTAGAGCAGCTCTTACATTGTTGATTTTCCAGTAAACTGACTCCATAAACAAACTTCCCCTACGGTTTACGACAGCCAGCACCTATATAAATAAATGACCTTAAATCTGTGCTTCTGAAATACTAATGAGGTTTATTTTATGGTCTACCTTCTAGTGCATCACGTTATTCCCTATAAAACCCCAGGACTCAAGTGAGAATTAAACGTTCATTTGGATGACAAGATATTTGAGGGTGCATTAGTGCATTTAAACTAGATAAATCCTGAAATTTAAGGTTCATAATCTCTGTTTGGGATTAGGAAATAAATTTCTGTGTATACAGTCACAGACCTTTCCAGCTAACACCTACTTTAGGATATACAAATGTTCATGAATATTTCTCACAGGCTAGGGAACGTCATGCAATACACAATTCCCTCTCTGCCAATTCTCAGGGTTATGCTGTAGCCGCAGCAACAACACGGATAGATGAGTAACCCTGAAAAGCAGTTATTGCATTAAAAAAGATCACTAAATATTCATCCATGTGCTAAACTTGTCAAGTTAAGAAGAACAGTTTACAATACTGTGCATTGTAATTTCAGTTCTGACTTCTTTTCATGCATTGTATTTCTCTCATTCAGGCAAGACTTGAACCCTAACCAAGACTTCTGTGAGACCATCTTCAAGAAATAACATGGCAAGGGATTGCCCCTTTGGGGAATGAGCATTTCAGGCAGTCCACAGCTCTGCTCTTCTCTTTACAATGAGCTTCCTCATCCTTCCTTATCAGGCAAGAAGGGAAGATGGGAGCTGGAGCTAAAAATCCTGGGGATGATTTATGGATCTCTAGGAAAATTGTTATCAATTAAGCTGCATTGCCTCCCCATTCATTTCACTTAGGAGTTTCCAGTTAAAAAGTGTGGTGTAGATCTCTTCTAAAAAGATGGCTTCCACATGCTTTGTTATTCCTTCCATTTACCTTGTTCTCTTAATTTTTTGAGACCATGGGGTATTTCTGGCCTATTTTCTCTTTAAAAACATCATCAACATACTGAAAAGCATAGTGGTCTGAGTTTGGAAGATCTAGCAGCATAAACCTCAGCCTTTAGTCATGCTGCTCTACTCTCCAGTTTAAGTTAAAAATGTTGAGTGAAGTGACAGCCCGGGCAGGAAAAGCAGCAACAGTATTTCCAGCAGTAGCAATTTCAAGTTCATTATGCAGAGTTTACCCTTGAGGCCATTTTCTTTGTGTTTTTCTTGTTCTCATTGCTTCTTGCTTGCTTAAACTGACAGCAAGTGCCCTGGTTGATTTTCACAGAAGTACATTTTCTATAGTGAAAAATGACCAGTAGTTTTGCAGGAAATGAAAAAGTAAATCCTAGATAAAACTGTCTGCTGTTGATTAAATACAAATATCCCCTCTTGCATTCAGCATGGGGATATAGGACCCTATTGCATAGCAGCTTCTGAAGGTCTAGAGTAAAGATGTGAATAGAAAATTGCTTTCCCTAGAGAAAGACACTGAGGGGAAAAAAACCCAAACCAAACCAAAACAAAACAAAACCATAAAACAAAAAACCTCAGCCTTTTTTATCCCATAGATTTTGGTTTAAAAATACATGTTCTCCTTTTATTTTTTCCCATTTGAGAAAAATATCAAAATTTAAATAGAGTTCTCTGGATATATTTGGTCATGACCACTTAGAAAAGAAAAACAGCAGTAAAAGATTACATATCTAATAGTGAATTATTATCCATAGTGCAGAATATGGCTATATATGGTCTAGTGTATAGTCTCTGTGGTGTCCAGTGACAGGACCTGAGGGAATGGGCTGAAGGGTCAGAGGAGGTTTAGGTTGAATATTAGAAAAAAAGGGTTCTTCACCCAGATGGTGGTTGGGCACTGAACAGGGTCCCCAGGGCAGTGGTCACAGCTCCAAGGCTGACAGAGCTCAAGAAGCATTTCAACAAAGCTCTCAAGCACATGGTGTGACTCTTGGGAATGGTCCTCTGCAGGAGCTGAACTTGATAATCTCTGTGGGTCCCTTCCAACTCAGTATATTCTGTGATTCTATATGCTACGAAACAGTAATGTTACTTCTGACAGGAACAAATACGCTTTATTGCCCTTTTTAATACATTGTAGACATAGTCAGTATGTAACAACGGTAAAGGCTGCTCACTCCTTGAAGACTTTACTGTTATTTGAAAGCAAGAGACATGTAATAACCAAGCACTTAAAAGCAGGCAGCCAGAAGTAAACCCCATGAATGCATAATGACAGAGACAGGGACAACTTCAACAGTCACTGAATTATCTTCATTTGTTACTTTATCACATGACAGAAGAAAATGAAATGTTTTTAAGTAGTCTCTAAGAGCTTCCTTCCCTCCCCCCCCATTGTCTTTTTTTTTCTTAACTGAGCAATTGATCATGTGTGCAAATGGCATCTACTCTGGAGCACGACTGCAGTGTCCAACAGGCAAAGCCTCTGCAGAGCAGCACCAGGGCTGGAATCACACATTGCCAGAGCAAAGCCTGGTTACAAAAAAGCTCATTTTGAGAAAATGTTTCCAGAACCCCTCTCTTCTGAGTGTAACTAAGGAAAGGGCCAGAGCACAAGTCTTGAACATGACGCAGTCCCTGTCGCAGCACTTGGTGCTTCATGACAGAAGCACCCACAGGGTGCACCGTCCCTGCCAGGCCCAACTCAATGAGATTCACTCTGCATTCAGTCCTCTATACCCAGTGTGTTTGGCATTACAGCTCCTGATCATGTCTACTAAACCTTTTGTACCCCTGTGACATGAAGAACATCCAGCTGCTCTGCACTGCAGCTCTCCTGGCAATTAGAAATGGCCACGACACCAGGAAAGCAAACTCAGCAATGCCAACACAGCAGCCTGGGGGCCAAGTAAGTGTCTGGCACCTGGCTCTAAAACTATCTAAACTGCTGGCACAGTTTCACAATACTGAGATGAGTATTCTTGACGAACACATTGCCATGAGAATTCTTGCCCATGCACCCAGCTTCTCTAATTTTAAAAAATAACATCCAAAAGCTATGAAAAAAAATGTTAATCTAGAGAAAGTCTCTACATCTCAAAAAAAAACCCTAGTAAATAGTAAGGGGAAGAGAGAAAAATTAATTCAAAACAGAGTTCTAAAAGCATCAATTAACATTTCAAACTGTAAAGTTACTTTAGGCTCAAATGCTTCAGATAAGGCTCTTATAACAGGAAATTCATACAGTTTTTAAGTTGTTCTCATTTTCATTTTACAGGATGTCATTATCCAGAGTTCCCAACCTCCAAACCTTACCAAACACACCTTGTTAGGAAGCTGAATTGTAATATGACCAGAGATCAACTAATTTTAGTCTCCCAATCTGAGTGATACTTGATAAACCTTGCTGTTAAATATAATTACTTCATTAAGGAGTTTGAAAAAGAATTTTACATCAAAATTTATCATTTTTTCAAGCACTTAATATCAACCTTTAAAATATTATAATACCTGTGAAGGAAAAACAAAATATTCAGTCCTATGATTTATCTTCCCTATTAGAAGATGAATTTCATACATGTTCAGTTCTGCACTCAGCTGTATCAAGGAAGTCTTCTACTGGACTTCAAGTGACATAAGCAAGAAAGACTGTTGTTCCTTATGACTTGGCCTTGGCAAACCCCTTTGTTTCTTGACTACCCAAGAAAACGGTACTTTGTCCTCTCTGTTGAGGAAGATTGGTTTCTTAACCTGTCTATGCATTATGAAAATATTATTCCTTGATAAAAGCAATACCAATGCTTATGACACCTATCCCAATGATCATTTCCAACAGCGATGTTATGCTGTATTTTAAACCCTAGGTGATCTACGCAACCGTACTTTTCTACCCAGGATGAACTTTCAATTGGAAAATTCAACATAAACGGTCTTTCATCCCTGTTTGAATAAAAACTGATCACATAAAAGGCATCTCTTAAAGATTCTGGTCACAAAGTAGTGGTTTTACAGTCAGCATATGACTGTAGCCAACTGTTTTCAGAGGCTCAGAGGAAGCAAAATATCTTAATTTCCTGCTTTTCACACTGTCTTACTTCTATCTCACTCCTACTCAAGGCCAGTCACATTTTGAAGATACTTTATTCCTGAGATCAGTTCAAGAAAAGCACTTTCACTGAATTGCCACTATCATCAAACAACTGAAGCTGAAGGACCAAACAATGTTACAGTATAAGCACCCTGTATTGTAATAAAGCTATGAGAAAAACAGGCTGTACATAAGATTAATATCTGTAAGATTCTACAAAAATTGTTTTCTTGATAGGTGTATCTACAACACATATACACATAACTGTTTCCTTACTTATGTTTGTTGTTATCAATTAGTATTTTATTCATAATGATAAAATTAAATAGACAGCTAAATATCATAATGATAAATTTAAATAGACAGCTAAATAAAATAATTCCATTAAATTAATAAAATACTTTTATTGAAAATGATCACAATAAAATAGTTTTCTTTGAAAACACATAACTAGCTCTACTCCTGCTATAATGGTCTCTGTATAAGCATCTCTTCCTGTACTATTATCTTAGGCTACAGCATAACTGTCAACACATCAAATGCATTAAGGTAATAACTTCTTCCAGCTGAAATAAAAGGTAATAGCCCCATTAATTTCAACAGGAGCTGACTGGCTGTGAAAACTTATGGCACTCTAGATTAAAAACAATACTTCATCCAAAGTTGGGAAATGGATCTTAGCTATGAGTGCTGTCCCAAGAAATGAATAAAACAAAACTAGGAAGACAAGCCAATTTTACAGGGGAGTAGTACCAAATATTTGGGAAGTAGATTGAACAGGTCAGATAAACCGGAAAGAACAGTCCAAAAACATAATGCCTGCTCCTGAATATATTACCTTAAAGTCAACCATCTTATATAATACTTTATGTCTTGGCATTGTAAGCGTTACTGCAAAGGATCCAGGTGTCACTAAAAATGGGTTTACAACATTTTAAAGGCCAACACATGGAAGCATTTGATGTGGAACTGTTACTTATTCTGAGCTGTCTCTCATCAGTGTTACTTGTGCACAGTATGTGCATTCAGTGTAAAACCAGCAGTAAAACTACTCAGTAACAAACCCTGACAGTATTAATCCACTCTTCTAGTGCCTCTGAAAGCCAGGAAACAAGAGACCAAATAAAAGCTTTCAAAGAGAAGTACAGACTGCAACTTGTTCTGACACTTTAGCAACACAGTCAAATAGAATGACTCTATAAAAGTTAAATTCTGAAGCTCCACTGACTTCAGGCAGATCCATGATGTTACCCCTGTAACAGTCATTAGAGATTCTGGTCAGTGAGAAAGGATCCAAGCAAGAAAAAGAGATCAGAAGTCCCTCTTCTAGAATCCCATGATTTAACGAGCAAGCCCAGATATGAAACAATACACGACCTTTCCCCTGCACCTTCTTCCTCAGACCTGAAAGCTATAACACCAGTGTGCAATTATTTCTCCTTAAGAGTGTTGTTATAAAAAATTAAGATATTGATGTTTATTAGAAACAGAATCTTAATGAAGTTATCAAAGTGGGGCAGAGGCCTGTTTATGAGCACCAGAGGCTTTAATAATTACTTACCTCAAGATCAAGTAGGGGGCATTTTTTTTGTGGGGTTTTTTTTTTTTTTTTCAAATATGACTTGCACCACTCTTGTCACTCTTTCAGCTCTGCTACACAACGTCTATTTTACTGCTCCTGCTACAAATCCAGATGGCTGCAGATGTGCAGCTGGCAACACTATGTTGCCTGACCCTGTTTAGGAGTTCACACAATGCAGTGCTTGAATTAGAAGGAAGTCCCAAGTGCCCTCATTAGCACAGCAGCCAATGAGCTGAAACAGGAGCAGCAAGAGTGGGAAATTTTAGCAAAAAATTCCTAGTACAGGAAATGCCTGCAAGACAGAGGGGAGATTGTATACTTTGCTGTGAAGACAGCAGAGCATAAAAACAGCTCTTTAAGGCATGCAATGGTATTCTGAAAACTAATTGCAAAGTCTATTGGCCAAAGTAAGCCCAGCTACTCTTCTTCAATATGTGACTATCTCCTTTCAGTCATAAAATAGTGCATGATGGTTTACCTTAACAAGGATCACCTCCTTTGTATAGATCTGTAAGATATTAATAAACATGTTGCTGGCTTTATCAAGTATCTTGAAAAAAGCTCAAGTGGTGAGAGAACTATTTTAAGGATGAATGAGTCTATTTAAAAATTTTAGATCTTGTGAAGCTTTGACATTGACTATCTTCAAGGCAGACTCTAAGAGCTGGCTTTTGGTCTTCTCTGTGAAGACAATAAAGGGGTATTAGATAAAATACGTATTTGTTATGTAAATGTATGAACACATGTTTTTAATCAGTGTTGGATCCAATCTCATTATTTGAGCAATTTAAATTACAAGAAAGAAATTCAAAGTATGCTGCCTTGAAACGTGCTTGCACACATTCAGTGATATGAATGTAATGATGTAATGAACTAATTCTTTCAGGCATTACTATTTTTGTGATTGGCATTCGAAGTTCAAGGTACACATGAACTAACATATGAGTCAATCATGTAAACATGACCTTTTCTGGCAGCATGTTGTGTGTACACACTTGCATATGTAAATACATTTAGTTTTTTAAAGAAATAGTCTCTGATTTACAATTTCCTTCTACTTATAATCACACAACAATCAGAATCAACTTAGAGACAAGAGAGTAAAACTGCAATATTAACTACTAAAATATACGCGGTTCCATAAAAAGATTCTATCAGCACCATACTCATTCACATACAGTACTCCACCTCAGGAAAGCCTTGCTATTCCAGGTAGCACTGAAACATGATTAAACTTCGTTAATACCAAGATAATTAATTAACAATGAGTATGTATCTAGCTCCAGTATCATTCTTTTCATGCACAAATCTTTTAGTGCTTTACAGAGAAGCCTAGTTTCACAACTACCACTTGACAGCTAGGCAGTAAAGGCTTGAGTGGTCCCATCCCTTTATCAGGGGCAAAGCCTGATAGAGCTCACAACCCAGCTCTGTACATTCATTCTGCCAGCTGCAGATGTCCCCAAAACACTCACATGCCCCAAGGTCAGTCTGCCTACAAACCTCATCTGCCTTTGCTAAATGCCCTGGAAAGAGTCCCCGTGACTGACTAAAGCACTGAGCTCAGTCAAGCGTGAGCACTTGGCAAAGGGGACCGTCCCAACAGCCGGACTGTCCTCACACCATCACACTGAGCCTGCTTGTGGCCTACAATACAGTGCAGCACAAGCTCCTCTTTCCTCCCTCGGGCCTCTTGGGTGCTCACTCATGTCTGTGCAGTTTGAATGCACAGTGGAAGCAGCCTCAAGCCTGGCCTCATGGCAGAGCCCTGATACATCCCAAGAGGTCCAAGGACACTCCTCATAGGAACAGAAGACGCAGAAACCGAACATTGAAGAGGGTCTAGACATCAAGCTCAATCTATGTAAGTATGATCACAGTACTATTAAGTATGTGCTGAAGCGCAAGCACATTCACATATTGCTCTGCATAGAGATGAACTTCTGCACAGACTTGCACCTGGGGAGGTCAGACATCAGCCAGGAGCTGTTTGACCATAAGAGGTCCCCACTTCTCAGCAGAGCCCTGTTACAGATGTTCTGTGTATCCACTGTGTAAAACACAAAAAAGAAACATGTATTGCTTTAACTCTTAATTCAAGCTGGTCAAGCTCAAATGCTTCACCTCATGCTCCCCACAGGCTGCAAATTGAACATCGTTGGTTACTGCAGCTCACCTGACCCATGATTAACAAATCTTTAAGCAGAATTAATTCAGTCATGTCTGAGCCCTAAATTGCTACAGACAGGTCACAGAAATCCCTATTACTATCCAAAATGACTATACTGGGAAGTTGAGTTCCACTTACTGATTTTAATACTAAATACTTGATTTATAAAGACATTGACCAAAGAAATCCTCATAATTATGTTCAGAATTTGACTGATACAAATATTTTTAAAAATGTATGACTGATCCTTTTTAGAGGCTGACTTTTGTTCCTGATAGCTGCTTTTTCTCTTAATTATTATTTAGAAAACTAAAAACTTTGAATGCCTTCATACGTTCTCTTTAACCCCACATAGGTGAGAAGTAAGAATAGAAGCAGAAAAGGAAAACCACTATTTGTAAAGAAAAAAATCCCTTAAAACATAGTTATACTGCATTTATAATTGGCTGTACATAAACAAGCAAATAGGGTTAATTAAATTAACATACAATATATGATAATTAGACCATGAATAACTATGATACATTTATACAACACACACAAAATTACAGATAAAGGTATGTTGTCCAGAATGACAAGTAGAAGTGGAATCCACAGTCTACTGAGTTTTCACCTGGTATAACCAGAAGGGGCTTTTATGGTGCCTCCTATCCCAGGAAACAGCATCCAGAATTAAGAGTCAATTTTGAAGCAGAACAATTTGTTACATTAATAGTAGATTTTAAAAAGTCTTAATATATACATTAATTTTTCTCTTGCAGATTTCTTACATTTACACTAAAAATAAATATATTCCAACACACAGGTAAAGAGAAGTGACCTTAGTAAACCCAGGCTGCCCATCAGAGATAGCAAGTGCTCAAACTTTTGCTTTCCTACATCACTTTCTGAACATCTTGTTCACTGTACTATATGTGGATATAAAGGATTATGTTTTCAACAGATAATCCTCATTAAAAAAGCATGTCACATGTATATGCTTTTTGAGTGCCACAGATCTAGTATATCCACTTCCGTTGGAATTTTTATTTGCAACCTATGAGGTTACCACACCTCTTCTAAATAAAAACCATTCATGATGAAAGCTGGGCCATCACACACTTCAATGTATCCAAGAGATACTGCAAGAGCATATAAAGCTTTTTAAACATCACACTGCTTTTAAGGCTGAAAAACAGCTAAAGCTACTTACAATTCCACTTTGGCTGTCATTTAGTATGTATCATATGGACACGCATCTCAATCCTGCAGGATGTACAATCAGCAAGAACTGTTTCATTGAAAAACTGATTCTTACTTCATTCCTACTATTTTAGATTACAAACAATGCATACAAATTCCTTTATCATACAGGATTGGTTGGATTAACAACTTCTCACTTAAACATAAGTGCATCGTTTGTAGGACAAACAGGCATTCAGCTGTTGCAAACAGAACCCTGTCTGCCTTGTTCACATCTGCTTGCCACTTTACTTCCAGAGAGCCCATCAAAGGATGAAGCATATGGCCTCGATCTTGTTAGTGTTTGTAAATCGCATGCATACTAAGCACAGCAGAAATACATTCAATTGGAAGTACAAACATGACTTCTGCAGGCAGTGTTCATATAAGCCATCACACGATAAGAGGAAGACAGACAGATAAAGAATTCCCAAGAAAATCCGCAATGGTTCTGACTCTTTAATTGTTTCTCCTGGTTACAGCTCTGCTGGATTAGTGGTTTTATGCTGAGATAAAACCAGCATCAGACCATCAAATCATGTATTTGTCTTCCCAACAGGCCAATACTGACATCTGGTACACAAAGTTACAGCGGACCTTAACAGTCTGATTTATTTTTTATTCTTAAGTAAAGTTGCAAAGCAATTAGCCATTCACAAAAAAAAAGCACATGACATAAATTAACCCTTACTTTTAAATACCTCCTGTGTTCCACCATTCCAGAAAGGAGCATTCCCCCTTCCAAGAAAGTGCTTTTCTAAAGTCCCCAGCATTTGCACATTAAAAAAGAAAGAAAAAAAACAAAACTGCAGGCTTTTATCTTACCCACAACCACCTGAAAGTGAAAGAAGAAAACTATCAAGGAAAAAAGTTGCAGCTGTGCACACAGGTTGAAACAGAACTATGATGACACAGACCAAATGGGGCCTGCAAGAACCACCTGATCACAGGGTAAACAAATTATTCGAGCAATTCCTTTCTCACCTGAAGTTTTAACACCTGACAAATGCGTCAGCAAGAAAAAGGCATATAAAGCTAAAAACTTTTAGCTAATCAAATATAATAATTGTAGTATTATTGAAATAGGTTACATATCAAGAAGCTAAAGAGAGTTTCTCATACAAATAAAACCATTTCCATTTGATTTCAGAGGCTGATTAGTCTACCCAATTCATATGCTTATGGCTGTAAAATTGTAATCTTCTGTTGTGTTACCATTGTCATATCAAAAACAGCACTAGGAGATATTCAAATCTTGCAGCTACCTAGCATAAAAAAAATTCACTGTTCCCAGAAAAGAATGCTAGGACAGACTGCACACTTTGCTGTGTGATTCCTCCAATTTGCTCTAAAAGTTGCACACAAACATGAAAACTTGAATACCTTGCTACACACACTTAGGATCTTCGGATTTTTTTGCCCTGTAACACAGAGCTACTGGCAACTGATCATCCTTGCATTATTTATCGAGCTTCCTTGATTTGTTTCTGGCAGAAATGACAAAACACTTTAGACTCCTTCAGGACGCTCAGAGGCCACTTCTCCTTCAAGTAGTGGATCAGAAGAAAAGCCTGTTTGATTCAAAGAACCATAGAATGGTCTCAGTTGGAAGGGACCGTTAAAGATCATTTAGTTCCTACCCTCTGCAACCAGGTAGCTCAAAGCCCCATCCAACCTGGCTGTGAACAATTCCTGGGATGGGGCATTCACAGTTTCTCTGGACAACTTGTTCTGGCGTCTCACCACCCTCATAGAGAAGAATTTCTTCCTAATATCTAATTTAAATCTACTCCCTTTCAGCTTAAAGCCATACCCCCTCATCCTATCACCACATGCCCTTGTAGAAAGTCCCTCTTCAGCTCTTCTCAGCCCTGTTTAGGTACTGGAAGGGGCTATAAGGTTTCCCCAGGGCCTTCTCCTCTCCAGGTTGAACAACCCCAGCTCTTTCAGGCTCTCTTCATAGGAGAGGTTCTCCAGCCCCTCTGATCTTTGTGAGTCTCCTCTGGAATTGCTCCAGCAGGGCCATGTTATTCCTATGCTGGGGGGCGCAGAGCTGGATGCAGTTCTCCAGATGGGGTGTCACAAAAGCAGAATCCTCTGTGCTTTAGTTTTTTAACAAACTATCAAGGTGTCCATAGAAGCTAAAGCAATTGGTAGGAGCCATGAAGTAAAAATGTAATCAGCCTAAAATAGGTTGAAGAAACATTTGTGAAGGTACTGGTTTTTTCTGACTAAGATGAGAAATAAAGAAACATCTCAGGTTGAGGTAAATTTACAGATTACAGGCACAGCAATTCCACAGAGAACATATTCATAAATATTTCTTTTTTTCAGAACTTTAATTCTAGATTGAGCTTTTCCTCATGTTATAACAAACAGATAACAGTATTTCAATGTCCCAGAAACAGATTACAATCTAGAACCCATTTTCAGGTACAGTACTAAGTTATATTCTAGTAGAATAGTTTCAGTGAACTACAGGTTAACTAAAAGCTTCTCTGCCAAGAGCATTTTGAGAACTCAGCTTCATAAAATCTGAGCAGTCCCTGATGCCACAGCACGTGGAATCATAGATGTCACAAGGAAAATAGGGACTAGCAGGTTCAGAAAGGAAAACTGAGATGGGAGTATGCCCAATCACATCAGCTAGATCTGTGTGCTGGAATCAAGTGATACATCTCCTTCAGGTCTCTGCGCATTGTTCAACTACTCTTGAGCTACGCAGACCTGGAATTAAGAGATCAGCAAAGACACTGAAGAAGAAAGGAGACTTATGAAATCTGTGCTTACCCTTCCAAAGGTAACTTTTTCAATTTTCAGAGAATTATCTTGTTTTTTCTTAAGCATGAGGATACAATAAATTTGATACAAAACCAACAGTATTGCATCTCTCACGTTACAGTCTTTTTTTGCAAGGATTCAAAGTTTCTTCCTCAGAAGAAACAGAAAAGTTACTAATTAAAGCTAAACTGGAGGCCAGAATGCCTGATTTTTGACATCCACTCCTTGTTTGGGATATGCCCATCTGAAGATTCCTCCAGTCTACCAAAAAAGAGAAAATACAATATTTCATGTATAAATGCCAGATATTTTTTCATTGTTGACATTAAAAGGATTATCCTAGAATAAATTGGTCTTAATTGGTTTACAGAAAAAAAATATGAATATGCTAGGAATTCATCAAGACAAATAGGAGTTTGTATTTTATGAATAAGTATTGTAATCATCCATTTGTTACTTGGAAATAAAAACAAACAATATTTGCATAACAAAACTGTTTACATATCTTAATGAAAACGTGTCATTGTCTCCTCCTGGCTTTTATATGACAGTCAGCATACATCTTAGGCCCAATACAGTGAGTTTTACACCATCTATTTCTTCGACAGCTTTAATATTTTAAGTAATCCATATGAGCATGTGGAAGCACTAAAAGAATCCTTGAATGCAGTCATTCGTATTTTAAAGAGGTCAAAATTATTAAGATCTACCAAAAAGAAATAATGCAGAACTAATCACTCTGTAGATTCTGAAAACATGAGACACTAGCCTCACCGTTCTACAAATCAATTCTACTGGAATCTAAAGGATTAGACTGACGTGCATTTCCCAAGCTACATCTGTCATAACAAGTTTAAAAAAGCAACCAGCCCACTGAGCAAGAACTGGCACTTTGGGAAATGGCTTAAATAGCAGTGAGCTCTCAACTAGCAGTTTTATGCTTATTACATATTTGAACAGACTTAAATCAAGAGCCTATTTCTTGTCACCTTCACATTTGACTTAAAGATAAAAATTAAAAAAAAAACCAAAAAACAACCAAACAAAAAAAACCCCACCAAATCAAGTATTGAGAATTATACAGTATATCAAGGACTTCAGGATATTAGTGCTATGGACAGTAAAAGGATGGGAGCACAGAGGCAGCTGTACTCTTTCAACCCTGAATAACAAAGACAAATAGAAGGAAGGCAGCCCACAGGGGCACTGCCTCTGCCCAAGTCTCATTCTTCCCTCAAAAAATCTCAAACTTAGGGCTTTTCCATTCTTCTGATTGCAATTCCCACCTCATCTACATTTTACTGCTAGTGTGCCTAATGCTCCTTATGTAAACAAATCTATGCACTCAAGGCATTACTTTACTTATGCCTAAAAGTATGACCTTGGAGACATTCAACAAATAAAAATCTAACATTGGACTGGACTATGTATTTTGTTATATGTTAAACTGCAGTTGTTTTCAGTTGTTTTTTTTTTTTTTAAATACAAACCAATCCCTTGGGCCATCAAAATTCTCCAGTGGAAGAACTCAAACTACAGATTTGACAGACAAGAAACAGTGCATACACCCTTTAGAGATAATCCACAGAAAACCAACATTATAATGTATCCTGCTTTATTTCATGAAACCTACATAAATGCTAGTCCAACTGCCCAGCTAACTCAGGGCTGACCAAATGCTTGCTAAATACATTGTAATTACTTGAGCAAAGATTGTAGATATACAAACTCAGTACATCCCAAGTGCAGAGTTCGAAACCTCCTTCCTTCAGGCACAGTTTCCCTTTCCTGCACTAAAGCACTTGCAAGTCAAGCATCACAGTAGAGCAAGAAGTCTCTGCATCTGCCCCAGGACTACATTTTCCCAGGTCAGACTCCTGAGCACCTGTGCCTTGACAGCCAGCTGCATCTGTCCTTGGATGGCATGGAGGCAGATGGGAATAGGGAAGCAGATGGACTCAGGAATGAAGGCATGGCAGCAATGCTGTACTAGGGCTGCAGGAATGTACTAGCGGAAAGCAGCATTTTAAAGCCTAACCTGAAAGTTCCCAGGATTAGCGCAGTGCTCACAAGACATTATATGTACATCTCAGCACAAGCATGTTGCTGCCCTGCAACCAGACACTCTGCTCGACCTCATGGCTTGACATTCAGATCTGCCACAGCATCTCTGATGTAGCACTGGAGTTTTGGATGAGCAGTCATGTGACAGTGTCACAGCTGCAAGCGTCCCACTGCTGGTGAGATACTTGTCAAGACAGATCCAGCTACTGGTACTTTACTTTTTCAGCTTTCTAATGTCAGGTATGTGGAAAGAGGAGAGACACTGGAAAAACTCATTTTTTTCTGATTTTTGAGCAACTTCATTAAAACTCAATGCAATGGAGCCATTAAACCTGGCTTACCTTGAAGCACTCTATGGCTCCAATTCAACAAGTCTCATCTCTCAAAAAACAGTTGCCATGAACATCAAGGTAAAGACTCTTTGTTGCTCAATCTCAAAAGTCCAGAAACAACATAAGGATTTTTCTAAAAAACTCATAAATCATAGTATTTCATATGCTCTATTTGAGGGCAATAATAATTTTGAAAATAAAAAAGTACAACTGCATTCATAGAAATCCATTTTCTTCACTGGTCTATGTTTGTATCTTTACAGACATAAATATAGCTCTGTTATACAATTCATTTTTATATTTTATTTACAGAAAAAATACAAAAAACATGTATGTACAAACTGTCATAGACAAGAAACAAATTAAATAGAAGATAATCTAATTAATCTCTGAAATGTTGTAAAGGAACTTCAACTACAACTGAAAACACACAAGTTTCTTTGGTGAAGAAATATTACCCTCACCACTTCTTTCAATGAAAAGAACAAGCAAAGGTAATTTAGCTATCCTGCACAACTGAGCAAGTGTCATTCTGTGTAAACACTAAGTCCAGGAGGACTACCCAAGGTGAATCAGAACAGAATTCTATCCAAAGACTGAAAATGGTTGCCTTCATTTGATTAATTAATTCGATTAAATTAATTATTAGACTTAGTGATGTTGAAGCCATGAGATTTCCCAGAAGCTGAATTCTCCATTTAAAAAAAAATGAATAAAAATACTTTTTAAAAAGTGTAACACAAGCACCTAGAATATGCTTTTCCATACCCTGACACTCAAAAGCACGCCATTTGCCCAAAAGACTGGTGACTGGTAGAGGAAGCCCAGTTAAGTACCATTAAATTCTATTATTAGCTTTCTAGCAAGGCTAATTACAAGACTGCCAACCCAAAACGTCATGGTGATTTCTCATCTAATCATCTAGCACCCAGGAAATTAATGGAAGCTATCAATCCATTTTTCTGACACATATTAGGAAAAACTGATGCTTAACATGAATATCTGACATAATCTTTACAGCTTCCTGAGCCAAACAAAAGAAACTGAATTAAAAGCAAAACAAACATCACATGCCAACAACAGAAAAACATCACCAACAAACAACCAACAATGCCTTGCCAAATGATGAGGTTCAACTCCTAGAAAAAAAACCAAAACCAAACAAACAAAGAAACTAAACAAAGTCTCAAAGACTAAGGCTGATCCTCTAAAAGGTTTTTTGTTGGATACCATCTGAGAACTCATGGTGCTACTATGCAGAATTTGTGTCTGGGATTACCATAGTATCACCCTGATGAAGCTTTTTATCTTCCCAATTTTTTATATTTTCTTGAAAATATAATCTGTGAAACAAATAATTACTATCTTAATAGGCCTCTTCTTATTGCATTTTTTAAATTATTCTAATGCTTATAGTTGATTAAAATAAACTCTTTACAAGGACTTCCTGTATGTGTAACTGTGCAGGCATCTGCTGAGTCAATATATGATCCATTCCCAATGGTTAAATATTCCTCTCTCACTCCTGGCTCCATAGTATGATCAGGGATCACTAAATAATACCAATGTCCTTCTTATCTGACAACACAAAGATTAACAGCTTGAAGGGAAGACATCTCACTGATTTTTCCCTCTTAGCTGTTTTCCAAAGAAGATAAACCCAAAGAAAATCAATGAAATAAATCCCTTTTTAAACACACCTGTTTCAAACTGATTGACAGAATATCTCTTTCGATTGGAGACACACAGGTTTCGTTTGCACACACATCAGTAAATGTGACATAGAGAGACAACTAATTCAAGTAGAACTGCTCCCTGTTCCTTGTACATATCAGTTTATTTTCAAAAAACAAAACTGACTGAGGGGGTTTCCAATTAGTACCGGGTGACACATCAGCCAGCGGGTGCTGACAGGCGGGTTTCCCTCAGGTTGCCCATCCACCTGCAACCGGCACGCGCTTCGAAAAGCGATCATTTTTACCAAAAGCAGTCGCACGGGGCTAGTAATACAGGCATTCGCAGTTACATAAACCGGTGCTAAAAATAAACTTCCGAGGCGCGGGTGGGCAGCGGTGGGGCAGGGCTGGGGCCCGGGGGCACCGTGGGTACGAGCCCGGAGCCGGCCCAGAGCCGGCCCGGTGTCAGCCCGGGAGCCGGCCCAGAGCCGACCCCGAGCTATCCCTGAGCCAGCCCAGAGCCATCCTAGAGCCGGCGCCGCTCCGGCCGGGACCCCCGTCCCGCCAAGTCGGCAGAGGGGGTCGCGGGCGGCCCCTGCTTACCACCAGCACGGGCACGCCTGCGGTCAGCGAGTAGAGCAGCACGGGCGGCACGGCGCTGCGGTCCTCCGGGCCCGGGTAGGGCTTGCGGTACGCGCCCTCGTAGCAGAAGAAGCCTTGCACGTTGACGGTGAAGGTGTCCGTGTACTCGAAGTAATAAGCCAGCATCACGGTCCCTGCCATGATCACCATCTGGAAGTAAAGCATGCTGGTGAGCGGAGAGGGCACTCGCATGTACGCGGGCTGGGGCGGCCGCGGCAGCCCCGCTCCCCGGCGGCATCCACCGCGGGCGGGGCGGGCTCAGCGATGGCCGGGAGCGCGGCGGGCCCGGCGGGGAGCGCGGCCGGGCTGCGCACGGCAGGGCACGGCAGGCGGGGCCCGGCCCGC
>JAWWMP010000005.1:18513294-18524772 GCA_035047865.1 Dendrocincla tyrannina
CCGGCTCGTGCAGGGGTGGGGCGGGCGGAGCGCGGCGGCGGCGGGGGCGGCTCCTCCTCCTCCTCCTCCTCCTCCTCCTCCCCGCCCTCCCGCCCCGCCTGCGGAGCCGCGGCCGCGCCGGACCCCGGAGGAGCGGGGCGGACACTAACTTGGGAATTCCTCGGCCCCGGGACGGCCCCGGGACGGCCCCGCGGCCGCGATCGGTAAGGGAAGTGTGAGTCCGTCTGCGGACCGGCACACGCACCTGTCCGACGGGCGGGCTCGGGCACCGCCGACAGCCACGGGCGGGCCGGGAGGGCAGACCGACCGCCGCTATTCCCCGAGCGGGAAAGGCCCCAACAGGCAATCACAGGATCGATTAGGTTGTAAAACACCGCTGAGATCATCGAGTCCAACCTACGACCCAGCACCACCATGGCACTGAGTGCCGCGTCCAGGCTTTCCTTACACACCTCCGCATGTGATTCTGTGACTCTGTGATTTTGCAAGAAAATCATTCTTAATTTTTTGCTCTGTGGTTTGCCAGACATTTTTAAGTAAGCAGTTTTGGAGATACTTTGTAGCTATATCAGAATCAAAATTCGATTCCTTAAAAAAAAGCCACTCAACAACTTTAGTGTATGTACTTATATTAAAAAACCTGTCAATACATAAGATCAAATCTGAGCATAACTACTTGTTTGGATCACCAGGTATATGAAATGCAACATCTGATTTTTATAATCAACTTGTCCTCCTAGGTCATTACTGGCAACAGTAGAAGTTTCCCACACCCAACCTCACCCCCTGAGCCTTCCAAAATCAGAAATGGAAACAGTGTTTAAACGGACACCTGAACCATAAAGAGCCCACTCATGTAGCAAAGGCTGTTAGAAAAAACAAATGAGATTTGATTGCTCCGTTTTACAACGCGTAGTCATTCTTCTAGTGTTGTACTTTGGCTTTAACTGTTCATTTTCCTTCCCTTTCTAGAAAATTTTGTCTGTGTTCAGTGATGTTAGTCTGCATGCATTTATTTTTAATCAGCCTTGAAGAACACACTCTTCATGCCTGGATTCCACATTCAGTCTATTTTTATGTGTTCTTAACACGCTCTCCAGAAGAATCTAAATCATGTCATTCGCATTGCTCTCACCAGGCTTAACCGGATAGCTCTGTACCTTTACAGATTTTTCACAGTGAGACATGAGACATCTTGTGGTGAATTCTGCCTAGCACAGAGTTTATTTTTCCCATTTCTTTAGCACAGTCCAGTACCCATTACCATACACATAAAAATCTTAATCCTGTAAACTCCATATGAACACCTTAATTGTTAGGATATAGGGCCTGATCCAAAGACCAAAGTCAACAGCAGGACTACAATAAGCATGAGACTCAGCTCCTCAGTTCCATTTGAGTCCATACCCCACAGAAATGCAGGTGGCATATTTCTTTCCAAAACTGGCATTGACGAAAATCAACCTTTTTCCAGAAACTAGCTAATAAAATAGTCCTACATTTTGCTATTACAAACCAACTTCTGTTTATAGATATACCAATGGAGATACCAATGTGTATATTCATTAGAGGACATAAAAAGTCTTGTTTTTACAAAACTGTCTTGAAGCTACTATGAAAATATCTAAAGGATTTGGGAAGGAATCTCCATAAAGAACTCTTTAATGAATAGCAAGGGGCTCAACTAGAAAACTTTAAAGCCGAAGGTATATAAAAGCTTCAATGATTTTTTTTTCTTTGTAAGCTCTCTAAATTTATGTCTGTTTCTGAAAATAATGATGAACTGTGTATTTATTTTTATACAGGTAAGACCTGCTCTCACACTGTCAACCTTTCTCAGCCTCTTGTTCATCTTCTATTTAGATCTTTTTTTTTCTTTAGAATAAGTCTGAAAGGCTTGATTTATTGCAGCTTATAAAGTTAAGTTAAAATCTGGATTAGCTTCTGTCTAACTTGAACCAGTTGAAAAATATACCTGCACTTGATGCTTACTACTCTTCTCTTCATAGAGGATGACTGTTGTAATATATAGACTACTATTTGGTATAATAACAAAGGTTAGGAATGCATAGATAAGGCAGGTCCAAGCTCCACAAGGTGCTTGGAATATTACAAAAACAGACAATAGTAGCAAATATTGCTTTCTTTTAATGCTCATAGCCACATTCTCATTCTTGCAGATGTACTGTATAAGCAAAGGCTGCACGCCAGTGACTTGCCTTCATGAATATGCAGTTAGCTGATCAAGTAAAACCAAAGATGGCCTTTTATTATAAAGAACATCATGTTTATTGACTGCACAGTTGAATATGCAAACATGTATTAAATCAAACAAATAGAAATATAAGAACACAATCCCCAGTGACTAATGCAACCAGTTAAATATATTCTGCAACCCCTGTGATATGCAAAAAGACATCAGAACAGCAGAGAAAAGCCCAGAACCAACAGTTTTGTTTCAGAAGGCTATTCATAAAATTATCAGATGAAACTCATATAACAGATGCTTGTTTTGAAATTAACTTCCTTGGGAATAATGCCACTGAGCTCAGAGCAGGAGTTCCCTTGATAGTCCTCATTGGTTTGTCTTGTTATTTTCATTTGCTACATACTTTTAAGTGAAATTTCAGCTCAGGAGACACAATGTAGAGCAGGGCAGACAAAGATAAACTTTAGATGCGCTGTTTTGCAATACTTTGAAATCATGACCTTCATCACAGGAAAATATTTCCAGTTCCAAACCAAATTCACTACCCTTTTGTGTGCTTATATCACCATTTCTTATAGTATTTTCTAATTATAAAACATTGCTATGGCAAATGGCAGTAAAGAAAGAGAGCCAAGCCAACAAAGCCATCTCAATGGGAAGAAAAATAAGAGTTGATATAAAATCATCACACTGTTTGTATCTTTCTGTTTACCTCTTTCATGCTTTATCAGACTGTCAGCAGCTGGAAGCCCCATGACTGTTTCCCCTGTTCAATCTCCACACTACTGCACTAATCCAGCCCTTTCTGAGAGCAATATTGGATCTGTGTTGGAGAAGAGACAGAATGAACTAAAATGTCTACAGATATTGTTAAGAGATAACTAAAAGGACATTCTAATTGATTAATTAAATTGCTTAATGGTGTGCAGTAATATAAATCCTAAAGCCCAGGACATTTACTGCTAAAATTTATGCTTGTAGGACTATCATAATGCAAGACAAAAATAATTTCCTGGCAGCTGAAGCAGAATCAGCACAGAATCAGAAACGGGGGCTTGCCCAGAACACTTGAAGCGTGATTTAAACAAGTTATGCACCAAGTATAAGCTTTTCATATGGTCTTAGTAGTAGTTCACAGAGAGAGACAACTCCATTAGGTGACTAAGCTCTACTACATTAGGGCAGGATGAATCATCTTCTGAAAATGTCATTCATTACATCCTAAGAAATGCCAGTGTCTGATGATACCACTTGCAATGATAATGGCACAAGCTTTGATGACTAGGTTAGACTAGCACCCTTCTTTTAAAGGGCTCCAGTAAGGTGTGATCAATTTTATGTTTCACTTACACACAGCAAACCAGCTTCAAATAGAAATTACACTTTCAAAGAGCCAAACAGGGGGAAAAAAAAAAGTCAAATTAGTAGCAGCATAAGAATTAATATTGCATTTATATTGCAGTATTATGTAGAGCTGAACCCCATTTCCATAGAAGACAACATTTTACCCCAGTAAGCTTGGGCATCTCATAGGATGCAGTGCAAGTATATGAGAGAGCGAGCAGATGGAGATGAAACAAATGAGGAGGAGGACAAGGCAACAATGAAATGATTGATATAATGAGTAGCAGTCACAGCACATTAGTATACAAGTCAGTGTTTACATCAATAATACAATTAATCTTCTTAACGCTGCTTGCTGTATTCAAATTAAGAAGTGTTATTGCATGGAAGTTCTTCATAGATTATAACAAAGACTTGGGGTGCCAGAGGGACACCACATAACTTAGGCCTGTACTTTCTGAGAATTAAAGCCCACATTAGCATGTCTACAGTATACTGTCATAATAAAAAAATACAGACACAGTTTGTCAATGGGAAGTTACATGAAACACTGATACTTGAAAGCTCAAATAATGATTATTTAATCCTACCTAAGATAAACTTGGGAAAAAGCCTACCACTTAGAAAATTACTACTGCAGCTATGAAGTTATTTTCATTGATAGACACATTTTTGGTAATTGCAATGCTACACAGACTGTACATTTGACAATCTTTGGCATAATTGGCTGAATAAAAATCATATGACTAACCTCAGAATGTTGGAATAAACTACTTATATCATTTAAACAGATTCTTACAATTTCTTTTGCTGAAAGAAACTCCCTTTCCCTGATAATCAACGATGCCTTGGAAGATTGATGCAGCAGATTACTGAACAGTAGCTGACATAAGCAGGGCACTTGCCTATTCATGCTGCAGTAGTCATACGGAATAAACAATAATCACACAGATCTACCTTGTGTAGGACACTATGTATCTGTACAGCCAATTTTGTACAGAATCCAAAATTAGTTCAGACATTTTACAATGCCTGAAAGTTTTACAGACCAGTTCTAAAACTCTCTTTACATATTACTGAATTAATTTCACTCATTTGAATATGTTAGTTTTCTGCATTGTAATTTGCCTTCTCTTTTGTATCTTTTTATTATAAATAGTGAGACTAATTAAGATAATTCATTGGCTAAAGATTCTGTACAGTCATTAAGGAGATATGCTTAAAGTAAATGTTTGCCCACTCCTCAAGGTTCTATGTTGTCACTATAAAACTTTCATCAATCTGAAAACCCAGAAGCATAAAGGAAGGAAATGGTGATCCTCTCAAGCCACCTTTCTGGTGTTCCTTATACTCTCACCCCCAACCCCCAGTTTAGCTGCCTGTAGGAACTGGACCCTAGCAGTCCCCAGTACTCTTACAGATTCTATAGACATTTCTCAAGGATCTGTGAACAACAGCTGAAGTTACCACAGAGATGGAAACAAACTTCTGTTTTAACTAAAGGAGACTTTGTTCTCTTGCAGGAAAACTTGTGTGAAAAATCCCTCCCTGTCTACTTGCAGGGTGGCTGTTTTAGTGGCCAGGGTTGCTGGTCTCTGGGATGAGCCCACCCTCTCATTTTTAAATCCACACTTAAACAGAAGTATGACTAATGTTTAGGTCTGCATACTTAGCATCGTTATCTTTTGCTAATTCTATGACTGGGAAATAAAATATTCTGAGACACCTGAGGAGGGAAAATGTAAACCCATCCAAAAGTGTGTAAAGAAATGAGACTGTCACTTTGGCATGAGACTGCATTGTGAAATTGTAAGGTCTCCCTTTCATGTCTGATGATTCCTCAGTTCAGGGCAGCTGCATAGTAAAACTTGCAGAGTGACCTCTTTCCTTAACCAAACTCAGCCCTTAGCCATTGTATCATGAAAGGTTTAGGTATACAAGACTCCATTTTCAATCACAAATCTGTACCTAAGATTAAATTAACCCACTTACTAACTTCCTATCAAAAGGCAAAGACAAATAGGCCCATATAATAAATTATGTCCCAGAATCACTGCATACGTCCAGCTCTGGTTGTAGTTAATGTATGCAGCTCATCCTGGCAGGAGTCCAACTCTTCCTCTGTAGCATTTTCTGCTGGGTCAGCTCATGCACACTTGTGCGGTAGAACTACTAATGTTCTTACAAATTATACCAGACATTTCTCATTAGCATTACACCTGAAATCCCACTCCCAAATTGGATATTATCCATTACTTCATAAGATTACAATGAAAAGCAGAGAAAGAGCAAGTTTAGGATACCTTTAGGCAGTGGTTCAATGGAGAAAAGAAAACCAAAACACCAAAACAAACAGGCTCACAGAATTTACAAAACAGAATTACAAACAATATCCATTGCTACCAGGTATTTGTGCAAGAAAGCTAGAAATAGAGTTCATTGTTTTCTTAGATAACTTTGAAAATTGAAAATATTTAAAGTACATTTCATAATACTCATCATTCATACCGAGCTCGCATTCAGGTTTTTACACACATCTCTTCTTTGAAAAATGCCCCTTCTTTTGTAGCTTGTTCATTAGGTTGCAGCAAAGATAGAAAACTCCAGAAAGAGGAAAATTTAAGTAGCAAATGTGGTGAGCTACAAAGATACAAAGCATTCTTACAGCCCTGGGTTACTGCCATGAATGACACCATCACCAGGCCAATGAGGAGACACCTGACAGGAATTTCCTACACTGGCATGTTTCATAAAGCTCCACTTTCCATGCCCACTGTAGGAGAGATGCCTCTGCACTTTCAGAAGCCCTCACCTTCTGCAGAACATTGCCTCTACAGTATCCTTTTTGGCTACAAGGCTAAGCTCACAGTAGGACTAAAAGGACAACCTTTGTTTGAGGCATTAGACCTGATCACCTTGAAGTATGTCAGTGCATTTCTCCAATTGACTGTACATCTACAAAACAATTCTTTCAGGAAGCATCCATTTCCATCAATCATTATTCACATACTCTCCTCCTATCAAGGTGTCTCTATACTTGGAGATATATTCGAAACTTCACTTACAAGGCTCTGAGGAATCTGACCTAGAAGTGAAATCAGCCCTGCTCTGAACCTAAAGTTTTCTGATTTTGTGAATTACGTTTTATTTGCTCCAGCCCAGAGATTTGCTGTCTTTAGTCTTAATGGTTATAATCCATTCTAATGGTGATTCACTGCAATTATTGTAATTCACTTGATTATTGTAATTCATATCTGAAAATAAATCATAATTCTTCTAAATTGGTGAATTGATGCAAAGTGAAATTTCCCATCCACGTACTTACACTAGTAGCAACAAAGATATCTCTTAATTTCCCCCCATCTAAAGGGACAGTACTATATATATAGGTATGTATGCTTCAATAAGTTGCTATGTAAAACCTGTTAAAGTATTGCCTCTTTAAAAAATTATCTGAGACACTACCCCTTTGAGTTGGTCATAATTTCTTATCATAATTACCTTTCAGGCAAAAACTATACTGTCAAAGATTAGCAGGAGATTCATGAAGGCAACAAGGAAAGAAGTAACTTAAACATTGTACTTACTTCAGGGAGGCATAACAACAACTTGTGCTGCTTTGATAAGTGAAGCCTGAACTGAAAGTAGCAGCTGGAAAACTAAAGAGCCAGAGTAATAGTAAAATAATAAACCAGCTTTTGAAGATTCTTTGTGGTAACTTGGCACCATGAATTATTATTAACTAAGGCTTTTAAGCTCTGCTAAATTAACTTACTTGAGATTGCTTCTCATTTAAAAAAGTTTTGTGCTTAACAAATTGTTAGACTAACGGATAAGAAACTTATTAGCTTATAATATTACTATCACTAGTATAATAGGGGACACCGTCAAAATGTTATGTAACAAAATATATGCTTGTATGTTAATACACAACTCTTTTACTTTGGTCGCTGCTTCTGAAAATCCTGACTCATTCAATGCCTTACTCATCCAGCAGACCAGCTTAACTACAGACAACTGACTGTATTAAGAGAAAGAAGAGGCAAGTGACCATATGGGAAAAAATTATGAGAAAAGGAAATGTGGAGAGCAAGAGATTTGTGCCAGGGTACATTTAAAAAGTTGGCAAAAACATCAGAAGTTGAAATTCCAGGTTTCTTGTGGAAAAATGCAGTAAGTGAGGAATTCTGGAGGCTCCTGCCAGAGGTAAAGGATTACAAGGTAGCTGCTCAACAGCTCATACTGGCAGCGAGTACACGGATGGGACAGCAGGACAGGATGGAGAGATTTGTCTATGCAGAGGCAGCCTGGCTCTTCATAGGCCTGGCAGAGAGGTAAAGAAGGCTGAATCCCTGGGACAGAACCAATGAATATGAAGTATCTTCTGGATTCATTTTAGCAGGAGATTAATTGATACCTGCAAAACTAAGATTAATATCTCTTTTCTGCTATGACTACCTAGTGACTTCTTGTATGGCCTTAAAGAATCATGCAGTTTTTACACTCCTCATATTGCCAGAAACTATCATTTTTAGAAGCATATAAGACTCATTTCCTTTGAAGTGACTGTTATGTGGTAAAGCTGTAAATGCAGTACAACTAGCTCAGAAATAGAGAGCCATTAAAATATTATTAGTGTTTGGTCTTTGCCCCTCTTCCTCCCCATAAGAATTCTGCTGATTTATGGAAATTAAAATCAGTAGGATATCTGAGTACAGAACATAAGGACTGCAGAATCACATTCTCACTAAGCCAGCGCAAAAATTAACCTTTGGGAAATGGAGCGGACAGTTGCTAAAAAGATGCAACTATCTTAGGACACATAATTTTTATGGCATTAACCTTTTCTTTGTAGAGCAATGCCAATATCCAGCATGCTGAATACTGGTTCTGCAGTAAATAGGACAGCATCCAAATTGGGTTTAAGCAAATTATTTAGCTTATTAGGCATCCTAATGTCCAGTATTTAATTCCATTTGGAACATTTAAAATTTCAGCTAGCAAAAAAAAAAAAAATCATCCCACAGAAATGGGAACAATATCAGATTTGTCCCAGCTGCCTCTGGCCCTAGTTACACAGCCCAAGTCAACAGTAAGTTTAGGAAAAACCATGTAGGATGTATTATGTCTGACTTTAAACAAAGCATATCATCCACACAGGTTTTGATCATGCACTCTCTACGTAATATCTCAATTGTCTTATAATAATGTTGCAACTAGCAACTCCAGAAACAAGGATAATGTAAACAGGGAATTAAAGCAGACTTTGTCATAGAATCTTCTCTGAAGATAAAAAAATCTTGAAAGGAGAAATTTTCATTGCTGTTGATACACAGCAATTTAATCCTACACCAGTAGCTATATCTCACTAGTTTTATACAATGTATAGATACTTGTACATAATCGTATCATTTCAGTTTTCAAGAAAAACATCACCAGTGTGGGTGTTTTAAAGAACTACAGACTAATAAAGTGTATAAACTAATTGGGATAGTTATGCTATACAAACTCTTAGAAAAGACATACACTGTTTAAAAGTATCCCTAAGCATACTAAAAATATCCCACCGAAAAAGGAAAATTCAGCTACATATTTGTATCCAAAAGGTACAGAATTCATGATGCCCTCCCTTCTAGGAGAGCCAGCAGGACTGGTATACCACAATCCATTCACTGGATACCAGAAATTTTTTCTCCCTGCATTTTTTGTGGTCAGGACTGAAAAAATCATTGCAATACAGAGAAGAGCAAAAATCCTAGAAACCTTTTCAGACTCCAAGACAAGTCCAGAGGAAAAGAAAAAATCATTCATAGATTTCCCTCAGAAATCTATTTCCCTCAGAATATAGTTCCCTTGGATACTACTGTCCATGGCATGTTCTCTCCCTGCCTTCTTGTGCTTTGATCTATTTCTTGTAAGTAAACCAGGCATTATGAAAAGCAGGGGAAACAGTCCCCACTTCATGTTATTGGGTCCTGCAATTGTGATCAGTCCCAGCAGGTGAGGATGAACAAAGGGGGGATGGTAGCTCGTTTCTGCATTGCCTGTGGTGACTGACACAACTCTTACACACAGGATGTTTAGATAGATGCATCTGGTTCTCTGTTACACAAGCCTTAAATAATTACCTGCTACAGTGAAAATGCTTATTAGGGCGTTACTGGTTTATGAGAGCTAAGCTCAGAAATTGCTTGGGAAGATTACATTACTAATAAAGAAAATTTATTGAATTATGATGCTTTCTCCATTTCAAAGAAGCAGCAGCTTTCCAATGCTTGCTTTGGCAGTAGAAGACATTAAAAAGTTTCATTAGCACTTCGTGCCTTTCATCAGCATCAGTTCATTTTCTCTTAGTTGCATGGCTCTCAGTGAATGATTAATATTGAAATCCTCTTCTCTCTGAATGTTTATCATCCTGTTAGATATGGCTGGAAGTTTAATTTTTCAGGGAATTGTCAAGTAAAGCATGTTGCTCTTTTTGAAAGTAAAACACTACACAGAGAGCCAGAGGCCCCCTTGTTTCTATCAGGGAACTATTCTTGTCTAGCAATGATGGAACAGATCTTTATTATATAGATTTTTCCATTGTAAAACATTACTAAAATGAGTTACACAAATTAGCAGCCAAGAACTGTGAATAATTACTTTCATGTAAGATAATTTCAATCCAGAAGTTACTTAAGTGAACAGCACAGTAAATGTCGGTTAATCAATACAAGACAGTAACTTTCACAAAACTCAGAATCTGAGTTGGTAAACTTTGCTATTTCCACAAAGGAAAAGAAGCATCTATTGAATGGGAAATTCACACGGAACTTCCCTCCATGCTCTTTGTTGGATGATTGATACATCAAACTCAGCAAGATTTTAAAAGGACCAGGAATTTTTTTTTTTTTCTGTTTTTAGAATGGGGTTAGAGGACAAACAGTCATGAATATTGCTCTGCAAGAGGATCTCTGTAACATCCTGGACAAATTTAATGACAAAGACTGCCTAAGCAATTCACTTCTTAGTTCAAAACTCACATATTTTCCTAAAGCAACTTATTTGTGCTGCCTGTTAGGATTGTATTTTTATCTGAAGTCATAAACCACAAGTACTTAATGCAAGATTAGAAAAAACCATCTCCCTCCAGACTCAGATTTTCTAAGAAATATGCAGGATCGTCAAAAGTATATTTTTCCCTATGTCAAAATGAGCCAAAGGGCTTTTAATTGAAGGGACAACTATCCACCAAAGACAGCCAAAGTCACTGAAAGCTATGGAATAGGTTTTCAGCTATATTACATTTATTTATATATTTATTTTTCCTATTAAATCTCTGTATTATTTCATCTCCTTCAAAGATTGTATATATTTGATCCTGTCCTGGTATTTTGTAGGTATTTATGATATTGGAAGCATTATGTTGCTTTAAAACACTTTTCTGTATGTTTTTTCAGTGGTTTTTTACAACATAATTAATAAAACAGCTGAATATATTTTTGTTATTATTATGATGGAACTGTTATCATAATTTTTATACTTTCTTTAATTTCTTTCAGGCAGTACCTAAATTTTGAATTAAAATGTCTATTCAAAGTCTTAAGAGCTAAATCATGGAGAACAAATCAACAATATGTAATAACAGTATTATTAGATATAAATCTGCATAACATTTCCCTTTTCCTATGCTGTTTCATTTGACATTGAGGAAAAAAGTCATCAGGCACCTTACTCCACACCTAAAGGGGATTACAAGTCTTGGAATGGGAATAAATATATAAATAAATGTACTCAGTAGAAGCAAGAACCATACTTTAACTCCATTCATCTAAGAGCAGACTCCAGTATACATATCTAGTGTTTCACTTCAGTACAGTATCTTTAAGGCCCAGTAAAAAAAAAAAAAAAAAAAAAAAAAAAAAAAAAAAAAAAAGGGTAAA
>JAWWMP010000005.1:18524872-18537824 GCA_035047865.1 Dendrocincla tyrannina
TTTAAGGCCCAGGAAAAAAAAAAAAAAAAAAAAAAAAAAAAGATTAGGCGTTCTAGATTTAAAGAAGAAATTTGAGAGTTATAAATTAAAATATAGATTGCTTGATAAGTTGAGATTTTGAAGGCTGGCTATTTTGGTGGGAGATGTGAAATACTTATTTCCTTGTTGCATTTCCAGTATCACCACAAGTTCATACAACTGCAGTTCAGTCACTCACAAGCAACTAGTTTTAGCATCCTATGCTAAATGCCTTACTGGCCAGTTTTTAAGACTGTTGACAAGCTACTTAGACACTGGAAACAGAGGGAAAAAAAGAGGTGAAGAAAACGGTAGGCTGAGGAAATGACACAAAAGAGAGATTATAAATAATGTCCTTCTTAGGCAGAAAATAAATCTTTAAAACCCAAAGGGTAAAACAGAAACTAAGATTGACCTCCTGCTATTGAATCAGCTCTAAATTGCCTGAGTCATCTTGATTTTCAGCTATAAAAAAAGCTCACAATTCAATGGACAGTAAATTGCATAAGGAGCTCTGCAGAGTGCATAACCAAGGCAGAGAGAAATCAGCCAGGGTCTCCTGAGAGGCACGAGAAAAAGATATCACTGTATTGTTACAAAACATAACGTCCAAAAAACCCTAAAGAGGACAAACCCTATCAGTGTACTTAAGCACAGTTCAGATACTAAGAAGTCTCTTGCACATTAAAGTAAATTTTTCACAAAATTTAGGTAGGTAGACAGGTAGTTGATGAATGTAACTCCGAAGTATCTGAAGTACATGGAAGACAACATTCTCACAGGTACATGTATTAAAGCATCTGACCACTGCCAGACTTAATCATAGTCTAATTCTAAAAGTTAAAGATGAAAGGTGAAAGAATTATACCTGCTCTAGAGATTCAGTGAGTATATTTATATGTGCTGGGCGGGGGAGGGAGGGGAAAGAGAAACCCCAAAAAAAACCAGATAAGGTAGATTGTTTACATTACTAAATGATAGTAATACACTTAGTCATTTCAGTATGAGAATGCCTAAGCTTAAAATTGAGAAAGTGTGAAAGAACAGCAGAAGTTTGCATCTGGTGATACTAAGAGGTTACAAGATTAGACTGTTAGATTTAGGGTAGTAAAGACTGAGCCACCAGGCAGTTAGACAGCTCACTGCCTTGTGCCAAGGATTCCCCTTAAAGACAGATAGCTAATGTGACCTCATAGCTGTTACCTGGACATCTGTTTTCAGCATATATGTCAGAAAAAAATACTTCACTTATCAACAAATGACTTAAAACATCTCAGAGAAAGCAGAAATAAGCCAGGTTTAGCATAGCAATGGACAAGGTAGAAAAACTGAGGTCAAAGGAATATTGAACAATATCTTTGGACAATAATTGGCCTTTGTAATCTAAATTTATGGTCTAACAGCTTGATGAGTTGGTACTGCTGGAGAAATTAATATGATATTTTATAGCTTTGAGGAGGTAAATCTCAAAATCTGATGCTTACATTAACTTCTTTAATGAAAAAGGTACTATGAAAAAAACAATAAATAAGCAAGTGCAGCAACACACCATAGAAATTCAATGTCTGATACAGCACACAAGTGTAAAAGAGACTGCATAAGTGATGCTTTGAACCAGCAGAAGCTCTTAACAGCAATAGCATGTAACAGATGTTTGCATAGCTCAGGTTCTCCATGCAGATTCAGGTTTGAGCTTGTAAAATCTTACAGAATTTATTTTTTTTTTCCTCCAGCCTGGATAAACAAATATAAATTACTTCTATCCACCAGGATCAACAGGTTAAAAGAGATTCATCTCTTTGGATTAGACTAATGAAAGTAGTTGAAACCGATGACAGACCGCCCAAGTGCATTTTTTCTATCATTTGTGAAATGAAGAGGACAGAAATTTTTGGAAACATTGACAGTAATAGTTTCTAAGCCTGTTCAGTAGAGCAAATCTGACATCTGAAAGGTATAAAGCTTAGTATCATAAGAGCAATCAAGTGCACAGATACCCTGAGTCTCTTATCAGTGGAAGTTTCTGTACATTTTCTCTTATTAGATAATTTCTCTCCGAAGATTACAAATTAATTAGGAATAAAATTCACTAAATACTCTTAAAAAGGGCAAGAGCACGGAAATTAGATCTACCTGTTATGACATCAGTGCTTAGCAGAGTTGAGCCTGTGCTTGGAAGCAAGCTCTAGGAAGTGCATAAATCCTTACTTTGCCTTGTTGCAAGAGAGAAACTACTCTTATAATTTCTCTAATGTAAATCACTCTGAACTCCCACTTTTCTTTTACACCTAACCTGCAGGCTACTCATGAAAAAGTAATATTTTTCTGAAGACAGAGAAATAGAACCTGACTAACATGTATGTAACTATTCCCTTGTGTAACTTCCAACAAGCACATTCACATCTCCTTCCTGGGCTAAGGTACTTATGGACCATCATACAGCTTTCACAGTGCTGCCCCTGCTTAGCTGCCAGCTAGGAGTGCCAGGCCAAGCCTTGGCTGAGGGCTGTGCCCCTGTTTACCCACTGCAGTAGAGGTCAGGACAAAGTTCTGCCAGGACATCAGTGGCGTGGAGAGCAACAACAGCTCAGACATACTTCTCTGAGAAGCAAGCTAGGACTTGTGGACAGTCGCATGTCATAGCCTGTATCCCATTTATACCTGCTCAAATGCTCTAATAGTCAAGACAATAAAGGCTGACAGATCTTCAGGAAAGCAGATTTTTACTGCAAACTAACATTACATGCAAACTAAATCCTTGAAATACAGGCTGAACAAGCTACACATTTAGCAGCCACTTAGTTACTACCGAGCCTCTGCAAATAAACAGTTTCTCCGACAGACAGCCCAGTCCTATAAACTTTGCAAACACATCAGGTCACTCCAGGCAATCGGCACCAAATGAGTTACCACTACTGCTGCTGGCACCTCATGGCTGCTATCCCATTTTAACAGTAGGGAGGACTTGGTCTTGTGGCTCTCTCTGCAGATATTTGAACCCAACCCTGGTACTTTCTTTTGCTCACATGCTGCAGTCCAAGCATAAGCACAATTATTGCCTTACCATGTTTTCTGTGTAGGTGAGTGGACTAGTTTCTTCTCCTAGACAAGTGAGGAACATATAACAAGGCTTTTAGAGGAAGGCTGAGAAAGCACACAGACCTTTTCATCACCCAAGTACCTAAAATCAGGTGCTCAAATATTCCATACTTTTCTCATCCAGTTGCTTTTAAAAAAGAATTACAGCTGATATAGCATTTGGATCACCTTTTAATCCTGGAGAATAAGGATAATAACAAGTGATTATAGAGTACATCACTGCTACAACATATCTGTTGTTCTCTATCTGTTTATCTTATCAAACGTGGGTGTAGAGTTGTTATTCAGATTTTACAAATAATGAGCCAGAAACTGAATAAGACTAACCCATTCACCCCAACACTCAGAAATAGAAATCAAGTTTCCCAATCCCCATCTATATCTCTAGTTGCTCTGTATCAGCTTCCTAATTACTTGCATGACACAAACATAATAGCATCATGACATCATCAGAGTTTTGAATGCCCTAATGCCATCAGATTTGAAGATAAAGAGGTCATGCATCTTGATACTGTCTCAGTGTGACACAGCACAAGCAAGAAAAGCCAGTGGATCTGCAGTGATTTGTGTCACAATGGATCATAAACATCATTTAAAAAAGTGAACATAAATTGCCAAGTTACAAAACTTGCTGAAATTATATGACAGAAATAATGCAAGACAATGAAGTAATTTTTAATCCACATGGAAATAACTACCAAAACCCCACATTAATTAAAAACGCAAAGAAGAAAGACTCCATGGAGAATGAAAATTTCTTCAGGAAAGGTCACTTAAGCCATAGTGTTTACACCATGAAAAACTTTTGCTTGACATGCTGCTATTTTCTCCCTCCATTTATGACATCCCCCACTCTCCATTTATCAGACAACTCAAATGTATCACAGAAGGATCTATGCATCCCACAGGAACCAAAGCACCGGTTTCCCAGTACCAGTATGAGGTAAGGAGATAGGTACCAAGACACCAAATCTACGAACTAGATTCACAGAGGAATCTTAAAGCTTCTCAAGTTTTATTTCTGAAGTTCAATACTAAGCACTACTGAAACCCCCAGAACAACAGCTACCAAACAGATTGCCTGAAATCCAGGAATAACAATGCCCAATTGCCTCTCCAGTAAGGCCCAAGTGGCACGTTCAATACGGCACATGAAGTCTGCAGCTGAGCAGAAAATTGAATGCAAATCCCCCACTCTCCCTCAGCCTCAGAAATGTTTATCTGAAGATGTTGTACTTTGATCTGCAGTCCACAGAATCCAATGATAGCAGTGTGCACATGTAAGTCAGGAAATACTGTGCTGAACATAGTGCTTAATCGTCTCCCTCAGGCTCCCTCATACCAAGTCAGCTGGCAACGCTAGAAGAACCATCAAGATTTTTCATTGTAATTAGCATGCATTAATAAATAAGCAATATGGTGCTGAAATATTTTACATAATCCAAGTGTTTTGGATGTAGAAATGCTTTAGGAGAAATGATAACAAAACCTCTGCCGATATAAATGGGTACAACTACCTTAAACTGAATTGCCAGTGTAAAACCCGCCCTAAGAAGTTACCTTTTCCTTCACACCAATATTTTATTGGGTTCCACAAGATATTTATTGTTATGTAATAACATATTTGTTACAATATAATTTGGTCCAAGCTTGCACCTGGATGGAAATGGGACATTTCCGCACCACAGGCCTATCACAACTGCATTGTAGTACATTTACACCTAAGTGCTAGTGTAAGTTTTACTGCAGGTACTAAGGGGCTGTGTCTGCCAGCGCCACACTGTCCAGTGCAATGAGTGTGCCCCTGGGCACACACAGCCAGTCTGTGCAGTATCCTTATCCACACCCCTCAGGATCTGCCCCTGACTTTAGCACAATTGCACCAACAGTGGGGGTATAGTCACAGCAGCCTGGCACTCCAAAATCCCTGCAGGTGACAAGTTCTGCTGAGTTCATGGTGGGGTTGAAGCGAACTATCTTAAAGGCAGATCAGATAGAGCCAACTACATTCAACTACATCTGTGCTGTACTGCAGCTCCAGCTCCACTGCTGGGCAGACATAACTGGGGTGATTTCTGCTATAAGCATCATCTACAGAGTAAAGAAGATCAATTGTTTATAGTGCCTGAGTAAGAAGGGTCAAAAATAAAAGAAACACAAACTGGTTTAGATGGTGCTTAACTTATACAATATGCATTATTCCAAAATGTTCCTAACAGACTGAACAACCCTGAGCAAAAGCTTGAAATTCAGTTCCACTGCTCCCTAACTTCATAATGAAAATAATGGTACTTACTCTCAAATGTAAGGTGGTTTAAGAATGAAAAGAATTCTAGACTTATGGAGTATTGTTATCAAGATGTAATCACCAATATCTGTATGGGTCCAGCTCAGAATCCCCCCTGGATTCTGGTACTTCAGAACATCACCATCACTTAAAATGAAATTGAAGGCAGTCAGACTCCAATCCCTTCAGGAAGGAATTGGAGAAAAAAAGTACAGTATAGGGATAGGAATTTTATTCACAGCTGCCATGATTGTCAACTGGCAGAGAACAGCCCAAGCTGAGATAAACATAAATATGCTGGTAGCTGCTGAGAGCATTTTCTTAACAAAATACATTCAAGACACTTTAGCAAAACATCAACAGTGTTTTCTTACCTCAACTAATATGGAGCAGGGCAACATCATGTGGCTTCTCTGAGACTGACACCTGCTGTTTGAAATCATGTTCACCTGTGAAGGAAGCAAAGTATATTGTGTCCATCTGTAAGAAGCTAGCCTTGTTTATAATAATGTGCCCACAGCAAACTACAAAAGACCTGCTTAAAACGCAGGTTTGTACTGAAATTAGGAATGGTGAGAATTACAACAAAGAGGACTGTTCATGTGTACTCCTTTATTCCAGTATGAAAGAGCTTCAAGTTAATTTAGATGTTACTATTCTGTTAAATTGATTACAACCATTTTTCTTCCAAATAACAGTATCTATAGAAAGACTTTTGTTTAAAATTATAGTAATTATATCCCTGCATACTTCAGTAAAACAAATCCGTTATTTCTTTTCTGCAGAGCTTGTCTAATTCTAGTGACTTCAAAGAAACTTTACATGTTCTTAAAGTTTATACTAGAGGACTTTGCTGAAGAGGCATTAGTTGAAGGCTTAAGAGTTTTCAAAACTTAAATATTAATCTACCAGGTTTCTACAGAAGTGTCCTGCAGTTTCACTACAATAGATCTTTTGTTTTGAAGGATCCACAGAATATTTATTCTCAACAGTGCAGCTACAAAAAAAAATCTGCTTAATCCCTTGCAAGAAAATTAAGATCTGTCATTAAAAATAAACCAAAGAAAAAAAAAAGCAATAACTGCCTGAAAGAAAAAACTGCCCTACTAATCTCTGTCATAGGAAAAGTAGAGCAGAAAACAGAGTACTATGGATGTAATGATACTACAAATCAGCCCATGACTGATACAGTAAATTGACTAAAATCTCTAGAGAAGCTAAAATCTTCAAGAATTAGAAAACTAAAAAAAAACCCAAAAAGCTGGGTAGTCCCTCTAGATTGCTCTCTTCTTCCTTAAAAATACCTCACAAAACCAACAACCACTATTGCTCTGATTACTTAATTTTTAAAACTCTACTTGTAAAAGCTTCCCTCTAGGCTCTTCTTAAAAGATACTGAAATAGTCCATTAGTTGTTTTCTGTTTTTCTCAGCTGTTCTCCTCACTGTTCTTCATTTATGTCTCACCATACACTCATCTTTTATGCTCTCTCCTTCCAATGACCCTGTGTTCTCCCACCAGTTTCTCTTTATCCTTTTTCTATACTCCATTTTCATTCAGCTTCTTGCATGTAGCACGTCTTTTAGCATCTTGCATATCCTTCTCCTTCTCTCTCTCTTCCATGGCCTCCCAAATTCAGCTTTGATTACCTTTCTTCCTCTGATGCATTACTAAGCTGCAGATGACTCTTCTCTTACTCCCTCCCATGCCCTGCCTATGCATGTGCACGTTTGATACGGGGCTTGGGGCTGAACAGTCCAGGAGGCAGCACACTAAAGACAAGAGAAAGCAAATGCTTTCAAGCAATATCAGAAAAACAAAGTCTGCTCTGTGTGTGCAGCCTGGCTTCCAGCAATGCACTGAGCATCTCTGATGCTCTGCTCCTCTTGTGAAGGTGGCTGGGGGAGCCTGACACTGTGCCTCCCTCCCCTGAAGAGTGAGTCAGTAGCAGTGTGGAGGCAGAGCTGTTGTTCTAAGAGACTTATGCATACACCAGCTGGGGTCTTCCTGGGAGCTGGGGGATTTTTAGCTCTGACCCTGTCACTCTGGGCATTTTTAGCCCAGTCTTTGGTGCTATAAAACACAGAAGCAGTTATCTGCATTCAGCTTGTGTTTATCCAAAGCAATGAACAAAAAAGTGCTTCATAAGCAAGCAAGTATGGCATATGTTCTCAAAATTTCTCTCACATTTTTAGAGGCTGAAATTTTTTATCAAGCAAATAGAAAATGGTGCTCCGCTGTTGATCAATTTACTTGTATGCATCCAGGGCCAAACTCTGCTGTTCATATTCCATTCAAATCCTCACTCAGGCAAGAGTCCCAGAGACTACTTGACACTACATTATACAGTTACATAATATACCCATTAATAATGCATATGGAGACGTGCATGCACAGCTACTGCACAGTGGGACTATAGGCTCAGTTCATTAAGGAGACACCAATGTAGCAGTTATTTATTATTTATTGAGTGCTAACAATACATTGAAGAAAAAGGAACAAGCTCTGAGCATTAAGGACCAATACGTGGCTCCTCTTCAGCTATTACCTCAAGAACAAAAAGGGCTTAAGATTTGTTGCCTCCAACATGGCATGAAAGGAGTGACATTTTCTTGTTAATGTTGTGAAAGTACTGCAGATGTGTGTCTGCCAATGTCCAAAGCTTTCAGTGTACTGAAATGGGGACGGACTCTAGAGCCTGAGATGTGCCCCAGAATTTTTCTTTTCATAGCATAGAGATGGGCACTGATTGAAGCATGGAACACTCTTTACAGAGGATAAACACAGCAGATATGTGAAAATGCCTTTCCAGAGGTTGCTGCTGTGAGTTTGGAGGAAGATGAGTGAGCCTGAATGAGGCATCAAGAAGCCATCTGTGAGAAAATGGCTGCAATGATACAAGCATCCCTATAAATATCTCTTGCTAAAGGACTAGTTCTGTTTTAGTGATATGAAGGCTTTTTATGTAACTAGTTACTAGGCAGCCTATGAAACAGTTTCTCTGGCAGTACCGCCCTGTCTGCTTGAGGCACTCTGCCTCCCTCCAGCTGCTGTTCTGAGGGTATGCCGAACAACCTACAGGATCCCTCTCCAGACAAACCTAACCCTGCCGCATGTCACCTCCAGTCTGCCTCACTGCTAGACTAGGGTGTCATATTCACATCTGTGCTGTTTTGGGAAGAAAGATGGCAAGAACACTCCTGCAGGAGGAGCTCTGGACAAGAGCATTTAGCTGAGCGGCAGCACCTTCCTGCAGCTCTGAATGATGGCAGGTCAGGAGCCACAGGTGAATTTCACACCTGGCACTATAGGCTGAAAATCCACACGTTATAGAGTTGTTGCAGTGTTTCTGATCCCATTTGGATCAAAATCCATTCAATTTACATCTCTCCTCAACATAAGACAATTACATTCATGTTTCTAGGGTGGGTTTTTCATAGAATCATTAAGGTTGAAGGAGATCTTTAAGATCGTCAAGTCCAAGTGGCATCCCAGCACTGTCACGGTAATCCCTAAACCACTAACTCTTAGCTGCTGCGTAAAGCTGGGTAGGAATTTGACAGCAAGACCATGGCCAGAATGATTTTACAAAAAAGTAGTCACTACACCGCATATTGTCTAAAAATCAATTCTATAGGCAATTTCTATGCATGTCTGTTGACTCAGGTACTTCAGGTTCACAGGGAGAACCCCTCTTAGGATGTGGCATCAACAATGAGGTCTGGGAAATTCTAAAATCTTCCAGTGTAAAAAAGGAAGTTGCCTAGAGTTTAATCACTTCCAATGTTACTCAGAAACAGAAGAGGAAGTACTCAGGCTCATAGTTTGAATATGACTTCAAGGGATTTATTTAATACTGTATATCTGCCATAGCCAGAAAAATGAACTCAAATATCCTGAGTTCTGAAATGCAGTCTCCTAATCTGACTATTTTGCTATGTCTATTATCCAGAGTTGCCATTTGTATGTCTGGTTTCCAGCATGTTTGGTGAAAGCCAGTGTGTTACATGTGCCAAGCGTATCCAAGACACTACTGTGTCATTACAGGATGTCTGTTCCACCACAGGTTTCCCTGTAACTTGGGATTAATCTAGAAATACAACTGGCATCATGTCTTTTATTTCTCTCTTTCCATTTATGGGTGAAGTTCAACTATACTAATGAAAATATACTTACCAATAAACCAGCAGATGTAAGACGCAATCTAAACTAAAAAAACCCCAAACCTAAAACAAACAAACAAAAACCCCCCACTAAAATGCAAATAGAGCTCACTGGAACTATCAGTAGCACTTTTACTCCCAGTGTGGTAAAAATGTAGTGGCTTGCCAGAATGTAAACAGAGAATGTGTCTGGAGAACACTGAATTTGTCACAAAAACAGGAAAATAAGGTCACTGTGCTATGAAGAAAATCTTCATGGTAGGAAACCATTTTTATGTGCCAAATCTATATAGACTGTATAGAGATAATGGAGAATAGAGAAGATCATGAAACTAATTATGAGAAAGAGAAAGAAATATAAACTCTGTAAGAATATGTTGCTTTCAACTGAGACACATGAGAGAAGAACAGTTGTGAAACATTCTGATGAGAGCAGGAAATGGCTCACTTGGCTGCTTTTGCTACCTGAAAACTCATGAGTGCCACTAACTGGTGAACCTTAGTAATGAACTCAGATGTTCTTTCCCTCTGAAGCCCAGGGCAGTGACTTTGTCACTTAGTCCAAATAACTTTCCTCCTCACAAGTGCATTAACCCATAGCCAACAAGGTCCCTGTAATATCTGCCAGGCTGTCAGTGATTGCCAATGGACAGCAACATCTATGTCAAGAGTAAGTGAAATGCAGGGGAGAATGCTACCAGACGATTGGGGGCAGGGCAATAGATACCAACACAGGGTTTTCCCTAGTGATTTCCATATATGTTGCACAAATATCTTGTTTCTTCATTCTTTCCTGACCTTCTGATGGGTGTATCATTTGTGATGATATTAGGAACTAAATTGTGCTTTCCTCTTCTGAAATTAGATAAAACAAGTTCCTAAAAAGCTGTAAAACAGTTGAGAGAATATTGAGTGACAATCTTATTACCATGAAAGATGAAGACTATAAACCAGAGAAACTATATTCCTCTCTTTTTAAGATTATTCATTATCTGAAGATTAACATTAGGAGGACCTGGAAGCCTGTCAAACACCAAATCAAAAGCTCCCACAGGAGTTCAGATAGTAAAAAAATGTTAACAGCAAGAAGAGGATTCATGGGATTATGTTTGTAGTGACAAGATTAAGTTTTGCCCAGCAAGCTGCAGTATCAGGAATAACAAGGTCATTTTTCTGTTAAGAAGATGAGGGAAGAATGCGCTTGTTTTGCAAGCAGGCAAATTAATATGGGATTAACCAATAAAAAAAATCCATAAAATTACTCCATTACTCTAACACAAACCTTAGTCCTATAGTTTTGTACTTTAAAAAAAAGGCTCTTCTAGAGTGAAAGAGCAAAATCCCAGTGCTGACAAGAAATCCCATCCACCATGGATGTGACAACCCCCTATCATAATAGGAAGCCCTTGCCACTCAGAAGGCATCTATACAGACACCTTCCCACAGTGAGGCAGCTGACTGTGGCAATCTTTGCAGAGATTCACTAGAATAGTTAGTGCAGTGTAACTGTCTGAAATAATACAGATCTTGGAATGGTTTATTGTCTTTATTTTGCTCTCTGTTTTAGAATAAAAATATTAAATATGTGTAATGTTTTAAAAAGTTAGTCTTCATCCGCAGCCTGCTCTCCACTCAGGAACAGATTTATCAGAGAAGGCAAAAGCAGCTGCAGTTCTCTGTGTATTATCAAAGGCCAGTGAGGTACACAGGCATGACACAGGCCATGCAAAGTGGTAGCAATTTTGTGCTTGTTCTAAACCCAGTGGAAGCCAAGTCTTGAATCCTAAAAGTTCTGAACAAATAATTCCCAAATAAAACATACAAATTTAAAGGGGTTTGTTTTAATTACACACTGATGACACTAGAATTACTGCTGCTCACAGTCATGGCTGGGAGTGCTGTGGAGGTGGTGAGTGAGTCAGGCTTGATTGATGTATTCATGATTGTACCTACATATGATAAGCATTTTTGTCTCACAATTCATTGCCTCACTCAATGCTCAACTGAGTATTAGAGTCACTGAAATAGGTTCTGACAAGCCTCACCCTCTGTATTCTTTCTAGTTTGTGCATTCCTTATCTGAACTCTGGGACTGATCAGTGACAGTCACTATCCAACAGTGGATGTACAGTTGGCCCACCATGAGTGACAGACATTGCCCTGTCTGTCATATGGCCTCATCTGGAATCAGATGTCAGACAGCTGCTGATAAAACTTATCCAGCTCATTAATGTACTTTCTCTGTGTCTCATTAACAGGATTATTAGACCAAAATTATAGCAGAGTAAATGTGGTCATACTGTGGTTTCGTCAGATTTATTCAGTATTGACACTTCTGTCTGCTTGTTTTGTTTTTTTTTTTTTAATTCTCTTAATTGCCAAGTATTCAAATTTTGAGTCATGATTATTACTTTTGGGTAGATATAAATATCATACATTATTGTTTCTGTTACAAGCATTAATTCCACCTTTTATTACTTAAAATTAAAAGTTAGCTCACATGACAGCCTGTGAAATTTACTATTTTTAAATATTTTTTCCAGAAAAAATCAATTGCACTAGTGTTCTCCAAAAGTATAAAAAAGAAGCATAAGTCATCACAACCACATGTGTATCAAAATTAATTTGTATTTTAAAATAGCTGCATCTCAAGTTGTCTTGAACTGCTGATCTGCAGAATTCCTGATGGTGATTTTTGGGAAGCTAGGCTTAATACACTGTTATGGTTTTCTTCCCAGCTTTTAGTTGCTGCTTTTCTTTCAACTGTATCTTAAAAAATATTAAGTACTTTCCTCATGTGACTATTTAAGCAAATTCTGCATGGCCAAAGAGACGTGATGCAACCACAGATAGGAGTGGGTATGATTCTCCTTTTTCAAAACCAAAATGGTGAACAGTGTCATTGGTGTAAGAGTCACTATGACATTGCAGGAAAATAATTTATCAATTATTTCTTATGTTGAAAAATTTGACGGAGGCTGGCATGTATAAATCTCTACATGCTATTTCTTCAGATTCCACTTATTTGTTGTATTTCCTTCAGGCCAAATAAACTCAACTCATGTAAGACTAAAACCTGGCATTATTTCTCCTGAAATAAAATTCACTGACAGTTCTCAACTTCTGCATAAGAACTAATTTGTGCATAATAATATGTGTAAAAAGCTACAATTAAACTTCAAAGAACTTAAGCATGATAATCATCTTTATACTTCATTAAAACAGCAATGAGTTAAAATTTTACTGCATAGTTGTAAAGTTCCCAGTTAGCTTATGTAAATTTGTTTCTTCTTCTTAACCTCTGTTAACTTAAAAAAAATCACAGTAAATGTCTTAGAGAGGAAAGAAAGAAAGAAAGAAAGAAAGAGAGAAAGAGAGAAAGAGA
>JAWWMP010000005.1:18537924-18555924 GCA_035047865.1 Dendrocincla tyrannina
AGAGAGAGAGAAAGAGAGAGAGAGAGAAAGAAAGAAAGAAAGAAAGAAAGAAAGAGAGAGAGAGAGAGAGAGAGGGAGGGAGGGAGGGAGGGAGAAAGAGAGAGGGAGAGAGAGGGAGAAAGAGAGAAAGAAAGGAAACTTTTTTTTTTTTCACAAGGGAAATTCAAGTACAGACCTGTACATGAATGTATATGAGTCAATGAGCTGTGCTCTGGACCTACCTGGATGCCAAAAAACTTCATGCACTGGCCACCAAAAGTACACAGGCAGAATTGTTCAGGTTCCTCAGATCAGTTTACAAATTTCAAAAGAAAAGAGAAGTAGGATCTCTATTTTGTGTTTGCATTTTTTAGTGATAAAATGTGTACTTCTTATTCAGTCAATTGGGATATCTCACAAAGGGTAGGTGCGACTTGCTAGATTTGCTGTCTACTAAATAACAGTACGTTCACAGCAGTGTATAGCCATACTATAACTTAAGGCCAAGTAAACACAAAATATAACCTCAGCATGTATTTGTGCTTTGGATCTATCCTGAAAGATTCATTGTCTAAATATGTCATTGCAGCCAGTGATTCAGAAGTAGAACACTTCCATCTGACAACAGATGGTCAAGATGCATCTTATTTGTAGGACAGTCTTCTGCTAAAAGAACTAGTTCTCTCCACAATCTGCATAATCAGATAAGCAGCTTCTTTCTAGTATTATTAACATGAGAAACCACACCAGAATCTCATCTCATAAGTTCAATCAACCCTGTATACACTTACATTCCTGTTTAATTAAGCATCTTTCTATGTATCATAGCCACTTCTGCATTTCACTCCTAATTTCTTAATTGATAACGTGCATGTTACATATGTAATACCTGTGTAGTTTCCTTAACATTCTAGTTGGAATGCATCTAAATCCTTTCAATAAATCCTAGTCTACCATTCAATGTTTTGTGATAAGCTTATCAGTAGCTGTCATTGACTGAGGGCTGCTTACAGCTTCCTAGCAGCATTTGCCAAGGGTTTGCAAAGCCATCCCCTCAGACTGAACCCACTCACATTTTCAGTGTCTGTGGGAGTGACAGATGGCTGCTAACGAAGCTATCCTATTTCCTCCCTCACCATACCAGATACATGGTGCCCATTGCTGACTTCTTCTCTAAAGCTTCGTGAAAGAATATTCCAAGGCTCATCACACCCTAAACAACCTTTCAATATTTACTCTTTTTAATACTCCAACAGATTCTGTTTTACAGCAACTAGGAAAAAAAGAAAAAAGGTTACTTTCACTAAATTAGTTGTTCTTTAGGAGTTGTACTCCAAGCTCCAAGAAAAAGTGCTCAAACATCGTTTCCAGTCAAGAGTTACGAGTCATCAGATAAGAAAATTCAGCTCTCCCACTTGTATGTGATATGGTAAACAAGAAAAGCACTGCAGAAGTAATTCAGTACTTGCTTTGGTAACAGAATCTGAAACGGCTGTTGCCATGGGTACATAGAATCAAGTTTTAAAGGGAATGTAAGGATGTGAAGGAGGAGAAACGACAACACATCATGGAAGATTCAAGAACTGTAGATGCCTGAAGAAAATGATGATCTGAAACACAGAGACACAGAAAAGTAGCCATTCATGTGATGAAGACAAGGTAAGAGAAAGGACAGTTAACTGAAACATCAGGGCGGAGAAATAAAGAGCAAAAACTGGCAGACACACCAAGGGGGAAAGAAGGGCAGCTAGCTCTATAAGAAGAGGAAGGGGCAATGAAAACAAGGAGGATCATGAGTTGCATTATACAGAAGATCATGACAGGGATGACAAAAGAACAAAAATAATCGATAAAGAAGTAGCAGATGGAGGATAAGGGAAGAAGCACATTTACAACATGGAAAACAGGTATGTATGGATGATTGAAGATTTTCATTAAAGTCTATGAGCAAGTCATCAGAGCTGATCTGAAGGTAAGCAAAGATGGTGTGACAGGAGCAAGAATACTTGCCCTGAGCTACAAAAATTTACCATGTGAGAACAGGAGCATTCACTAATCGTACTTCATGCTGATAAACGTCACCTCAAAGTTTCATCAAGAACAGGATCAAAAAGCTGCCAGCTGGGAAAGACTGCCTTCCCTGGTTTTTAATGGAATTCTTCCAGCCTCAAGAGAAGGAATATGTATGAAATACAGGATTAAATAAGCTTCAAGACGACTCAATGACCAGTCTTAGAAGGAAGGTTTTAGGTTGCTTGGCCGCTCAAAAGAGGACTTCTTTCCAAAGAGAGGCATTTAAAGAAAGGGACTGTAAGTGGACACAAAAGATAATATTAAATAGTACCATCAGGTGAGTCAGTGACATAGAAGCAGAAACCTGGCTTTTAAAATAAAATAGTCAAAAAACCAAACAACAAACAAAACAACAAAAAAAACAAACAACAAACAAAACAACAAAAACCCAACAAAACAAAACAAAAAAAAACAAACAAAACAACAGTAAGCAACAACTGAAATGTACATGCATAGAGGAAAAGAACCTCTAGAGGGAAAACATGTTGAAATAGCAGTTGTGAAGGGGATACCTGCTCTTCAATGAAAGCTTAGCTCCTGTGTAGCTTTCAGCTTGAGAAGCACAATCTGGCCCTTCTTTGCTTTGCTATTACAGTGTTAAGAAACGCATCAGTAAGAAAATAAATTTATTGTTTCAGGAAGGCTTTTCAATTTTTATATTCCTGTGGAAGCTAAACCTGTGAAAGGATTTGGATGCATTCACTGAGTACAATTTTTAAATATGATTATCCAGATGAACTTTCAGATTATAAATCACTAAATTTAGAGGAAGGAACATTAGGACATACTCTCTTTTTCTTCTACTTTTTCCTTTAACATCCTTTCATGGTCACAGTCAGAAAAAGGTGATAGGCTAGATGGCCCTCTGTTCTAACAGCATGCCTGTGCTTTGAGCCTGAGAATAGTAAAGCTCTCTTGCTCTCAAAAATAGATTTCTTTTGTCTACCACTACTCTGAAGTAATCAGATACAGATCAAAAGAAAGCTATGTTACTATAATATTTTAATGTTATTAAGACATCTTTCTTCTTCTTTTTGAAAAATTGTGCTTTTCCTTCACAGTCAACAGACTTTCAAGCTTTTAGGTCAAAGGTGTTTCAGCTAGTTGAGACTTGTTGGAAAGCATCTTGCAAATGTCTTATGCACTGAGTTTCTTAGTGATAATGAATGTTGCAGTGCCATGTGACTCTGTTGAAGTCTGTAAAGAAGTTGTGTAATTAGTAATATTCATTAAAGTTTCAAAAATACTCTGAAAGTATTACCTGCTGCCTAGGGAAAGATGGCCACTGCTGTAAGTGGCTTGTAATTTAAAGTCAGTAACAATGAATAAGGAAAAAACAAAGGTGTAAGATCAGATTATCATATTGTCCATGCTTACAAGGGAAAATATTTAGTCAAAGTATTTTTAAAGTATCTAGGTAGCTAACAAAGACTACTGGGACAATGGCATTACTTGAAAATGTGCGATGACCTATATTCATCTAAATGAACCACTGAAAGCTTTAGCATATTCTGGAAGAACTACTGTGTTGGCAAAGAGGGATGCAACCTAAAATGACTTCCACGCAATTAAGCACAGAGTTCATAATTCAGCACACCCTGTATTGAAAACTGACCTTTTAAAAAGTTTTTGACTATGTATATAGCCATGATCCATCTTGAGTTTAGCTACAGCTATGATTTATAATTATACTAGGCTTCTGGCTAACTTCCTTGAACAGCATGCATAAATGCTAAACATCACATAGTAAAAAAGGGTGCAAATTCATCTCCCTATGTTACACAGTCACAAATTTTTTCTTTGCTTTTGTTTTAACTAATATTAATACGGTGTCTGCTCCTGAGATCCAGATGCTATTGCAATAAAAACAGTACAAGAGATAGCTGGAAAGACAGATTGCCATCTTGCCATGTATCTTTAAAAAGAATGTATTATGAATAGACTTTTTTTCAAAGTAAGCAGCAGGAGTAATAATAGAACAGGCGGTGACTACCTGACACTGACATTTGAAGGACAACTTGAATTGTTATTTTTGAAAGATTCTGGAGGAGAAAGTAATGGTTCTGGATAAAGATTTGGGGGGGGGTTGATCTTATTAGAAAGAAAAGACTAATGATCCTTCCCTTTTCTATTGAAATTAATTGGACTTTTGGCCAAAATGTGTAGAAAGACAGATCTCAAGGTCCTGCTATTTTCTGAACAGGTTTGGGGATATCACTTTGGATACTTTTGTGCATAATTTCGAATACTTGGCAATACAATTTCTTAAGAAATAATTTGTACCTTTTAAAAAATGCCCTTGGAATTGTTAACACTGGTGTCCATCCAGACTTACTAGTTAGTGAAGTGCTAGCTTCAGGTGTTCTGAAAACCTGCTTGTTATTGCATAGATAGATAGATAGATAAGACAGACAGACAGATAATTTTAAAATGTGTTTCCTAGATACCGTTGTTTGAAATGAAATGCCAAGAGACAATTTATCTTCTAGCACTTCAAATAGGTTTATCAGAAAATTTTTGCAGAGTATGCTGCAGATAGGAATGGGCTTAATGGATTAAAAAAGACAGGGAGTAAGTACTGCTGGTCCACTAGGTTGAGCATGTCTCTGGGTGATCATACATAAGCTGGTCTCTCACTCCTTCCTCACCAGTCAATCTCTATCAAGATGTCTTATGTCTCTCCACTTCAGTTAGTATAGTTACTTTCTTCAAATTATCCAAAGGTACATAAATTATGATGATTTGGTGATTTCCAAGAATAAGTTTTTTCTAATTATTTCTACTTTACACAAAAGAAACCTCAGAGGAGATAGGTAGCAGAAAGCTAGTAGGAAGCTGAAGGTTGTAATTGCTATAAGAGGACCCATTTGTGCTTGGGTTTTATGAATGGTACACCACCAGTGACACATATTAGGAAATATCTCTACTAGGAAAAAAAATTTCATTGTCACTATTAGAAAATAAAATACATTGTCAAGGGTGTTTCCTTCCCAGCATGTTAGGCCACGGGATTGTAGGAGTATCTTGGGAGAGAGGCTGGGCAAGAGGAAGTTGAAAACAAATCCTGCAAAATTTTACCACCATATTTTCCCAGTAGACACTACTACAAGGAACAGCACTTGTTTCAGAACACTGTGTGCCTCTATTTCACACATAGTTAGCACCCCTCAGTTTCGTTATTGAAAGTCTTTTCTTGTAGCTCAAGAAAGACTTCACACAAAGAATCAAGACCTTTTAGTTATAGCTACAGAACCATAAGTTTGAAAATGAAGCTACTACCTGTGTCCTTTGCACTTCCACCCATTGCTGTCATCTACACCTGCATCTCTTAACGTTCTCAGTACCTTTTATTTCCTTCTCTGCTTAGACCATGACCTCTGTTTCTCAGAGGTGTCAGCAGAGGGCATAAAAACTGTTCTGTTCTTCCACCACATAGGCCAAATGCCACATGCTTATTTTCCGCCAAGAACTCAGCCATCATTGTGATGATGTGCAACAGCCACTAGGCTGCCCAGAGACCTGTCTCAAAACCAAGATGCGTGTCTTTTCCTAGTCTGGTCGCATCCTATAGGATGAAGATCCTAAGCATGATTATGGTGGATGAATCTGGTATAAAATCAATAAAGCTTGTTTGAGGAGGGCAGATAGATGGGTAAACAATGTGCACATAACCATTCTCTGTGAGAGGTATGGTACTATATGCCTATGAAGCTTAGAGAAAAATGTAAGTGATATGTGATACCTCTACTTAATGGAAGTCACTCATATGACTTCTTGGTCTGGTTTCTAATGATATTTTTAATACTAAATGTTGGGAAAGGAGTTGTTTTAACATTCATCTGAGACACCCAAAAAATCTTCACTTTACCTGCTGTCATAACCTGGGAAGCATTACATTCTGTTCAGTCTAGGACTATGGAAATGACGCATCTGGTTTGGATACCCAACTCACTATATGAAAATAATTGTTCTCTATCCTGACCAGAGGAGTGTGTCCATCTGGTCTACTTTTGGTCACTTTATTGACTGTTATTTTAGTTGGAAAAAATATTTCAGGAAGCAGTTTAAGCTCTTCCTCTTTAAACTATCTTACTAGGTCCCATTCTGGATGTCTAGCTTGGAGTGAGCAACTATGTTAGGCAGCAGTTCATTAATCCCATATACTGCCTTCCAGTACACTTTATTCCCCACTCACTAAGTCCTTGACATCAGCAAAAACATTATTGTTTACATTCTGCAAGCTTTGCACAGATTCTTCCTGTTAGATGAACGCCCCTAGAAATCAGACTCCATTTTTCCAGGGAAGTTGTATCCAGTTTTGCTACAGCTGTGTGGTGCTTTGGCTTCTTATTTACATACCAATCCTTCCCTCACTGCATACAAAAAGCATTTTGTAAGCCACACGAATGCACACGTACCAGATTTCAAAAAAGGTAAAGTCTGGTTTGTGTCCGACACTAACGATTTCTGAAGACCCAGTAAGGTCACATATCAACCTATGCTCAGCTTTAACTATAATTAGTCTTCCTAAATACTAATCAGCATCTCATCTACGTGAGTTCTTATAATGTATTCAATTCCCCAATGCATTAAAAAGTATTTCACTCCATATTTCAATCTCTGGTTCATTTCTTCCAGAGGATAGATAATTTCAGGCAATTAAAAATCTTAAAAAGTATTACCATCCTTCTTAGCAACATCAGCTACTTGTTATGCCTGTTAAATCAACATAAATAGAACCAGGTACAAAGTAACAGGGGTCTTTAGGAAGTTTCCATATGCATTAAGCACTTATGTAAACAAACTACCTTACACACTTTTTATTAAATTAAATGCTTCTGTTGAAGAAAAACATAGTGCCAACAGTATTTTAAAAATGCAATGAAAGGAAGAAGCAGGGCACGGCACAGTGCTGGACTGGGCAGAGCCAGGGTGGTGGGCAGCATGCATTTGCCCACGGAGGGGATTGGGGTGCAGTGAGAGGCTGGTCTCTGTGGCTGTCTGCCTGCACACAGAGGAATAATAGGATAAACATGAAAAGCTCTAACAGCATGTGACTGCTTCAACTTTACAGAATCTCACTGAGAAAACAAAAAAAGTCCAAATGTTTGGGGGCTTTTTCACCGAGCAAGTTTGTTGCATAGTCACTTCTCAATGCACTGTGTCGATGCAGTGGAAAATCCCAATAGGAATTGCCAGTGCCAGCTGAAATAGGATTATGCACACATGACTGACATAGCTAAGTAAGGAGCAATGAAAATCAGTGCTGATTGATTTCTATAAATCAATTATGCTCAAAAAACAACAGATTTATATCTCCCATAGGAGAATTCCTGTTTGGCTGCCCAGACTCCCGGGCTAGAAGTGGATATGGCCCTTGGCGTGACTCTTGTTGTGCTCCAGTCACTGCCATCGCCACCCATGCTCGGCCCCTGCATCCCCCAGCGGGGCCCATCGCTCTTCATGTCTGCCCTGGCCGGGGTTGCCATTCTTTGCCCTCCCACCCTGCCCAAACTGCAAGCCTGCTCAATGCCCTCTGCCTGCTGCCCGCTTGCACGGCACAGGGATCCCCCAGGCCAGCAGAGAAGAAGCTGGATAAAAGTACTAATGGCATATTCTCGCACCGTGGAAGGAAATGAAGAGGAGAGGAGCAGAGGCTGAAAGGCCCAGCCCATGCTGCCTCAGCAGAGGGCTCCAGCCCCACACACTGCAGCCCATGCACCCCGGGCACACTGCATGGTCTGTCCAGTCATGGGGAGTATAAACCTGCCTGGAAACCAGGGTTAAGATATTTGTTCACTTGAAAGAATTAATAAGCTTTCTGTATGGAGATCATCATTATTCCTAGAAGGAAAAAAAGGTAATCTATGGTGTTCCTGTACTGAGGAGCTGCAGAGACAAATAAAATGGCTCATGTCCTTTCTGTTTCTCTGCAACATCCACCACACAGAGAAAAGCAGACAGCAGAGCAGGAAGCATGCTTGGGTTCACGTGCCCATGCACTCTGCATTAGTGACATACCATAACTTGTTCTGCTTGAATGCACAGAGTGAAATACTTGTTCTTTCTCCTATTACAGATGCTCTTAAAAACATGCCTGGATGTCAGTCTCTGCTTCCATCTTCTCCTTTACTGAGTGCTTTCTAGGCTAGAGAAAAACAATGAAGGAGCCAAATGCAGACAAAACAGCTGTAGTATAGAAGTGCAGTACTACCTTTCTGGTGGTTGATAACACCACCACAAAAACATTTCAAACAGCTACTTAATTGAGCCTAACATGAAATACAGAAGCAATCTGACTGGCCTAATTTTGAGTTTGTGCTGAGATTCCTCGCTTCACTGCAGTACAGTTGCTCCTGAAGTGTGCCACTGCAAGTAGATCAGCTCTACTCTAAATTAAACCCTCTTCACAAGCATATTCAATCTATATCCCACCCTCTATATAGTGCTTTGCAATATATGTTGTCTAGAGGGTAGTACAAACAATTATTACTTTTTTATTACAGTCATTGTTAAATGTTTTTAAAAAAGAGTAAGGTTTCTTTGTGTTTAGTACTGTATATTTATTCAGTTAGTGGTACATCCACTGATTATTTTGGGGTCCTTAATTGTACAGTAGAGGATAATGTGCATCCTTTCCCTCACTTCCACTTATACACCAATATTTTTATACTCGGGTCTGTAACAAGTAGGCTAATTGCAAGTGCATGACTATGAATAGGATTGATGCCCATGAAACAGGCAAAGTTACAAAGGGGTGTGCAGAATATACATATGGGGGCACCCTTCACATACAGTAGGCACAGCTGAGTTAGAGCAGCTACACATGCAGACATCACCTTATCTGAACTGAAAGCTGTCTGTAGCTGTAACCCTAGAGAAGACCTCAAGGACTCTGATGATGGGTTGATCCCCCATGAGAAAATGTAATTGAATTTAATGTATACAAACATAATTTTTACTGTTTTGCAGTATTTACTACAGGGCTGCAATGATATTGCTATTTTTGCTTTTCTTTAAGTTCTTTATGCCAATTCTCTATGAGATTGTCCATTTGAAAAACAAACATTTTCAGCTTTATGCTAATTTAGAGAATTTTGCATATGGGATATCTTATAGTCTTAATAATATTTTTGTTCCTCAGTATTTATTGTAAAAAACAACCCTTCATCCCTCAAAACCAATTCTAGCAAGACTGAAATCACAGAAACTCTCGATTTATTCATTTTCATTTGTTCAGTAGGTAAAAACATTTAAAGGGAAAGAGAATTGCCCTAGTGTCCCCTGTAATATGACAAACCGCTGCTGTACAGTACTGTTGGTGCTGTGAAGCACAAACTTGTAGACAGAAGATACCCTGACGTCACAACGGTAACTGCAGGCAAACAATTCAGAACAGGCTAGAAATAGCAGGCTTTCTCATGACAGCCAGCCATGTAATGTATCCATGCAATGCCTGGCATTGTTATCATCCTTTCTCTTTTGGACTACAAATAGAAGAGAATTGTATATTTATTTTCCTGATGAATTTGAAAGATCAAAACTAGGTAAAGGCAGATAGGAGTGGAAGTGAAGTTAAGGGAATGTTGCATATTTCTACATATTTCTAACCTAGTATAAACAGGGATTCTTGTGTCTTTTGCCTGAAAATTCCATTTATTTCAAGAAATCTATTTAAATTAAAGCAGGCAGATTAGAAACCCACCATTCTCAAAATGTGTGTCCCTCTGATTGTTTTTTGTTAAGAAAATAGAGAGATATGGAGCAGACCATGAAAAGAGAACACATATATATATATACATACATGCATATATATATATGCAGATGCATGCACAAACAAAACTTCGAGTGAACATAGATATGAGAGCTTTTCACAAGGTAGTACATTCAGGAGTTAAAACTGTTATATTTTAAAGTATCTTAGCACTGTAAAAAGAGAGTGTGCAATCTCAGTAAAAATATCTATTTTAATTACACTACCACCAATTTGAAATAGAAAATTAGCATTTTCATGTTCATTTTAGAGCTAAGGATGAGAGGTGCTAAAAACACAGAGTGCCATATCATGCAGATTTTTCTCTTTAGTTAGCTTTGTTTCTGTGGTAATGGGAGTCACATTTTTCTTCTCCTTTTTCAGTAATAGAAAACCATCAGGACTGAGTTAATAATTTTCAAGGAGTCCACTATCCTATTACTGAGAAAGAAATGTAACAGTTTATTTGATATTTCAGAGCGCATGTAGCTTTGCATCACACAATGCAGTTAGTACATGTGAGTTCAAAGTGCAGTTAAAATAACTACCTCTTACCAAGGAAGGGCAAGTTTAACCCCAACAGATTTATCATATCTTTTATCCCTGTGAAGTCCATTGGGGAACAAAAGTCTCCATTCTGGAGAAAGGAAGAAGCATGTCTCTGCATTAAGCTGAATGTACCAGTTACCATGGTGGGGCAAAGACTACCAGCTGAGCTATGAAATCAGTCCTGCCTGGTGTGCTTTCACAGAATGCCCTTTACACAAACACAAACTGTTGTAACAAGGAGGACTCTGCTCTGTGAAATATGAGGTTGTGATTTCATATTTCCTATAAAATTTCATGTATGTGTGTTTCCACTACAAACGTAATTCAACATGACATTAATTGAAGATGCATTCTAAAGACTGCAGCTCTTAGTGGGTCTTAGTTTAATGCTATATGTATGTGAGATGCATTCTTTTACAATTAATCCTAACACTCAAAGAGAGATTTTCCCTGGCATAGGCTGGGGTATAAAATACATATCAAGGCCTTAGTTTGTCCAAATCTAGTTATTTAACTGAAGTATCTCAGCTAAGAATTTCCAACTACACCTAAAGTCAACAGAACTCAGGGAGCATATTTGGTCCTGCTAAAACCTGAATTGACTTCTGGAAATGCCTCTGTCTCACAAAACACAACCACTCTTTCCATTGACTATACAGAAAGATTGGGTACTGAGTACCCAAACTTGGGTGGAATTAATCTGTGCCTAGATATCCAGCCCAGATATCTGTGTATTCCATGTGACATGAAAGAATACAGCACCAAGGGAGAGTATTCCTGTACAAAGAATGGTAGAACAAACAGATCACAGTCCTCATGAGGCATCTAAGAACTATGCAGCTTATATGTTACCCAGCTTGCTGGGGATGTAGCAAAATAACCCCTCTTTTCTTCTGTGAAAGATATTTAATAAAGCTCTACCATGAATCCTTTTTACCTTACACAGCTATTTACATTAAACACAGACCACTGTACTGCTGGGCTGATAACATAAAAAAAATATCAATTGACCATCAAACACTCTATAATGATAGTTTTTTTTCTTTCCAGCATTAATAGGCTTTATATATATGACAAAATGCAGCTATTCTCCTGGCCACTTCATTACTTTCACCACAGCACATATCCCTGAGAACTTTGCATTATAGATGCCAAGATAGCCTTGCCTTTTCAAGTAGGAGGGGGGAACCGTGAGAGAAGAAGACGAAGACAACTGTATATATTTCAAAGTGCATATTCCCTTTAATGCCGCATCTTCAGACCAACTGTCCCAGTTTTCCCATGATCTCATGTTTGGGACAAGCACACAGGACATTCAGAGAAATATGACCTTACAGGGTCCTTGGTCTATTTCATATTTTAAAGTGAATATGAGATGACCTAAAAGATACAATAAATAAATGTGTAAAACACACATTATAAGGGAATGTGTATTTGTTCCTACAAAGTGTTCCAAATGGACTTCTCTATTACAACTTTACTAAATCAGCTCCTTCACTCAGTGGACCCCTAAAAATTTGCTGAATTGATAACCTTTTCTTTCTGCAATATACAGTCTGAAGAGACATAAAAGCAAAGCACTAAACTATGTTCCCAAATCCTAGTGAAATTAAAGCTACTCTGAAACACCAGGAAGCAATATTCAGTTCTAGAGGGTTTTCCACACAAGGTGGTTATGTTTTGAGTAGTTCCTACCAGGAAGACATTTTGAAAGATTCATTAGATACATTGACTTCAGTCATATGCTATTTTCACTGGCTTAAAATAAAAATGAAGGCAGAATCAGGCTATTTCCTGGTTCAGAATGCAGCTGTTCTCCCCCTGACAGCATAACTAATTCATTTAATAATATTCAAAGCATTCTAAACCAACATACTCCAGCAATTTCCAGTTGTCCGTTATTTTTTTTAGTTTTCCCTCATAATCAGACTTGATTGAGAGAAAATGTGAGGAAAAAATACATACATTATGCATGTATAGTGCATAATGTCTGATCTATGATGACATTTCCCTTCATTCATACAGAGAGACAGAATCATTTTCTCCTGGCTATGCCTCTCTTGAGTTTTTCTTTCTCTATTTACTTGGAAAGATACATTTTATAGTAATGATCCAACATTATATGGTTCTGAAATGATGTAAGCCATATAAGTGGGGCAGGAAATATCAATGTCACTATAGCAAAGTTTGATGCTTTGAAAGCTGAATCCAAATTTCAGAAAGAATATATAAAAGATATCTTACGAAAAATCTCAGGCAGTTCTAGACAAAACCGCCCTGTATGTAAAACAAATAAACATGAGCTTTATGGATGTATGATTTAACTTTTTCTCCTGTTTACCCTTTTTTTCAGCCTAAAAAAGAGACCATAGATCCACATCAGTGAGCCATTTCCTTAGAGAGACAAAGGACTGCAAGTCCTCATGAAATACTTTATATTACAGTTTGACTGAAGTCATTAACTTCATTTGGGGCCAGATTTTTCCCTATTAAGTGCAATACAATACTAATCTAAAAAGTGATCATGCTAAAATAGTCAGATTTTACGTGATGGATCACCTATATTGAAATATTGGGTAACTTCTACTGACCACAGTCACAAAACCATTCCCTTTACTTCTTTTAAACTCCTAAGAAAACATGAAGAAATGAAATACCTATTTTTGTTTATTTGTTCTTGATTAGCATTATCATTACCTAAGCACCACATTTTAAAGGGATTGTGGCTCTTTCAGTACACAGCATTAGTGTCTCCAGGCCCTAAATAGAGTATAATTGCCTGAAAATGTTGGGGGCAGAGTCACTGGCTGAAGATGTAAATGTTTCTTAGGCATCCCATGAAATCTTTCCCATCTCAATAAAGGCAACTTAATGTAACTGGTCAAGGGAGCAAGCTGGAACACACAGATACATAAGCTTAAAATTTGCCCTCCCAAAGTCATTTAGCCACCGAAGTTGTCAGGAGGCAAGGCAAGCCAGACTCACATGGGGCACAGTTGAGTAGTACCCAACATTTCCACAAACACCCTGGGGCACTTGTACAGAGCAAGTTACTTGGGCCCAATTCACATCAACTCTCTCACAAACCAGCAGAAGGCAAACAGCAAAGTACAGGGGGCAATTCAATGTAATTTGAAGGCATTGATGTTAGCAGGTATAAGTGAGTAACTAATGCTATTTGCGGCAATTTAATTGCAGGTGAGGATTCATTGGAGGAAAGACCTCAGCATGATTCCCCCTTCCAAGGTCAAGCACTCAAGACTGAAAGTGAGGGCAAATGACTGCTGTTTGTTTTAAACAGGTTTTTACAGGGAAACTATTGAGGGAAGTGATGTTGCCCTGCTATACTGGTTAGTGTAAAATCCATTCCAGATAAAAATAGTACTTAAAGCAGTGTTTTACTCCCAGGAGGTTGAGTAGGTTGAGAAGGCAGAAAAGGGCAGGTTGAGGAACAGCTGTGAATACTTTCTTTTAATTTGTGCATTTAATGAAAAATGAATGCCTGTCCCATTATATCAGGTATAATCTGCATTTTCTGCTCTATATCCTACTTCAATTTTTCTTTCTTGGGGTAGATCAACTAGCAGCAAGTAACTCAGAAAAATGCTCTCTGTTTTCCTTTTTTTAAATGAAGTTACCTATTCACTGTAGATCTTGCAGTAGCAGGGGTGACACTTAAATCTATGCAACTTGAATCTACAGAGCCACATGGAGATTGTCCTCCATCCTATCCCTAGGGTGCACACAACTACTGAAGTAAAAATCCACAGAGGAATATTACACTTAATCCAGCAAATTTCTCTTCATATACAATGTCCTCCTTTTTTGCCCTCCTGCACATGCCAGAGGTATGTTTTTAGGCATAATTTTTTAAAAATTATTTTTTTATATGACCTCATAAGAACCAGATTCCATTTCTCCCATACTCAATAGTTTTCCAAAATACAAAAGCTGATCTTACTCAGAGCTGATATCCAAGACACTTGACCATTACACTGTTAACACTGCTGGTTCACCATGTTTCCATAATGGCAACAAGTTGTAAAAATAGCTAATGCACATAAAAAATATCTCAGCACTGCTTCCCCAACTTTCTTTTCTTGTCTTTCCCATTTTATTTTTTAATAGACTCCTTGAAGACTCACAAAATATTGAGGAAAAAAGTACCTGAGAATTTAAGTATAGTAAAAGATGATAAATTATTACATACATAAAATAATCTTATGTGTTACATTTAAAGGGAAAATCTTATAATTAAATATTATTATTAAAAAATGATACTACTAATAACCCATGTTTCTTGTCTTGTGAAATTTCTACATAAAAAAATCATCCTATTGTGTCATTAAAACTGTGTCATCATATTAAAAAGGATACTAGCCATGGAAAATACCCATTGAAAGGCACAACCTCTGGTTCACTGTCTTCTAGAAGAACTCTATAGTTATGTGTAAGTTCTTGTGGAGACATGGAAGTAGCTAACTCTTTTTGTGTTGTCATTTAGTGATAGTGCAACTGAAAGAGATTAGATGAAGTAGGGGATGAACCTCTTGTTATCACACCTGATTCTAAAACTTCCAGGGACAGTAGAGGATTCCCACAGATCCTCTTGGAAGAAGACTCAATCTGTAATCAAAATGCATAGGGAGGCAAAGATCATAAGTATTCATTGTAGGTCTCTAACATCTTTAGAAGTTCCTGAGAAATTCTAACTCCTATCCATGTTGTTAGAACTTGTACCCAATTGAGTATCTTTAAAGATAAGTGTTATAGTAACAACAACAAACTTTCTTTTAAGGATCTTACAGTACTGAATCTAATTATTGTTTACATAACAGTCATACCATCTCCTATGACTGCAAAGCACTTGTCCTCATGTTAAAAAAGCATAAACTTGAGCTCAGAGAGTTTATGAAAGACAAAAAAAAGAAGATGGAAAAAGGTTAATGAGAAAAACAACAAATTTTTTATGCTCTGTGCCAACGCGAACGTTCTGCTTTTTGGAAGGTGATCCTATTTTTATCAGCTTAAGGAATATCACTCTTGGAAAGAGTCACATAAATGAATGGGAAACTGAACAACTGGAGAAATAAATTAATTACACACAAAGAATTATCAAATGTATAAATTAAGCAAACTGAAAAACAGACAAACTTTCTCTAATCCTCTGAGATGTTACTTCCTCAAACAGATGATGAAAGCATTCCAGGCAAGAAATAAAATTACTTAGTTGAGAATGGCCATGAAAACAAAGTATTGTTTGGAACAAAGAGAGGTAAAGGTTGATCCTCTGTACCTGTCAATGTCTCTCACCACATCTTTGATACACCAGATATCCATTACATATATTCTAAATGAAAGATTAGATCAACAGATTAGAAAAGTGTCCTTAGGTGTCTGACACTAGTACACAGAAGCACATTTTAAATGCATTTTCCCAAATATTTGAAAACAATCAAATTGGATGGTATGAATTGGATGTAGAAAAAAACCTCAGCATATCTGCATATCTGAGAAATCTAGCTAGGCAAAGGGTTAGGAAAGCAGGACACTGGTGATCTGTCTGTAATTCCATCTCCGAGTAGAAAACTTTGCAATAAGAGATACTGTTTTCCACTTAGTTCTTTATCTTCTTCAGCTGGAATGGTGTTTGAGCTGCCTGCACTGCGACATCCCACTGATTCCAGCACTTGACATTGTTATCCTGGATTCTATTAGCTGGTCACAGATCAACAGATACCTTCCCACAGACAGTAGTGGAGTTACAAGATGAGAGAAAGAGAGGCTTTCTGGCTACATCTGCAGCCATTTTCCTGAAAAGCTCAGTGCTAATATACTGAAGGGGAAAGAGATAGAAGGACAAGACAGGATGCAATGGGACAGGACAGATGGAACTGCCAGTCATACCTTGGACAGCTCCTCAGCGTCACTTCAGTCGGTGAGTACAGGATGGTGCCACAAGGGCAGCGATGACCTTGCTACAGGTGATATTTAGACGGATATGGTAAGCACAGGGCACAGACACAAGTAAAGAGAAGGGTGTCATATTGCTCTTCACTTCAGGGCTTAGTCACCTGGTTTCTGCTTTCTGTCTCAAATATCTATTGCCCTAAGCAAAGCTGGTTGGCTGGCAATATGCAGAAGACAGCATGACAGAGAAAAGCAAAGAATTGGAACACTGTGGAGAAATGTGCAGGGAGTTTGAAAACAGACATGCTGAAGGTAAACAAAAGAGGATGAAAAGACTGAAACGGAAGACTGAAAGAGCTGGATGACAGAAAAGGATAAGGAACAGAAGATTGGGAGGAGGCAAGAAAAGTAAGAAACCACGTAGGAAGGAGTGAACAGGACATTAAGATAGATGAAGAAAAAGCAAATGTGGGTAAAAAATGGAGTGGTAGAACTGGAATGGTGAAATGGCAAGGAAAATGGCGTAAATCTTCAAAAAAGTCGTGAACAAGAGATGCATAAGCATCTGGAGAGCAGAAAATAAAATGAGAACATACAAAAATGTGTAGCAAGAACACACAGAAATGTGTAACCCATATTACAGACAGTGATACTTGGTTCTGAAACATCACATCAAATCTCCAAACCTTGTATCTATACCCCAAGAAAAATCAATATTTACAGTTTCATCCACTAATCCATTAATGGATGAATGGATACACTTTAACTCCTGGAAAAGTGTTCATACTTTCCATCCTCTTAACAGTGATCATAATCTTTACATCACAGTGATTTAAAATATTTTATTAAGATGATAGGGGCAGTCATTGCTTTTAACTTTGTTTTTATGCCATAAATAAAATAGATGATGATAGCTAGGAGTCATAAACAATTTTCATCTGGTATCCAAGATGATTATATGGTTCATCTGCATATTCATCAAGTGGCAGGCACATAAACAAGAAAGTTTTGCTGATTACTTGCCCTACTTCTACTATAGTGAAATTCACAACATTAAGATCTTCCAGCAGCAAGTCAGATTATCTGCATTTAATTTCAATGTGAATGAGAGGAAATATTCCCACACTCTTATTTAATTATTAATTAAGTATGGAATTTTACATTAAAATTATAAACTCTTCTGTTGCCAAAGCAGTGTATTAGATGCAGAAAAAAATAGTTGAAATAAAGTATTACCATTAGGAGAGACAGATGAGCCCATTCAAAGAACAGTAAAATTAAGTATTAAGCAGTTACAAAAGTAATACCTCCTTCATCTATTTTCCTTGGGTTTAGACATGTTATTTGTCTCTGGTCACAGTTCTCTATTTATCATTTTTAGAATTCATATCCAGAAAGGATTCAACCAGAGCATGAAAGCAGATAATTGCAATGAAAACCACATGAAAATTACATTCTAACAAATAAGTACTTATAATGATGTTCTGTTATCAAAACAATTTAAACTTCATAAAAATAAATCCTTTAATCAATGTAAATGAATTCCTGGGAAAGATTAATAAAACCACATTATTTTAAATAATTTGGAATTAATAAATTTTTGTAAGGTTTTGCTTCTTTGAAAATCCAATAGTTTGCTTTTTAATTTGAGTTAGATTAAAATATAAGTAAATATATCTTAGTGCAATTTAGATGTACTGCAGAAAATCGGGCAGGGTGACATCCCTTTGTCCATA
>JAWWMP010000005.1:18556024-18662286 GCA_035047865.1 Dendrocincla tyrannina
TGAAGAGATTTTAAACAATTTCTCATCTCTAATTAAGCTGCATATCAATTTGAAACCCTAGTACCTAAAATGCTGTGGATCTCTTAAAGTAATATTTCAAAGAAGAAATGCCTTGCTTTTCATGGATTTACACGTGTTTGAATGAAGTTACTGTTTTAGCTCAATAAAGTTTTCACCAAAGAAAATTACTAAGAGCTGCCTTAACCTGCAGTGACTTGTTGCCTCAGGCAATGCACAGTTTCCTGCTCCACAGCTGACTGACAGCTGTTTGTCCCTGAATGACGTTTACTCCCAAAGTGTCCAAAAGGAGCTTCTCCTCTTTTGCAGATCTTATCACCTAACTCAAAAAGCCTGTCCTCAGGTTTGAACTGCCTGGGAATGGCAGCTGATTTTTGCTGAATTTGGGCTACACAGCACTTCCTCTCTATACATCTACAAAATCAACAATAATGACTAAGTCCCCTCTAGTTATGAGCAAAGCCTTAGTGCCTCATTTGGGGATGTCTCTAGGCTGAGGGACACACTGCAGAGATATTAGGCCAGCAGGAGAATTCTCCACCAATCAGTCTACAAGGTGGAGGCCTGCAGAAGTTATGGTTCCCAATGCATTTGGTGTTCCTGAATGCTTCAACAGGGCGTCACTGCAGGCAACAAGGCCTGAGGTATGCTTAAGCTACTGTAATTTATCTTGGGTAACACCCTGAGCCCTAATTCCCCAAGATTTCATATGTAGCCATTCTCTTTCTGGAATGCATCAAACTCAGGAGCAACCACCCAGAGTGCTAAATGAAAGAACATGAAGCTGAAAGCATTCATAAGTCATCAGATATGTCTAATTCCCTGTTTTCCCCCATTTCTTTTTATCCTATCATATTTGTTTTCACTGGAGCAGTTACACAAGACAAGAACTTACTGCCACACTATGCTGTGTGCATACACACAATCTCCACTTCTGCTTGCACTATTGTAAAATCATCTTGTATCTTTCACATATTCTGAAAACATTACAAATTGCTGCAGGACAGTTATCTGGGGCCTGAATCTGGGGCCTTCAGCAAGAACTGCCTGCTCCCAAATGCTATCTGAAGAATCTGCAGGTTTTTGTAGGCATATACCAAAAGACAGACTGAATTTAGATGCAGAATTGACAGTTTGAAAATTATATATATTAAAATGCATGTGGTCCCAAGCAAGAGTAGAAATATCTATTTGTTAAAGCTGCTTGCTTATTTAAATGAATTATTTACTAGTAATTGATTTTTTTAAAAAATAAAAACCCCTAAGTTATTGAATGAGCACAATCACAGAAAATTACACCCATTTAACTCTCAAGCAGTCATTGTACCGGCACATATGGCCTGCACCACTCAAGTCACAAAAATGCATCTATATTTCTTCTGCAATTTATGCATAATATTCACAAACCTTAAAACTCAGTGGAAAGTCATAATGGCTTGAATGTGCTTAAGATATTCCAGACTGGGGAGACAGAGAATTGCACTAAGAGAATTAGCAACTTGCATGATGGATATCTTCTCATTATTACAGTTGCCATTACACTTCTGTTCAGGCTTTGCTCTCTGAACTTCAGCAATATGCTTCTGCCAGATGAAAGTCCAGAAGTTCCTACAAAAAAATGAACTTGTCACAAGAAATAAACTATTTGGCATAGAAAAAAAGATGGCATTTACCTGGCTGCATAGGCCTTTATTCATTGGTAATGTATAGAAACTGGAGTGCATCCAATTAACTTGGGTGCACAACTACGGCCCACGAGACTACAACTACTGTGCATGGGCAGTATTACGGATTTTCATGTGTGTGGTAAATCCACATTCCTGGGAAGCACTGCAACTACTGAATATGTGCAGGCAGATGGTGAATTCCATCATATGACAAGAGAAGGATTGCAATTCGCAACTTTTCGTGTCATGGGAAAATGATTGAGCACTATAACTTTAACTATTTGGAAAGCTACATATCCATTTCTCCCACTGTCATTTTATGCTATGTGCTAGAAAATACCCAGAGCATCCCAGTAAGTCAAAGAAGCATGACTATTTGGCACACCTCTGCTATGCAGGAGCTATTGCTAGAGGTAAGTTTTTAACATCAAGTGCTAATTCCTCAGTTATTTTCAGTACAGCTACATCTTTCTGCATATCCAGGAATAATTAACTGTTCTTTTTCTACGGTGATCACCTGTTGACTGTTTGCATCTACATTCCCATTATTAACAAACTTTTCTACATTTATTTCAGCAATGGTTGTTTTTAACAGCTTTCTAAGCATAATCACAAAGGGGCTGAAAGCCACCTGACAGCTCTTCAGTCACGTTACAGAACCAAGGTACAAAATTATTGTGCAGCCTCTTATTGCCTGTGTTTATTTTATAAAGCACACTGTCTCAAAGAATACTCAACTAGTTTTTAAAATCCAGGTATTTCTACTCAACTTATTCATAGATCAGGTTTTTTGCACTTGCAGTCTAATAAGATGATAGACTGATTCTTGCACTGTGCTATTTCTGCATATCATTTATTGACAATGAATTTTTCTGCTACCTGATGATGTTGGGTTTTTTCAATGAAAATGTTATACAAATAATAAAATATGTATTTCATGGGTTTTCCCTTTCTGTTTGTTCAGTCATAGAGTCCTCTGGTGCTATAGAGTATAAATAGTTAATCCTGATATACATTGAGTGCTATTGTGGAATTGCAGTCATTTTTAGCTGATGTGACTTCATTCAATTGTTACGTTACCTTAAGACCTCACAAATACTAAAAAACCCGGATTTATGTGCATATGCACACATAAGGTATGTTTTTATGCCTTGGTTTTAATAACTGGCAGTGAAAATTAATATTTAATGGTGACGAAAAGGAGTTTTCTTCAGTTGTGAGGCCACCTAATTTATGTCCTTGACAGTGAACAAGTCTATGATTATAGACTTGCAAAATAATTGATGTGCTGATATGAAAGATAACATTGGACTTCAATATTGTAAAAATAAAATATTTTTGTCACTTGTTAATTCAGATCATCTAAGAACACTCTGAATACACACATTTTAGTATTTTAGATATTTTCCCTCCCTATGAAAAAGTCACTGTCTTGTGTTCTTACAATTCACTTGCTAAATTTCCTTCTCAAAGTCACGCATGCAGTTTGCCTTTCTCACAGAATTTGAAACATGCATTTTTCATAAAAAGTCTCTATTTTGAGAAGGAGGTTATTTAAGTTGGAATAACATGACATCAGATTCTTGGATATGACTAAACTATGTTCAGAAGCAAATATGTGCAGTGGTTAGAAAGGAATGGACTAATAAATATCAACAGGCTACTGAAGTCCTAAAAATGTCAGACAAGTATACCAGCCTTTTTCTGACATGCTATTTCATACAGACTGCAGGGCAGACAGGATTTCTGCTGGGACTTCAGCACTTCCATTTAGACAAATGGGTTCTATTGTTAATTGCATGACTGCAGTTTCTCCCTCAGCCTCTGCCTGAGCTCATTCACCAAATGGCTGATATTTAATTAGCTGGTGATAACTTGCCTAGATTCAAGCAAAATAGCTGTGACAGGTCATCACATAATAATCCAGATTTGTACTTTATTAATATCTGCATGAAGTTGCTTTAAAGAGCCATTGATATTCCAGAAAGTCTGAATTTTTCACATTCTGGCATTTTCATGCCTTCATGCCTGTAACTAAGATCTTAAATACAGATGTATGCAGGCAACCAAGTACCTGCCACTATCAGCATCAAAATAAAAGCAGACTGGGCAAAATACATAGTGAACACGGACTCTTTCCTGCATTCCACACCAGGCAGCCACAAGGCAGCTTCACTAAAAAGCCACATAACCACTCAGCCCGTTGCTAAATCTGACTTAAGGGGAAGCAATTCATAGAAATCACAGTCCAGCACTATGCTTCTGCAGCCACACAGTTTGCAACCCAATGCTCGTTTAAGGTCAGAAAGCATGTATACCTGCAAAATACTATATAGATATGTTCATAAACAGTGTTTAAAGCCACAGGTTCAAAAGAATGATCATGGTATGACTCATGCAAAACATGAAAAATTCATTTCCCAAACCAAACACTACAGTGTAAAAGGCAGCAGGAAAGCCAGGAATCATTCAGAGTCATCTGCTGCTTTAAAGCTGTGACCTATATCTAGCAGCCAAGAAAAGACATTAGAAGACAGAGCTTTACAGCAACAGGAGATTATTAGGCATAGTGGAGAAACAATTGCTTGTTGTAATTACAACCTCAAAGCAGAATTTAATTCTCCCATCTGCATCTCTTTTGTATGTTTGAATTTGTTCCACTATGAATCTCCCAGTGCTGTCACATGCCATCTATCCAACAGTACTGTGTGCTGCTCACATGGGATCTACAGATGGGTCAAAGAGGAAAATTTTGCCCTAACACTAAAAAGCAGGAGAAAAAAGTCTTGCACTTGAAGAAAGCTAATGCAAATGTTACTAATTAAAGGGATACCCTTGATATTATTCAGCTATCCAGTTTTGCTGTGTCCCACAATTCTTCTTTTTCATAACATTTACAAGGTTCATATGTAAAGTACCTTGTTAGGAAGCTAGGGAAGACATTGCCATGTTGTCTGACATGGGCTTTGTTCTGGGAGCCAGAATTTTCTTTTCTCCAAATAAAAGACTATACTAAAGTAGTTGCACCAAAGATTAGAAAGTTGGCTTATGAAATACTTGTAAAAATTTATCTGTCTTATGGTCGCAGTAATCTTTAAAATGGATTACTGTAAAACAAGCAATGTCCCATCACCTTCTCAGAGCACATTTACTGACTGAGTAACATGTGAATTCAATACACACAGGAGTTCCTCCAACCAGACATTTTCCTGAGAGACTAGGAGGGAAAAAAAAATATATACAAACACACACTGCTGCATTTCTGAATTCTGATATGGCAAGCAAAGCAGAACAAAAAACATCTGTCAGTTCCACAGCAAAGCACAGCTCCCATATGCCACTCTTTCTCCAGACAGGATTATAGTTTTAATATGCTGAGTTCACATCATCTATTCCACACTCAGTGGGCAAAGCAAAACCATAACCAAAAAATCCACCTATATAATATGAGTCAACCCTGATACATGCACACAGTCCCAGAAGGGGCCTTTTTGGAGGGAAATTGTGTGGTAACCAGAGGAAGGCAGATTTTTTTAGGCTACTAAGCAATGGTAACTGCAGCTGCTGCTGCAGCAGCCTCTGGCCAAACTTCTGCTTGCTTCAAACCCCCCAGAGCCACTCTCTGACCAGGGGATCTGCACAGCCATGCACTCACTGGCTCTCTTTAAATCTTTGCCATATTATTTCATACTGCTTTTGCAAGTGGGTTTATTCAGTGAAATAGCACTGGTCCCTGCTTATGCAGCATGCTTTCTGTTCCCATGGAAGCAGTGAAACCACAGTCATTGCCTGTGTCCAGCACTTACCAAAGCCTGGGAATAAAGACAGGCTTTGCTGCAGCGGGCAGAGAGCACCTGGTTAAAGAGATGATGACCTGAAGTCACATTTTATGCAGTGCAACTTTGCCAACACACTAGGCTGTGCTAGAAAATAATTTTGAATCATGTTTCTAATAACTGTGGCAGCTGCTGTCTGACTGACAAGTATGAAGGAAGGTGCTTTCCTCACTTAAAGAAGCTTCACCAGCAATACTTCTTTAAGGGGGCAAGGTCTTGGGTCAAACTGAGCTGTTAAAATTCAGCTTGGAATCACCCGGGGCATCCACTGGTGGCCAAGTTTTCTTATTGTTGATGGAATAATAAATTGCTCTTTAAAATTTATTCCAGATGAGTCAGAAGAGGCCTACACTCCAAATCTATGAATTTCATCTTTAAGTTCTCCGACTTCTTTAAATGTTTCCATGAACTTGATTGGTTTTGCTGAAGCAAAGCGCAAACAAAAAATGATATGCTTTATGCTAACATGTTGCTATGGTACAGAGATTGCTTGAAAGTGGGTAAAAAAGCTGTCAGCGTTAGTGCAGATCCTGTACATATGACTATCCTGCACACAGATGCATTCGTAAGTCACGCATCACCACACCTTCTTGGAAGATTATCTTGATTGAAATGGACAGGAGGTGTTTACTGAATTAGTTACCACCAACACATTTTCCCTTAGGAGAGCATATGGATGAGACACTCGTTGTGGTGGGATGACCCTATATGGACACCAGGTGCTCTATCACTCTCCTCCTCAGCTGGAAAGGGAACAGAAAATATAACAAAAGGCTCATTGGTTGAGACAAAAACAGGGAGAAACTACTCATCAGTTACTGTCTTGGGCAAAACAGACTAGACTTGGGGAAATTAGTTTATTACCAAATTATTAATTAATTTATAGCAAATGAAATCAGAGTAGGACAATGAGAAATAAAACCAAATTGTGAAATATCCTTCCCTAACTCCTCCACTTTTCTTTGCCTCAACTTTAGTCGTAAATTCTCTACCTCCTCCCCAACCCAAGAATGCAGTATTAATATACAGATCAAACCCTTAATCCAAAAGCCATATCATTGCACTCAGCAAGGGATTTTTTCCCAATTTCCATCAATATTCAAGGGCTTGAAAGAGGACACACAGCAACCTAAATGTCAGTCTTGAAGAGAAGAGAGAGAAGCAGAGGGGAGAGATAAGGGGAGGGGAGGGGAGAGATAAGGGGAGGGAAGGGGAGAGATAAGGGGAGGGGAGAGATAAGGGGAGGGGAGGGGAGGGGAGGGGAGGGGAGGGAGGGGAGTTAGTTCAGGACATAAGGTCCAAATGCCTGCAGCCCTCTCTGGATATTGCAAGGTGAAGAAAGGTACAGAGCCTCTGTATGGATTCCATCAGGTGCTTCCCTCTGAGGCTCAGGCAGATAAGGTGGGAGCTAGGAATGCATTACTGGCAGCACAGGAAGGCTGAAATGATGAAGTAGCACCTTAGCTGTACCTTGGTTACTTACTCTTGAGAAATTGGTTTCTCAAAAGAGAACCTAAATGAAAGCCCAGAGAGAAGGGTGGGAAATGCACCCTTAGCCATGTCCATACTTGCCCATCAGTATCACCTTTAGACTAGTGTGAGACAGACATACCACACCTTGGGACCAAGGCAACAAGAATATGTGTTGGTATGGCAACACGTGTTGCATCTCTGAAAAGTCTTTTTCAATGATTTGGAGTCAGACTACAGATGTGCCTTCTACACCTGCCTTCAGGCATGGAGTACTTTTTCTGATTTTACCCTCTCATGAAATGTCTTTGCTTGTCTGCTCACTGCAGAGTATGGATTAGCATATCCACCCTGGATAAATGAAAAGAGAACACCTAGAAAACAGAAGGGGCTGATGAGAATCTTCACCTCCATTGCCATAGCAGCCAAAATACTAGCAACCCTCTGAACAAGAACAGCCAATTTATCTCCCATTTTCCCCCAAAAGAGGAGGGACAGGAAATAAACAATGACTGCTTGAGTAACACTTCTCTCCTTGAACACTAAAGCTAAACACCACAATGCAAGAATGAACTTACAGGTGCAAGACAACTTTTGTAGACATGATTAATCTGCTACAAAGAATGAAAACGCTACCTTGCGCAGAGAACTGCTGCAGGTCTTAACCAGGGTACCTCTCATTGACATCAACAGGAGCTTGCCTGAGAAAAGGCTCCAAAATTTGATCCATAAATAGGATCTCAACACATTTCACCATGGAAACAATTGTTCAGGTTAATTCTGTTCTCTTCAAGACTGCAGCAGGAACTGCACCAGATACTTCACAGATCAGAGAAATCACGTCCCTCAGGATTCCACATGGGGTTGAAGAGCTCAGTTGGGCTCAGCCCCAGTCACACCACTCCCCGTGACTGGCGATGAGGCCGGGGTGAATTAGCGACTTGATCTCAAAAAGAGTACACCTGCAAGAAAACATTGGCCGTGTAGGAATGCGACTCCCAGGGCAATTCTCCTACTCTGTTTCAGAGAAAATATTTCGCAGAAACAAGATAAATGCCGCAGGCTCCCCGCGGAGCCCCCCGAACACCCTCCTGCCCGCGGGGATCCTGCTCAGGTCTCTCACGCCCGTCCGCGTACGCTGGCAAACCGCTGGCTGCAGCCAAGGCTGTGTTACACTCTCACTGCGTTATACAGTCACAGGACAGCACAGCAAAGGGCTCCCCCGGCCCCGGCCCGAAGGAGTTAAGGCTGCCGGGACCCCCGCCCGCCGCCGAGCATCCTCCTGACGTCAGCCAGCCCGGCGCTGGGCGCAGCGCTCGGCGCGGCGGGCACGGGCGGAGCGGACCCGCGGCGAGCGGGGGGCAGCCCGCAGCCCCGCCAGCATGTCCGCCAAGGAGTGGCACAAGGGCAAAGTGACCAAGGACAGCGTCACCCTGCTGCCCTGCTTCTACTTCGTGGAGGTGAGTGGCCGGTCCGCGGGGCTCGGGCAGCGAGCTCGCCTGGGCGCGCACTCCGCACCGGCTGGTGCAAAGCCCTTACGTGGTGCTTTGTCTCACCGAAATCGGCATCGAAACGCCTTGTAAGGAGCAGGCGTAAATTAGCCTCTTCTTGGTAGCCTTTTGAAGCGGGAATTATTTCTAAGAATTACTCAGAAAATTAGAGGGTTGCTCAACTAAAGTGTGCTGTGTGCACGGGAACCTCTCGGGGGGAAGACATATTTCAAGAAGGGCTGGCTTCCAGGCAAACGCTGCTCACATTGCTTTGATGGAATAAAAATCACATTCATACAGGAACGCTTAGAAAAATAGAAATGTTCTCAAAATGATAATCACTGGTATGTTTTTGCTGACTGCTGGACTACGTGCTTCCTCTGTCAGAGCTAAAAATGTCTGTTTGGAAACAGAATTAGGTTCTCGGTGCATCTTAAAGAGCACAACCTGCTATGGCTGCTCAGCTGGTAGCAGGTGGAGTTGCAGAGATGCTGCTTCGCGTGTCACTTAGAGGCATTTAGCCTCCCTGGAAAGTACAGTCACTTAGGTGCTTCTGTAAGGTCATGAGTAGACACAGTTTAAGCTTAAGGATTTGTCTAATGGCATAGCAGTAACAGAAAGGTAAAAATGTTTTATGGATTCAGGAAAGTGTTTCATGTGACCCCACTCACAGGGAAGAGAGCCTGAGGCACTTTGAGGCACTATGTAACTTACCTAAGAGAGAAATTGTGAAATAATGTGAAGAACTTAATGCTAAAATATGGTGTAAGTTAACTATAACTGGCACTCAAAATATATGCAATACTTAATGTATAAAATATTAAAGGAGTTGGGCTGAGAAGGAATTTTAGGTAATAGTGGAGTGTTTCTGCTCCCTAATTACCTGGGCACGGTCAGCACCTAAACCTAAGTAAGCTGCACTAACTGGAAAGCTTTGCAGAGACTGGTTATATGGAAACATCAGGCTCAACCTATCAGTGTAATTAGGCCTGCTCAAGAAAAACTCTTTGATGGAAGGACTTGTTGTGCCATGCATCTTACATTAGCTTTGCATAGGCAGCAGAGGTCAAGTTTGGAGGAGCCCTAAGAAAAAGTAGGGGCTTCTTTACTCTTTGTGCTATCTTTGCTGCTTTGGGAATCCAAACAGGAAGGGAGGCTGTTGTACCTCAGCTTAGGCATAACTCTAATGCAGGGGATGATGTAGAGATCCTGGAAGTTACAACAGAGCCTGTGCTGTTTGGTGCATTGTGCTTGGCCTGCAGCAAGATGGAACAAAATACAGAGCAACAGCACAAAATGTGTGCCTGCTACTCTTAAGAGTTGCCTTATATAATATTGATTGCATACTTGTATTTCCCCTAGAAGATCCCTGCAGATGTTACAAGGAATAAGACAAAGGATTCTGTGAGCAATGAAGAACTTACACTGAGTTCTGTGTATAGTTCCCACATGAGGCAGGCGAGTTCTCTACTCTGGCATGGACTCTTAGGACCCTCAGCAAGTTATTTACAACTACATCTAAAAACAGGTGGAGATTTCTTCAACACCCAGGTGCTCTGAGAAAGACTCAGAGTTCTCAGCTAATGGAATGGTCTCCTAATGAAGTTTTAGTACTTCTGTGTTATACAGTCACAGGAGAAAAGTCTAGAGCCTGCAAGAGCCCTTCCCCACCAGGAGCAAGCTCTAATTATTGAACTGTGGACTTATGGCCCGTCTTGAACTGAGAAGTAAAAGGAACATCAAGAAAAAACAATTGACTGCAATACACCTGAGCATAAACATTGATTAGGAAAGTTTTGGTGAGTTATCAGCCCTCTCCCATTACATGGCAGGAGGATTTGAAACCATCTCTGACGTTTCAGTTGAGTACTCAAGTCATTTGAGTGAAAGGGTAGCAACAATTTATATATTTAGAAAGAAATGTGCAGCTTGTGTTTATTGGTTGTGCCCACTCTGTATTTGCACACACACACACACACAAATTCTAACCAGACTAATGAAAATGCCTTTCTAAAGATTTGTTGCACGGCAAATGCCAGCACTTCAGCAACGTTAGGTAAAGGACATGATGACTTAGATACTTCTGTTGCGCCTGGCTCAAAGAGAACCAAAGATTAAGTTGTACCCCATAAAGAGGGATTTAATCAGAGGTAACTTAGCTGCAATGAGAAGTTTGCAAGTGTAAGGGATAGAGGAGCTCACCTAGTGTGGTTGACTGGCATTACTATGTAATATGGATTTCCTTTGAAAGCAGAAGGTAAGTTCCTGATGCAATCTAACAACAGAGAATGACTTAAAAACAATACTTACCCACTTAAAGGCTTTCTGAATTTTAAAGCTTTTACTTTCATGTATGGATGATAAGAAACAGGCTTTCACCTCTCACCTCTGAATGCTGTGAATTCTTTTATGTTTTCTTTCCTTTTGGCGCTCATTCAGTTCTATTTTCCCTGTTGTGTTCATAGCAGACAGTCCCTTCCCACTTAGTCTGAATTGCAACAAAAAAAGTTTGCCCATTAAGTTTGCACCTTCAAATGAGAAAATGAGGGGTTTACTGACATTCACCTTCCATCAAGACGTACCTAGGAGGTCTAGGCCAAAGGAAAAGCAGATTGTTTAGAAAATACGTTATAAAAAGGTGCTGATTTCTTTCTCTTGAATGCTAGACAAAAGGATAAGCTTGGAAAAAAGGATGTTGGGTTGAAGAGGAATTGCAAATTCAAAAAATGGTAGGAAAGGGATGCGTTCATGTTATACAAATGAAATATATTTTAAATAGTGAAACAGTATATGTAACAACCAATATAATGAAAGCATGCAGAACTTTAGAAATAGCAGCAAGCAAATATGGTTCTGACACTGAGGAGTTTCAACTATTAAGATCCTTAAGAATGTGTTATAAATGAGACTAACTCCTGTAAACAGATGTGTATAGTGACAATAACTTTTAGGGTTAGATAAAATATGGTTACATAGAATATATCGAGGCCTGGAGAATATAACAGCCCTGAAGAAGAGGAAACTGAGGGGAGACCTCATCACAGTCTACAACTTCCTCACAAGGGGAAGTAGAGGGACAGGCACTGATCTCTTCTCTGTGGTGACCAGTGACAGGACCCAAGGGAATGGCCTGAGTTGTGTCAACGGAGCTTTAGGTTGGATATTAGAAAAAGGTTCTTCCACCAAAAGGTGGTTGAGCACTAGAACATGCTCCCCAGGGAAGTGGTCACAGCACCAAGGCTGATGGAGTTCAGGAAGCATTTGGACAGTGCTCCCATGCACATGGTGTGACTCGTGGGAATGGTCCTGCGCAGAGCCAGGAATTGGATTTTGATTATCCTTGTAAGCCCTTTCCAACTCAGGACATATTCTGTAAACTGATGGATAATTCAAACTAGCAGGTTTTGCCAACAAAAGAGTTAAAATATAAAACAAATATGCCCCTCTTAAGATCACTAGAATTATTCTTCATTTATAAAGGAAAAGCAAAAGGAGAATTGGGCTAAAGCTTTGAAAGGCATAGAACTGTAAAGGAAAGAAATTGGAGACAGCTTTTGAAAAATGAGGATGGGTCTTTCCCTAGGAACATCAGAGGCAAATAAATAAGTATTGTGAAGTAAATCTTAACACATTTTCAGTTACATATTTTCAAGTTTCACGATTCATAAAATAACTTGATGATTTATCCTATGTCTCATAAGAATGTTTTAGAGGTTACTTTAAAGGACTGGTAATGCTTCTGCTTAGCAGAACCTCTGATTAGCACAGACTCCTGAGAGCTGAATAATTTTAGATTGCCTTGTGCATACTTACCTGAAGGATGTGGTAATCAGTACTGCCAGGCAGTTAGGTCTGTTTTATTCCTAATTGTACTTATGGTATTTTAGGATTCTGTAGACAGTATGGGTTATCTGAATTTCATTTGCATAGCTGAGAAAGACAAAACTTCCCATGAAAATTCATAGGCCCTCTGGCCTAGTGGGAATTACTTTTCATGGTAAAAAGTCTATATGCCTCTGGAAGATCCTGAAGATGAGTATTCCTGGAATAAGTTTTGCTTTTTGTTAACTGACTTTGTCTTCAGCCTATTCAGAGTATATTGTAATTATATTCCCTTACAGAAGAAATATGGGTGTCTTGCATTTTCATATGAATCTGGAAAATTTCCAGAGTTATGTAGTTTCCATTCCTGGCAGAATGGTCACACTTAGGAGGCAGGACAGACAGATACATTTCTCCTTGGTGAAGGAAAAAGACTGTCAGCACTCATGCTACCCCACTTCTAAAACTCCTGGTTTAAATCCTGTTTTCACAGCAGTCACTATAAATTGTTCCTTTGACTTCAGTGGCATTACTGCTGCATCCAGTGCCTCAGATGTAGAATTGCAAAAGGTCAAGGTGTTGTCAATCTGTGTGACTTGATGCATTTATTCTCCAGCTAAATTGGGTTCCAGTGGCACAGCCTTCAGCTGTTGGTTCCTTAACTTCCAGTTACTAAAATCAGAGCTTTTTTAGGCAATATTTGCTGTACAGTTATATTTTTTTCCTTACATTGTCTTCTAGACTCTTTGTATGATGCATGCATACAGATACAGGCAGCTTTTTTTTGCTGCATTTTCCAAAAGCTCTGCCAGGCCTTAATCATGCCAGGATTGTTTGCAAACACTTCTTTCAGTACTGGAAGACCACTTATTCTTGCTCCCCAAAGGAATTGGAATTCTCACCAGCAGGATTCAAAGATCTGTTATCATGTAAGTCTCCAGGCTGCAAAACTTGGGAGATCATCAGCTTCCATTGAAATAAGTACCTGTAGAGAATGGTCACCGTGTCTCAGCAACAGATGGTTTGTTTCTTTTTGTTTCTAAAATACACTGACAGAACTGCGTTTGAAATACCATTGATAGCTCAGTGCCACTTCTCAGTCACATCTGGAAATTACGAAGCTGGAGCTGAATATTTTTGAGCTGTTCAGTTATGCATGAGCCACAACATTTAAATTATAGTCACCTGCAAGTCACGTATAGATGTGACTGCAAGAGGCACGAAAAGAGGAGTGCAATGACTAGAAGAAGAGAAGGAGAACAGGCTGTAGGACTAAATCTTTCTTCTTAAGAACATGATGTTTGTATCTAATGTGAGAGTTAAGCTGTACTGCTGTGCCTTAGAGGCAGGCACATGTAGTCCTATCTCTCTCTAGATAGGTTTTCTTTTGTGCTTAACTGGAGGAGGAGGGAGGCCACCCAAAAAAAAAAAAAAAGCCAAAACACCAGCTGCAGAAGATGAAATTATCCCCATACTGTCAAAGTAGCATAATACTTCCCAAATACATGGCTTTTTCTCTCGAAAGAGTCAACCATGTGTGAGAGCAGAGGAAGAAGTATGCTTAGCTGCCTGCTCGTTGACCTGACCTTGTCATATGGCTTGGAGAAGATGTCAGATTTTTTTTATAACAGTGCATGAGAGAGTAGCATCCCCAAAATATTAAGGGCTATCTGAGGCCTGAGGAGGCTGCTGCATATTCAAAGCAGCTTTATAATTTGTTGGCCAAGTCATCAGTGTTACATCCTCCACATCCCTTCTGTGCCTGTAGAAGAGCTGTACAGCCTGCATCCTACCACCCTTTAGCAGGAGATGACCAGAAAAGGGGAGTGAAAAAGGAGGTGTCAGGCTTGTGCCAAGGCTGTCTTGGGAGAACAAATGCAAATGAGACAAGCTAGATGTCTCTTCTGTTTTTGGCTTTGTACTTGGCAAGTGTAAGTGTGAGTAGTTCTTAATCAATGAAGGCCCTGCTCCCCTTTTAGTCCATCAACAGCCTCTAGACCTAATACTTCCAGTAGTAAAAGAAGGCCTGAATATGTCAGAAATTAAAGGAGATGCATTTTTCCAAATTACTGCCTCTTCCAAAAACTAATAACCTCCCCCTACTTTGATTTTCTTCTGTAATTGTTAAAAATCTGTTACTCCACAGCCAAAGTGAATAAACCCCAGCATACTGTGGAACCTTAACATGCCCAGTAGCTGAGCTGTTACAAACATTTTATCTTGACTGATGTTCCTGTAGCTTGAAAGCTCAGTTTGTAGGGAGTTCAGAAGTGGCAAAACAACATGGGAGTAAGTCACTGGAGAAAGGCTGGCACCCACAGGATTATTTTTTTTTTTTGTATATGAGAAGCAGCATGTTTTAAAGAGTACAATAAATTGTAGCATTGTGTAGGGACTTGCAGCTTTGTCCCTTAGAGATGGGGTTTTTAAGGAAATTTCTTGCTGAAATTTGGTAGCACTGACCTGAAAACAACCTCCTTTTTTTGAAGTGTTCCTGTTCTTGATTTGTAGGAGGAGCAGGGGCATAAAGTGAATTTTGTAATCAACAATATGTGCAATATCCTAACTCTCATTGGGTGTATAGTTATTAATTGATTATAACTAATCATTGATTTAATTAAGCAGTAACAATAATTAAGATTATGAATCATTAATTACATTTGAAGTCACATTGAAAAGGAATGAATTAATGATATCTTCTGTGTTTTAAGTTTATGCTTAAGGATTTACTTTCTATTTAAACACATATACGTAATTAAATAGAAATATTTGCAAAGTTTTTTTGATTATTCGTGCCCAAAAATACTTTTGTTAAACAATTTTTATTTTGTTTCCTTCTCCTTGTGTAATTGCTGCTTCACATACATTTATAAAAAAATAAAAAAGAACAAGCGCTTTTAGGATTACCATGCATTCAGCATGACTGAGATTTCTGAAATAAGTAGTAATTGTATCACTGGTATATCAGCTCTGTTTTTGGTCTTACACGTACTGAGTGCTTTCTATTAAAATCTGGTGAAAGATCAAGACCTTTAATATCGGTTGTATTTCCAAAGCTAGACTCTTATTTGGCAGTCACCAAACAATTATGTTAAATTCTAAAATCAGTGTTGGAAATGTGGATAACTTAGTTATACAAAATGGTAATGATTATTGATTTCAATTACATCTGGGATTTGAAATTAAACTTGGAGTTGAAATTAAATCAAATAGTGTTGAGTCTAGAAAAAAGATTATTATATCAGGTCTCTGCACATAAGTTCCAAAAGTTAGACAATGGTGAGGTAAAAATCCTTTAGAGAAAAGACTTATTCTTTATAGCTTTTGGGATAGATGAAACCTGCATCCAAAACAAAGGGAAAAGAAGCAGCAGAAAATTGAGTTCAGAGAGAAAAGCAAAAAAAAACCCTTATACAGATGCAAGTCTTACACTTCTGAAAAGCCTGAATGCCTTGTCTTATAAGCCTGAGGCATTTAAGAATTAAGTATAGAACATAAAAATCTAAGTTTTATGTCAAGCAAGTCCCCCTGCTCTATAGCCATCCTATGCTTAGCTGTCTCTCTTCAAGGAGTAATGGGTTCTCAAAACCAAGAGAGAATGGCAGAATTTAGCTGATACTATTTCCTAATACTACCTTATATGGAAGATACTCAATCACAGTTATGACCTCAGTATTCATTCCTGCCAGGATAAAAGAGACCTATCCTCTTTCCATTCTCTCCTCCTGTGCTTTGTGAATCCCACAGAAAAGTACAACAGGGCAACAGCCAGGGCAGCTGAAAGCTGCAATCACTGTTAGTAGCTGGCTAAGAAAAGAATACCTTGTTTCCTCCAATCCACCTTGTCACTTGGACCATGAATTCTTTAGCACAAGGACTGACATTTGTGATAAATTTAATAAAATATTAGACCATACCACAGCCTTGCCATGAAAACTCAACATAGTTATTAAATAGACTGTCCTTCTCCCAAAGACTTGGGTGGTATTTTTTCCATGATGGGAAACCAATGACATTTGTTATCTATCTCCCAGAAAACAAGAGAAACATCAGAACACAGCTCCCATGCTCAGGAGCTGTGGAAGGGTTGCAGAACAACCTAAGAATCTGAGAATTTCCTAACCATCCAAGTCTAAAAGTTATTTAAACAATATAAAATATCCAAATAGTGTATCAGGCATGCCTTAACGCTTTTTCTGACAGGTGGGCTAGTCCTACTATCTTTATTCTGCATCTGGCAAATCATGTTTTGACTTTCTCTGAAAGGTACATCCGTGCTGCTTCTCTCTTTTCTGCCTACCTTTTATATGGGCAGGTAAAACTAATCAATTCCACAGCCTCCGTATTTACATCCAGTCTTGAGGAAAATCACTCAGGTCATTCCAGCCAGTGCACTGAGCAGTGACTTAAATATTCAACTCAATTACAATTAAATATTCTCAATTACAAGAGAGGCATTTTGTCTTTCCCCCTAGTTATTCTGACTGAAATTTAGCACAGGTTAATCACTTTTGTAACCTGTATTGAAAGAGTATCTACTGGTAGCCTTCATGTGAGAGACTGAAATGGTTAATGGCCTAAACATTGGTAAAATCACTGAAAGACTTTGGTCCACACCACTCCTCCCCAAATATGCCTACTAATTTGGACTGTGATGGGACCATTCCATAAGATTGTGGAGATACCAGGACTGTTTCTACCTAGCCTAAACACAATATACACCCATATGGACTCTGTGTTTCGTGGGTTTCCCTTGGCCGAACCATCACACTGACGAGGCTGGGGCTCTCACCTCCGAAAAGACCACAAGAGGACCAATGGGATGCCACTGAAATCCATGGAGTGGTGATATTTTTGCTACTCAAACTGTCTCTCTGACATACTCTCCCCCACCACCACCTTTTCCTGTTTCTTTCTATCTCTCTCTACCTCATATTTACTCTTAAATAAAAATCTGTACTACTGACTTCAGCATATGGTGTCGTTTGCACCTTAATTCAGGCAGAGACATCTCTAATAATTTTAATAACCAGATCATAACACACCAACACAATGCAACATCACCACAGGATCTGTATATCCTGGTAACACCCATATAGTGCATTTAACAAAGCAAAGGTCACATAACTGCAACCTAAAAACCAGGTTCAGACATTTGAGCATGTGACATTCTGTGACTGAATTCTCACAAAGCCCATGAATTCAAAGATAGCATTCTCCTGAAGATAAACAGGGTCTCTTTGTTTAGTTTAGTGCTTAGAAATATAAGAGTTAGTATACAGCAGTATACAGTTTTGGAGAAATAGAATTTATAGAAGCCAGGGATTCCTGGGTTCCATCCACTGCTAAGGTTTTCCTGCTAAGGCTTGATCTTCTGCTGACCCATTTTCAAGACCTCTGGTGTCATACCAGACCTGTACTCCTGCATTACAGGGTGTGCAATGTGGTGGAGTTGCAGGTGTAGGATAAAAGATGGGGCGTATACTGGTACTGGAGACCTCAAGGTTATAAACAACTCGCTCTATGGTCAGATAAAGAAATGGAGAACTGCAGCTGGCAAAACTGGTGTAAGGGGTAAAAAAAACAAAAAACAATCATCCAACATATGTGAACCATGCCACATATAGTAAATACAGTAACGTGAAAGACAGACCAAAAGAGAGAAGAAGGTGTAAAAGTACATTAACAAACATAAAAGTGAACCAAAGTAGTTCCTCATGTGAGGAAGAATCACCATATATCCTGCTCCTGAGAAAGGATCTGGGGTGAGCCACACTACAGTCATAAATAGGTTGTTTTTACTTGTTACTACTAGATATAGATACAAACATCATGCAGAGATGTACCATACAAAGATACGAGAAAGTAAAACAAATTAGGCATAGCCTTGTTTCTAAGGTCATTAGGAAAACTGCTGGTACAGTTTTAAAACCAAATAAAAACAAAGCTCCAGGCAGGTCAAGCCAAGTACATACAAAGCATGTTTGACAAGCCCTGGTCCTGAGTCCTTGCAGACTCAGTACAAAATCTGTGGCTTGTTAGTAGCAATGAGGATACTGCATTTAGGGGGCTACAGCTCTACAGGTTCCTTGTTTCATGCTTTCGAAGCTATGGAAAACTAATCATAAGGAAGTTTAACAGAAGCATCTATCTGGGAGTGCCCCAGCAAGTTTGGGCTTGCTGGTTAAGGTGTAACCAGCTTCCAGGTTTGGGGCAGGACCAGCACAGCTTCCATGCATAGGCTATATCATGTGACCAGTAAAAAACTGGGTTGGCACTGTGGATTCTCATTAACCTTAACCCTCACAAGTAAGTCAGAAGCACCCCAAAATAACCCACTGAGCAATCACAGCATGTCCCGCAGAAGAGTGATGAGCAACCTGGAGAACTGCTATCTCCTACCTCTGAACTCCTCTCCCAACCGTCTCTTCTTTCAGTTGTCTGCAATATGTGATACATATCGTTTGGTTCTTGTCCCATCAGTTCAGAGATATTGTGCCACTGAGTGCTGTTTTGGTTTTTCCTGCAGTTTATAACATACAGGATGTTTTCTGTTTACAAGATCTCTGGGTATATATGTCCTTACTGAACTCTTGGGAACAGAGAATATCTTTTCTGTTGCTTGGACAATTCCTAGCTCAATAAAGCAAAAACTTTTAAAATATTAGTAACATTAATTATTATTAATAGCAAAGTCCTATGGCTTAACAAAGGCTTTTAACTTACAGTTTAAAAAACAGCAGGAGGGGGAAAAAAAGAAATTAATAAATAGGCTATAAATCAAACTTTTCCAGCACCTGTACTGATTATGGTTCTGACTTCTAAGGCTCTAAGCCAAACAGAGTTTGACCATTTGGATCAAATTCTACATTTACAGATCTAAATTGTAAGATAAACAGGGATCTTTCTCCAGCAGCCAACCAAGGAACTAAGAGTATAAAGACTTATTAGTTAAAATATGTGAATTGACATTGGGTTTTTTATTATTCTAATTGGGAACAGGAAAATTTCTCTTCCATTTTGTAATTAAAACAATACACATTCTACCATCTAATTATATTTGACATTTTCAAGGTGTTGGGATTTGAAGTCTATAATTACAGAAATGCTGCTGCCTTAAGCAGAACACTCCATAAATATTCATATATTAAATAGCCAGTTATACTGTTTAGAAGATTTGAGAAACATTTACTTTTTTTTAAAGAAATATTAGACTTGAAGAAGATGCATTTTATGTTTTTAAAAAGATTGGAAGAAAAATGCCCTTTGGGTTCTGACATACTCTATATAGCAAATTGACTACAAACCTATTCATTAGTATTGTAAGCAGTTACATTTGAGGTTCATAGTCCTTTAAAATTATTTCTTTTCTTTTAGCAGAATGGGTAATTACAGTAAGAAATAATATGGGAGTCCTGTACTGAAGTCATAAGACAGTAAAATGCAATTCTTAAAATTCCTTGATTTTGTAATTAATAATAAAATTATAGCTTACATACAATAGTCTAGAAAAAAGTTATCCATTTCTTTTATTTTAGTATCTCACAATAAAGTACCACTTCACATATCACCTATTTTTGATAGTTGAATATTGCCATTTATAACAATTGCCTTCCTAAGAATACCATGATCAAAGTGGAGTTGGACTTGTGGGTAATGTATAGCCTATTGTTCAAGGAGAGACTCCCTTTCCTGGTATTGGAGAAATGGAAAAATACACACTGGAGATGAAACTCTGAATGCAAGGTGTTATGTGAGTTTGCCTGCTCCATGTTTCTGTTCTAGGTAATGAACTTTTGGGGACATCTTGATAAAAGGGTATAATTTCTGAAACGAAGGGCAATAGGCACTCTGCCTGTTTTGACCATTTAGCTCATTAGTATGTTTGTGCAGTGGTATAAATACTTGGTCCCGTGAGCAGCAGAGACTTAGTGCAAGCTCCCTACACACCAAGACAACATGCACTGTGGTGTCCTTCATTCAGAAGGACACTTACTGGGTCAGGTCCATAGTCTCTGTGTAGGCAGGTGTTGAGAAAAGGGCACCCAGTTTCACAACAATCTTAAATTATTCCCAGAGTCTGAAGAGTTTAGGAAAGTCCTCTTTCATCCTGCACATTTGTGTAACAAGTGGCAGCGTCTAGCCCATGCTGACTAATCATGTATGCTTGCTTCATGGTCAATTGGGGCTGCATCCAACGGGAAGTGAGGAGCAGTATTATGTAATGCATTCAGCTAAAGAACTGGACTTCTTGTGGTGGGCAGGAAGTAGGACTTAATTTAGTGACACTGTATATAATTATTACATACATATTTATGTCTGATTATATAATAGTTATATACAACGTATTCACATAACAGGTACTACATACTGTTTATGTTATATGCTATACATAATATGTATGTACAATATAGCATGTGAGTGCAAATATATATATGTTTGGGTGATACACACACACACCCACACACACCCACACCCACCCACCTTCCTGAAGCAAGCTTCCTAGATCCTGGTGTTATTTTTGTAATACTCAGCACTTAAGGATGCCAATATACATTTCCTCCCTTTCTATGCAATAACAGCCTCTATACCATGAGACATTATAATGCAATCAACTTTAACACAGATAACCAGATGAGCAAAATTCGTCCATTCTCCACCTTCTTCAGATTTGTTTGGAACACTTGGAAGATACAACTCACCCTCTTCAAATCTGTCCTTCAGCACATCAAAGATAAGCTATTCTTTTAAAACAAAAACTGTCATATTAAAAGATGCTTTGATTAAATTTAGCTAGAAGCCTCCTACTTTAATCATACAGAATTACATTTCTTGTGCACAAAAAGCCTAGATTTTAAAAGCCCAAGGCTTCAAAATCTGAAAATTGCCAGTTAATGCAAGAACCCATTGTCCCTCTATCATGTATAGCAGATCTTATTCGTCCTTTTTCCAAAACACGTTGATCCCATTTTATATCTACTTTTTTTTATTTTATTGTAGAATGGGAGGAATGACATTGATTTTAATCAATCAGTTATTTTTGAAAATGTAAACTGAACATTGCAAGAACAATGTAATCTAAGTATGCCCCAAATTATGTTAGGACCACCCCTATTTCTCACAATATCAGGTGCTATTAGCCATAGGTACCTTCACTGCTGTAGAAATACTGTGAAGGAGTCATTGCATCTTAGTGGTGGAGCAGGAAGTTGTTCTAGTTTTGCCTGGTTCAGAGAGGACTCTGGAAAATAACAAACAAAAAGTGATTCTGAGTATTTACTAAGAGGATACAGAGAATAATCACATCCTGCTGGTCACCTCTGAATGCCCCAACACACCCTGAGGGCAGGGTTGCCCTCTTTGATCACTTACAAACCAATAAGGTCTTAAAATGCCTTTTTGGTATTTCTTGTCTTGAATGACTTCTTTCCACCGAGACCTATTGGGTTGAATTTGCTTTCAGGGGCTGGTGGCAAGTAGGGGTGAATTAATTCCCAGAAGGGCCAACTCCACTCTTAATAAATTACTGGAAGTAATTGTGAAGGGTAAAATCACTAAATAGATAGAGGATAAAAGACCCTAGTTGTCATGGTTCCAAACAGACTGAGTCTCGCCAAAGTTAATTGCTTTTTTGATAGAATTGCAAAATGGATGTGCAAAGGCAGAACGCTATTTTATCACGTATTTAGATTCTATGGAAGCACTAGATACTGGTTTTCATTAACTATTACTTTGAAATTTAATACAAACTGTCTTTGATGTAATGACTGTCATACACATGACAGAGAGTTGCTAAAGGACCAAAAAGAGTGATTGATGAACAGCAGAATGTTGAGACCCCACATGGGAGATTGCAGTCCTGTTACTTCCTTTAAAAAAAATTGAAATCAAAGTTTGTCTATTAATGATTCATAGATGAAAAGGCTAAATTATGTGTGCTGAAGATTGGACTGGGTGTTTTGACTAGCTTGGTAAGCAACATGCTTATTGATATCAACTGAACAGTATAATATCTCTAGAGAATTAATTATTTAAAGATAATAAAATGGATATGACAAGGAGCGGTGAGATGTAAATAGCAAACATCACAGAGATCTATTAACAGACTGTTGTCTTTGCAAAAACATTGCTATTCCATTTCCAAACAGTAATTTGTTGCTTTCTTCCCTTCTAGTTGCCCATATTGGCATCTTCTGTTGTTAGCCTCTATTTTCTTGAACTTACTGATGTCTTCAAGCCAGTTCACTCTGGATTTAATTGCTATGACAAGAGCCTGAGTATGCCATACATTGAACCTACACAAGAGTCTGTTCCCTTCTTGATGTTGCTTAGTCTGGTTTTTGCTGGACCATCAATTACGGTAAGTTTGAGGTGCCACTGTCACTTAATAAGGATTCTGAACAGAGTATCAGTTGTCATAAAGTAAACAGCTCCTTTGGTTTCATTAAATTCATATTTAATTCTTCTGTAGCAAAAGGAGACTCACTCCTTAAAACTTCCCCTGTAGCACTTCATCTGCTCTCACTATCCTGATTGTGGGCATCAGTGTGAAGAAACAACATATACATTTGGGTGAGAATAACTTGAATCATTCTGCTGTGCTCTACAAATATTTGAACTTTTACAGACAGGACATCTCCATACTCTGAGATACATCAAAAATTCAAGATTTTGTTGGAAATAGATTTGAACTTGACACTTTTGTTGGAACTAGGTTTATTCAGTGAGAAGTTATATCAGTCTTGTCAGTGAATTCAACTACATTTTCCCAAATAACACTGGAGCATCTCTAAATTGCAAGTTAGTCATTAAGAGCAGGCCAAAGGGTGCTGTTTTAACCATTTACCCAAAGAAAGGAAATGATTTCAGCAGAACAGAAATGTCCTGTTAGAATATGAACCATTTGGTCACTTTCTACGGAAAAAAAAAAAAAAAGTACAAATTTTCTCATACAGCTGAGTGTTCTCCATGCTGGAATTGCTGTGTTCAATTAAAATTAAATCTAAAGACTTCATATTTATAGAGGGAATTAATTTTGTCTGATTTTAGCAGTTCAGATAGGAACCTTACTCTCACACCACTCCTGTGTGCTAAATGGAGAGAGAAATTCACCTTGAGCAGGCACCTAGAAAGCTGAATCATCCTTTTGAAAGGATCTCTTCTCTCCCATAACAGCAGTAACTACACATCTCAGACAGGCACTTCTTGAAGGCCAGCTGCAAGTATATGTCTGCTGCCAGCTCCTCTGAATTCCCTTAAATTCGACCAGTTCATTCCTCTTATGATACTATCCAATTTACAGTTTAAAAAAATCTATAAAATGTGATGCCTGTAAAAGAATTGTTAAGTGCTGTTCTCTCTTTGCTTTCCAGAATGTTTTTTCTTGTTTTTTCTCTTTTTCTTTTTTTTTTTAACTGAACTGTTCTTACTGCATTTGATTTTCATTCCTTTAGAAATAACTTTCGGAGGATTCTGCACAAGCAGCAGGCTAAAAATTTTACTCATTTAGGAACTGGGAGGTAATACTCTCAGTCATCCTCATGCAAATGATTGCTGCAAACACCAAATACTGTGATAAAAACAAAACTTCACTATTGCAGTTTGACTGGATTTCTTAAGGTTAGACAGCATTTCTGCTAACAGCAAAGTGGACTTTTCTCAAATAGCTTTAGAAGGAAACTATCTAGACTCATTTGGGCCACAGTAAAGGGGTAAAACCTGATTTTTACTTCAGAGAGTTTATGTCAAGCCTAGGTAATACCTAACACCTTATATAAAGATAAAAGATGCCCATTTCATTACACTGTATTTATTAAGGGCTTTGATTACAGCTAAATTGTTTCAGCTTTGCATAGAATTTTGCAATTGGAAAATGTCACTCTTGCTTGAATCATTCTCCCAGCAGTACAGAATATTGACGAGAAGCATGCCATGTGAGGAACTAAAACCCACACTTGTACATGCCTGTAAAAAATAAGTTTGGTAAACAAAATAAATCCCAAAGTCTTGTACAACTCGCTGAAAGCTGAAGGCCTTAGGAAGGTGTAATTCGTTAACTGGTGCAATCATTAATGTGATGCTTGTATTAGTTGGAGACTGGGGAGTGATAGTGCAAAATACACAACTTCCTTCAATAAAGGCAAGAAAGCACTAGCTCCTTGTTATTCAAAGTTTAAAAGCACCTGAATTAAAAAAATTTTGGAATATTTTGTCCAATTTGTCATTTTTTCTTTGAAAAAATAGGCAGTGAAGCTCAGTGTAGAAAGATTACAATTGTGCCACTGTCATCTTGTAGAGTTTAGCATTTTATAAGATACTTTTCATTAACATTTCAATTAATCATACACTTTAAAAACCTGAAAAATATAGAAAAGAAAGCATGAGCTATGTGAGCAATTGAGGATCTCCAGCAACGAAGCATATCCAAACCTCTGTCTGCTCCTCAGGTACCTACTGCAGGGGGTCATCAAGACTCAATAAGATACAGGTGTGATTAGGCCAAGTTTTAAACATTATCAAAAGAGTAAAAAAAGAGAAAAATTGTGTAGGCAAAAGACAAGCAAATTCCAGTCTCAGTTCCTCCTTAAAGTCTTATGTATATATATACATATTAGAATAGGAAATAATTTTTTCTCTATTATTTTTGTTGATACAATAATTTTTCCCAAGAGTGGAGAATATATATACATATATATATATAAAAATCTAGTCACTTTAAATTTTTTTCTTTTACAAAAAAAAAAATCTAACATTTTATAATTTATTTTCTCAAGCCGTTATTACAAAAAGATCTGTGTGGCTTTGGGGTTTTATGTTTTGGGGTTTTTTCCTTTGGGCTTTTTTTTGCTCATTATTAGGGAGTAGCAAATGCTTTTAAACAGGTCTGTTCTGTAACCCTTCAGGGTTACAGAAAATAACTACCTGTATTATTGACCTATGTCTTATAGCTTGTGGCATAGATTAAATTTTGTATATGTATTCATAAACCACAGGAGACTTCAGAGAGGAACAACTGGACTTGAAGAAATTACCAAGATGGCTATTTTAAGTCTGGATTATAGATATGCCTGAATTGCAACATGACTGCCATTTGCTTCAAAGAACTCTGAATCTGATCCTCTGACAGATACTCTCTCTAGTTACTCATTCAGAAGTGTTAGGACCAGTTATTTAATGGTGTCAGTGTAGGTTCAAACTCCTATCAGCCACTGACTAAAAACCTGCTTAAAGGTCCTTTCTTACAGAGATCACCAGGAAATTAGATCACATTGATCTGGGAAATCAATTTGCACAAGAGAAATTCACTGCTGGCAGTTTCAGTCCTACTGCCTCCTCGACTGTGGGAGTTTGTTTCTTTGGAAATACCGGTCTCTCAATTTTCTTTGACATAGGACTTTTTTTCTCTATCACACAAGCTAATCCATCTGTCTGCTGTTTTCCCTGTACCAGACATTCCCTAAAGCTTGGCTAAAAACTATTAGAATTTCTCAGGCTTTAAAGTTTGAAATACTGCTGATTTCTCTGGGAAATTTCAGCTGCAAATTTTTCCAATGTAGATAGTGAACAGAGTACTCAGCTAATTAAAATTCCTTAAATAACTCTTACCACTGACTTTTCCACATCATAAGGAAATCTTCAATACTTCAACTTTTCTGGCAAAGAAATTTCAGTTTATTAAAACTTTAGCTAAACAGAAGGTTAGACTAAGCTTGTCCATTTTACCTCCCTTCTCTTAGGGTGAGGGGTGTTAGTATGGACAAACCTCACTGGTAATTATAGCATATTCAGCATAATTCAGATACTTAGGCATCTTGTTGCATTGTAAGCGTTGTGCACTGCATCTATGAGTTTTCAATGCAGCTGTGGCTAGGCAAGCTGAACTTCTTTTTAGTGCTGAGAACTGCCTCATTAATTTCAATATTTCAATCCAGCCCTTATTCTGAACTCTGTACAAGCCCTGTACAGATTTCCAAGTTGTACAATTGAACAAGAAAGACAATAGAATCTGAGACTGCAAATGTGTAAATCAGCCTGGATTTTCTAGCAAGTAACATTATTTTTCATTTATATTCTTCCCTTTGTAAACTCTTGTCTAGGACTTTGGCCATAATCAGTTTTGCTTGGTGTGTTCAGAGGGACCATAAGGACAGAACTTTTTCTGCTGCTGTGGATCTGGTCAAAACCCAAGCCAAATTAAACAAATACAGAAGAGCAGGCTGTCATGTAATTAGAAGCTGCTAGGGTTTGCTAGGCTTGCAGCCAAGACTGAATGCTAAAACTACCTCAGGAGCACTAGGATATTGCAGTGGTTCTGGATTATTTTAGAGGTGAGATTTTATGATTATTGCTTTTTTATTGTAGAAGCATTAAGTTTCAGCTGTAGATCAAGGCCTGGATACCACTAAGCACTGTATACTGTATGCCATTTGCAATTAATTTCAGGCCACCTTCTTGCCTGCCCTCACACAGGCAAAGTTGCATTACTCTGTGTTCACATATTGATACAAATCTTTTAAAGGCAAGTACATGTCAGCGGATGACATTGGTTGTGGTACAGTTATATTTCAGCCCTTTAAATTCAATCTGGATCTTCTGAGTAAGTGCTACATTTAATTTAATGGCTCCTTTGTCATTGCAGATAATGATAGGAGAAGGAATTCTCTACTGTTGCCTGTCCAAAAGAAGAAATGGGATTGGAACGGAGGCCAATATTAATGCAGGAGGATGCAACTTCAATTCTTTTCTTAGAAGAGCTGTCAGATTTGTTGGTGGGTTTCAAATGTTAGTCACAAAGTAGAGCTTTCCACATACATGTAATTTTCAGCATGCAGGTTTCCTTCTCTGAAACAGCCGTTCAGAACAGAACCATCACTGGCACACAACTTCTGCTAGAAAATGTGAGAAGAAACTGCCAGACTGCAACAGAGCAGCCCCATACTCAGTAATGCAGCATCTACACTCTCTGTTTTCCCTTTCCTTTCCTGTACTATTGTCAGTATTTCTAAAAGAATAATTTGTTTTTCCTTCCCTGCCCACCGTGAGCTGGCTGCCTTTTAATGATTTCAGTGTATAGTTTCCCCTGCCTGTCTCCAGTGCATCATAAGGATTCAACCCACCTGTCACACTATTCAGCATGATGGTGAAAACTTGTCAGAAACTCATAGTAGGTCTGACATTCTTTTTCTGGAATGTGTTTGTCTTCCTCTCATAAAGGGCTAGAATCTGGCAACTTAAATGACAGAGGAACATGTTCAATTGTTTTGGTTTACTTCGTTTTAATTGTCCTTTATGAAAAACTGTATTTGAAAAGGCAACTGGACTTTGATGTTCTTCTTACAGTTAATTTCCTGTACTGATGAGAGGCTAAAGAAAATGTTTACTCTGTTTCAGAAATTCATTAGAGAGGGCAGGCTAGGCTAAGACAACCTGCAGGACAGCAGACTGAAAACCTGGTAGGACAAATCTCTGCATTTCTGTAGTCTAGCAAGGTAATCTAGGAAGGTACTGACAAGCAAGGTTATACAGTCTGTGGCCAGCAAAGCATCCTCTGAAGAGCAGCACTGAGGAAGTAAGCAGAGAGTTGGTAGATTACAACATGAGCAAGCAGAACTTCCAAGACACCCCATGTCCACTTTTTCTCCTGTTAGGTATTCCATCAGCAAAAAGACGAGCTCAAAGACACATGGATTTCATTCCTGATTCATACTCTGGATTTGCAGTTTCTTTCATATTTTAATGACTTTAACGTCCTTTCAATATTAATCAATATTAACTGATTTATCTATATGAACACAAGAAGGGAATTACAGGCAAATGTTTAGGAGAAATGCAGTTGAAAATGTTCAGTAAAGCAATTGCATTACTTCAATTGCCTTATGAATTTGGCATTATTAATCAGACAGGAACATTGATCCCATACAAAATAGACTTAAGTATTTGTATTAGTGGCAAGGACACAATATTCAAAAAATATCAGAGGTGTGAATGTAGCCAGTTATCACCAGCTGGTGATTCTGTGGTGGTAAAAAGAGAACAGGTCTTCAGAGCAATGACCTGAGGGGCACCTGCCCATGTTATTCAGAGCTTGTATTGCAGTGGGAAAGTCAAAGGACCAGGTAAGCATGTGTTCTCCTCAAATAGCTGGCTACACTTTAGTCTGTTCAAAGAACTTCTTTCCAAATTGAAGCAGCTCCAGTGTAGTTCACTTCTATGAGAAGATGCTGGAGGACATCAAGCCATCAAACAAAATGTTAAGTATCAACAGGAAGAAGGCAAGCATAAATTAGTCTAATTTTTCTATTAAAGAAATCAACTTTGCAATAAGCTTTCATAAAAAACCCTCTTATTCTTGAGTTAAATTCTCTCAAGTCCAATGACACAAGCCAACAGAGTTCTGTTGAATGTACTTTGCACAATTAATCTAATTAATGCATATAATAAAGTTGACAAGCTGTGCTGATTTCTTTCCTAGGTGTTCATGTGTTTGGTCTTTGTGCAACTGCTCTTGTTACTGATATTATACAGCTATCAACAGGATATCAGGCACCATATTTCTTGACTGTTTGCAAGCCTAACTATACATCCTTAAATGTATCCTGCTCGGAGAATTCATATGTTGTGGAAGATATTTGCTCAGGAGCTGATCTCAATATTATCAATGCTGGAAGGTTGGTTCTACCCTTCATTGCCTACATTTTTATATATTCATTTTATTTTTTTATTTTCTGTCTCAGTTTCAAGATTTTTTTTCTAGTTAGTCTGAATGAGTTTGTCTGTTTTTTTATAGCAAAGGTGAGTGTATAAATGTCTTTTTAGTGATGTTCAGTTTTCTATTTTAAAGATACTGGTCTAACAGTGGGCTTTGGAAGGCTTTGTCAGATTCTGAAGCACAGTCATTACTATCTATTTTCCCTCCTTCAAAGGAGACAATTTCCTATACAATTATTAATATGTATAGCATCTGCTATAGGACTTATAAATTCTACAGTCCAGGAGGTTAGTCTGACTTCAGTAATTTCAGTTTGTAAGAGACTTGTTCCGAGATTCCTAATAGCCTTCATTTTTTATTCGTACTTCCCAGAAACTTTGGATCCAGAAATTTGCTTCTAGACTCCCCTAGGAAAAGTATAGAGAAGAACACATAATTGTCCAGCTAACTGCATGAAATCATTTTTCTACAACGTCCCCAAATATCCAGTGGTCCCTATTGTCCATCTTTCCCTCTATTTATCTTCAAAGAGCCTTTTCAATCATATCCAGATCTCCAGTGAGGTCTCTATCCTCTGTCATTTCTGATGTTCTGACTCAGTATGACTCTCTCTCTCTCTCTCAGTATGACTCTTTCTTTACCTTGTTCCCCCTCAACACATCCTCATGCATGAGCATTAGAGTGATACACTGTCATCCAAGTTCAGGACATGGGTTTTTTTGAGACCTTTGTTCACCTTTTCAATGCAGAACCATACAAAAAGGCTACATATTTTTAGCTTGAATTATTTTCATTTTAGATTAAAAGATAATAAAAAAATAGAGGAACAAAAGCAGTGACACCATTAGAGAGTTCAGAGAGTGCATTTAGTCTATGCTTACCCTGAAAGCATATGAACAGAAAATAAAATAAAGAGAAAATTGACTGTAGCATAGTGACACACCTTATATCTGTAAAAATGCCATCAAATTAAGGTTAAGTTCTGAGTGGTACTAAAGTTCATAGAATCAAATCTACACATTAGCTTCACAGAGACTGTAAGTAGATTTATGCTTCACTAAAACCTGCACAGAGTAAAGGAGTTGATTAGCTACTATAAACACTTTTTTTCATGTCTCTATTTGGCCATCCTCAACCCTGAACTTGTTCCCCAGGGATACTTTTTGTGAAAGGTTTGTTCAGGGAGGGAAGAGAGAAAAAAAAAAAAAAAGGAGGAATTTAGGCCTGCCTCTAGAAATTAAGAAGGAATCCTGCAGATTTCATCTTGGCCAGAGTCATGAATCTGCTGGAGCTGTGGGCTCAAATTCAGGTCAGCAGTGCAGCATTCACGCTGAACTACACGCACATCTTTGACTGCCAATTAATTATGTAGAAGAGACAAGGCAAAATGCATAGGAAAGAAATTTAGAAAGTAGACTGATGCTTTGCAGAGAAAGATGTCTTTGTCTAAACTTAAAGGGCTATGGTTCATTTTTGCTGTTTTAAGCTACCGAGCTCAGGTGTTGCTAGGAAAATGGCTATACATGGAGCCCAGTTAGGGTGGCAAGACCCGTCTGTGAAGCCAGATGATTGTTCAAGCCAAATGATTGTTCAAGCTTAAAAGCATTCCTGACAAGCTGAGCTTTCTCAGGTGAAAGCTGCTGCTGCTTCACCAGACAGCCGGCATGTTACATTACATGTCCATACCATTTTAAGGAGAGAGAGATATAAAACTGCTATGCATCTTCACTACATCTAATGCTCAGAGGTCATAGAAGTTTTTAGGGCTTCTACAAGCTATGATCTAGATGTTCACCCCCAGCTATTTTCCCTCTACTGCATAAAAATCTTCATGTTCCCATCACTTTTCTTCAGTTGTTTTTAAAGGATTGAAATGGGTCTATAAGAATGATGTTAAAATGTTAAAGAGCCTCATGGGATAGTTCTGTGTAGCTTCTACTTACACAACCCCTCCTTTTCTTGTCAGAGAAATAGAAGGTAAATTGTCACTTTTTAATTTTTATATCTGAAGTTTCTGACTCATGACCCAGTCCACATCATTCAAGTGTCCAGGTTTTGGATGGGAGCAGAAGGCCCTCAGCAATTTCAAGAATAGACTTGACATTTCCTATTGTCTTTTAGAGTTTTGGTCATATTTTCATTTATCGTCTAGTTCTGGGCATCAGGGAGGAGCCTAGTTATTCTTAAAACACCCTCTCCATGTTCTTGTGCTCCAATTCACTCCTGTCATGTTACAAAGTGCTGAATTTTTTTTAAAAAATAAACCTAAAGACACATAGCTAATAAAGATGTAGCTTGCCTCTCTCTGAGACAAATGTCACCCTGTCATCCCCCCATTATTAAAGCAACAAAGCAGGGGCACAAAGATAATAAACATAGTTGCTGAAATTCAGGTTTGATTATCAAAGTGTATGAATCCTTACTTTGAAAAGAGTCAAAAAGAATCATAAGGTCAAAGGTCATGCATTTAATAAGTTTTATATTTAGGTACTTTTATGGAAAGTTATTTTTAGAAATAAATTTATAGATATTTCTCTCAATCAAGTAAGCAGTTTAGCTTGTTCCTACTGCTCACTTAGTACAGAAAAAAAGTTTCACACTAAATATTTACTTCAAAATAAAGGCATTTCATTAACATTGATCCTTTCTCCAGAATATAGAAAAGAAATTTAGAAATTGAATGTTACTGATAAATGACATATTGCTTAGGAGGTGTAAGATTAAAATGACTGTACCACCCAGTGGTTTTTTTCAGTGAGCACTAGCACAGTGAATTTAAACTGAGAAGCATAATTTGATTGTCCTTCCTTGGCAGAAAGTCATTCCCTTCTCAACATGCCACCCTGGCAGCCTTTGCAGCAGTGTACATTTCGGTGAGTAACCAACTCTGTTGGGTTTCTCTTATACAAGACAAAAATCAGAAAGTAATTTGCTGTATATTGTAAAGTGGTGTGTTGCCTGGATATCTTGGGTGGATGTAAGTTTTTATCCTCCCAATTTGAAAGCAAAATAAAACTACTAATACACCTAGTTTTATTGTAGTCGTTAAAAAACAAGGAAAAGATTCAACTGTTTCACATCCTTTGTTAAGCAACAAAAATGTAATGTCAAAGTATATTTAATGCCTCATATAATCCACATATAAAATGCAGTATTTATGTGTCTTATAGAGTGATATATTAACTTACCATTCAAATTACCCTTTATGCATGCTGCCTTTTCTTTATTGCTGTCTTCACTTGATTTGCTGCTTTTAAACTTGAGGCATTAAGGACCACACGTTCATGTGATGTAGTTTGATTTGACCTCCATAGAATTGCAGTTTGGATGAAACGACACAATCACTCCCAGAGGCCTTGAAGGTGCTACTGCAATGCAAGTGAATAAAACCCATCAGTCACTAGCAGAGAATTGTAGGATGTCCTGCAGCAATCACAAATGATTTTCCACATCTGACCAGTAACATTTCTTCTGTATGACCTACAATGTTTGGACAAGTACTTGAAGTTTAAAAAGTAATTCCGTCACTCATGCAGTAAAAATCAGAGCAAAAACCCCAATGACAAGTTAAGCACATTAGATAATAGAAATTGTGCACATACTGGGAGCTTGCCAGTATTTATTTTGTCCTGGAAAAGGCAAAACTTTGGAATAATACTGAACCACTCCACTTAATTTTTATGTGACCTGCCTGACATTATGGCCCTCAGTTGGGAAATGGCTCTCTAAAGCATCTGGTGGTAGCTTTTGTTAGAATAGGTTATTGCTTTCATCTGGCATGACATCTGGCTTCTGTATTTCACAAGTGGTGGCTCCTTAGTCATATTTGCAGAACATTTAGGCTGACTGTGAACAGTATTTAGGCGTAAAATCCTTATTCTAATTGATGTCAATAAGCAACACTGACTGTGTTTTTGGAAGTCCTTTCCTTGTAATTTCAGATCTTTCCACAGCAAGTGAGCAAATTTTAACAGGGCTGTAAAATAAAATTAAACTGATTATTTGTACTATTACTGTGTAAATAGTGATTTATGTGTGAAAGAAACATTGTATGTAAGAAATTAATATCCTCTTAGATAAATTTAAGTTTCTTCAACTGCATCTTCATTTCTTTCTTTTCAAGATGTACTTCAATTCTACATTAACAGACTCTTCAAAACTTCTGAAACCACTCTTGGTTTTTGCTTTTATCATCTGTGGAATTATATGCGGTCTGACTCGTATCACCCAGTATAAGAATCATCCAGTTGATGTTTACTGTGGCTTTCTCATAGGAGGAGGAATTGCTCTCTATTTGGTAAATATAATAGTCAAAGTTAAGTTTTAGCAAATAAAACTGATAAGGCTCTAATAGAAGTGCTGGCATTTTTATTAAAACTTTTCATTATGGTCACATGCCGTAGTCAGATAAATATAGTCAGAATGTGTTGAAGATGCTGAGTTAGCGATAATCACCCTAAAAGCAGACAGGAAAAAAACAAATACGTATTTCAATGTAAAGTGCCAAGACAGTGCACAAAGTGGAATATAAACACCTGGCATTGCACACAGAAACAGCTCTAACCTTATGTCCTTTGTTAAATACTTAAGAATACTCATATTTTCTACTCCACACTAAAAACTATAACACAAGAAAAATATTGGATGAATTGGTATTTGTTGCTGACCTGAGTTTATATTGCCAGTATTAGCTTTATGATCTCAAAAAATGGCTGAATTACTATCAGCAACTCAGCTGAGTAAATTGCTGAACCCACAAGAAACCAAAGGCAATATTATACATTTGTGATTCTTTGGAGCTCTTCGGGATACTATGCAGGGGGAAAAGGATGGTCAAACCAGGTTACTCCTATGCTTTTTCCTCTGTACTGGGTTGAAACACCTTGGAAGGGTCCTGTGAGGATATATGCAGGATAGACCTGTTTGTATCTGCCAGTAGAAGCTCACAAAGCATTTGCTTTTGCTTGCTGCTTTCAGTGTGTCCCCAGCAGGAGTGCTGCTGCCCTGGCTGCTCAGCACAGCAGCAACACAGGTGCCTGTGAGCAACCAGAGCTTCTTCTGACATCGTTTGTGCTCCAGTGTGGGCAGGTGAACAGAAGAGTGTTAGCAGCCACTGCTAAGTCAATGAAGTTTAGTATAATACAAAAATAAGTTCATTTCTTGTCCCCTTTTTTGTGTGATTGCATAACCTAATATCCATGAAGATGGTCTACAAAGGTGAGCAGGGGAAAAGTTGTCTTCACAGTGGCAAAAGAAACAGCAGCCAGGGTAGTAGCAGAAACTCCATGAGTACTAAAATCAGTTTCTATGATTGCACAGTGAGCAGAAAGGCACTCTGTTGAGAACATTATTTCAAATTATTAAGCTGCTATAAACTCTCGTAAATGGAACTGTTCCCATTTTTGAAACCCACAAACTATTATGCTTTGTCAGATTTTCATATACTGTTGCATGACAACATACATCAGAGAGTACATAATATTCAGTGAATCTGCCCTGAAAACTACACACGAATAAGGGGAAGAGAAGGGGAAATAACAGGAAACTGCACATAATTCTGAAAAGAGTGTAAAGATCAAGTAACTCACGTGACTGAGTCAGGTGTTTGACCCTTTCACAGAAGGGTCACTCCTCAGCAGAGTCTTTTTATTAAGAAAATGTTGTTTAAATTTTATTACAGTTCTGCACAGAAATGTTAACTAAATCTTATTACAGTTCTGCACAGCATGAAAAGCAATTGATTTAAAGTTGATAAACTGTTCTGTGATGTAGGTATTGTATTACATGGTTATTATGCAGTAGAAAGGGCAGAATCTGTTATGGCAGAGAACAACTCAAGCCATAACAAGATTCAGTAAATCAAACTAGACAATAGTATAGTTGTAAAATAGCTCTGCCTAAGAGACTGCAAAGATCTATTTTGTTATTTTCCTAACAAAACTTTATTTCTGTAGCTGTACCTGTTGTTTGATAAAAAGAAAACTCATGGAGGCTAAATCTTTTCCTCAACTATTTATTGCCATGAATTATATGCCCTATTTATTCTAGTAAGACTACTTCATACATATTCAGATGTACCAAACTGAGGACAGAATTTGGACTAAATATATATTAGTGAGGAAAGGAAAATAACCATACCTTGTCAGTTTAGCAAGCGTAATTATGTAACTTAATATCCATTTAAAGGCAAAAGAATGTAATTAAAGTACCATAAATGTGTCTTTTTTCCATTACTGATTGTTGATGCTTCTCTTCAAATATCTTAGGGCCTGTATGCTGTGGGGAACTTCTTACCAAGTGATGAGAATGTATTTCACCCCAGTTTTCCCAGAGAACCACTAAGGTCTTTGACAGACCTCAGTCAAGATGCCAACAGGATCCTGCCAGGTAAAAATGGTAGCAGCAGCGATGGCATTGTCTCTCACCGTACAGAAAGTATCCTGAATAGAAACCACAGAGATTCAGGGTCTCTGACCAATCTCAAGAGAGCAAATGCTGATGTAGAAATAATAACACCACGAAGCCCAATGGGAAAGGAAAACATGGTTACTTTCAGCAACACTTTGCCAAGAGTCAACACACCATCCATGGAAGATCCAGCAAGACGAAATGCAACAATACATGCATCAATGGATTCTGCCCGTTCCAAACAGCTGCTTTCGCAGTGGAAGAACAAGAATGAAAGTCGAAAGTTGTCACTGCAAGTAATAGAGACTGAATCTGGCCAGTCACCACCAAGGGCTATTGAAATGAGGTCAAGCTCTGAACCCTCCAGAGTGGGTGTAAATGGTGATCATCATGGCCCAACCAGTCAGTACCTGAAAATCCAACCTGGGAGTGTACCAGGCTGTAACAACTCAGGTCTTTCTGGTGGTCCAAGGGTCTCTATTCAGTCACGTCCTGGCTCATCCCAGCTAGTACATATTCCTGAAGAGACTCAAGAGAACGTGAACACATCACCCAAAAGTAGTTCAGCTAGAGCTAAATGGCTCAAAGCTGCTGAGAAGAGTGTTGCATGTAGAAGCAATAGCCAGCCAAGAATAATGCAAGTAATAGCCATGTCTAAGCAGCAAGGAGTGCTTCAGGGCAGTCCAAAAGGTTCAGAGGGAAGCACAGTCACCTGTACAGGAGCCATCAGATACAAAACCTTGACAGACCATGAGCCAAGTAGCATTGTTAGAGTTGAGGCCCATCCAGAAAATAACAGACCTGTAATTCAGATGCCATCAGAAGGAGAAGGAAGTGGGTCATGGAAATGGAAAGGTCCTGAAAAAGTCACCCTTCGTCAGACATATGAGCTAAATGATCTTAACAGAGACTCGGAGAGCTGTGACTCCTTAAAAGACAGTTATGGGTCAGGTGACAGGAAAAGAAGCAACATAGATAACAGTGAGCATCACCATCATGGTATCACCACAATAAGAGTCACACCAGTGGAGGGAAGTGAGATTGGCTCAGAGACTCTGTCCATTTCTTCTAGCCGGGACTCAACACTTCGGAGAAAAGGTAACATCATTTTAATCCCTGAGAGAGGGAGCAGTCCAGAGAACACCAGAAACATCTTCTATAAAGGTACATCGCCCACACGAGCATACAAAGAATGAGAGGAGACATATCAGCTGGCCCATACCACCACAAAGTAAGCACATCTTGACACAGGCTCTGCTCTCTTTGTTTTGAGCTGATATTTACCTTTATGTGCCAAATTATCGACCAGCAGCTCAGTGCTGCTGATAAGCAGTGTGCATGAGCCTGTGGAAAGCATGTGGTGGGGGCAAAAGCACAATGCCAGAACTAATGTGAAACATTTTCATGCAGCTTGTTTCTTCAGACTCAAAACGTTTATCTGAGGGTGATGATGTCAATCAAAACAATGGTCTTGAACATAGACACTGTATTTCCTGAATGTGCCAACTTTTTATTTTATATTTGTGTCCAAAATTGACTTTTTCACAGCAAAGGCTGTATCAGTGGTATATATTCACCTTTGCAGAATTTGCACCAAATCTTTAATACAGGATGGTGCTGATGATAACTTTACATGTTTTGAAAAGTTGCGTACTTATTAGACTCTGCAAACATGACATATTGATGTGCAATTACTTTAAAAGTAATATTGCTAATACTATGATGATGCTGGCTGCATTCATTTAGTGTAGGAAATATTTACAGCTTTGTTATAGTGGATCTGTCACATTCAAAGATTGCAAAGGTTTTGTGTAGTTCTTTAAGATGTCTACTGCAACAAAAAATGTATGGGTGACATTCCATTAGAATGGAATGACTATCTATTTTGAATAGTTTTGCTGCTACTGCTCAACTTTTGTTTAAGAACAGGTGCTACTAATGAAGAGGCTGCTTCTTAGTGGGCTAACTTGTAGAATTGTTTTAAATTATGTTTTTTAAAGGGTCTTATCAAGTACTACAAGTAATTCAGATTTTACATTTCTAAACTTCTTATTCTGTCCTTCAGTGTCCCTTCCATTTTTCTATTAGTTTTTAAACATACAGTGTAGGATGCCAATAACTGCAAGATGTGCAAATGTGAAAGGCAAGCCATGAGTAAATAAAAATAAACGGCCACTTTCCTGACCAGCTTCCAAGGAGACAGGAATTGATACAGTAGGTCACACTTAGGAGCAGTCATTCACCTCACTTGCTTAATATGCCACAAGAACAATCACAAGTTTCACCCCAAACACCATCATTTAGGGGATTTGTGCTTTGTTTTAAAAAATGGAATGCCTTGGTATTGCAGAATCACTGAATGAGTGTTGCATTGTGCCACTACTACTGTTCACTTCCCTCCAGAGCCTTGTTAAGCATGATATTTTTTTCCCACCACTGCCACTTAAGAACATGAAGGGTCTCTGTACCTGAGAGAGCATGGATTATTTTAGTAAATTGAGCTTTGAATATAATGAAAGAACTTGCCTGCTAAAAATCTCCATTGCCAAAAATTATTGAAAGGATAAGCTCTGAAAGGAATAAGCATAGCATGTCCTGGGCATGCTAGAAGAAATGCCTCATTACATTTGGCTCTGACTTAAACCATGAAGGAAGCCAGGGGCAGTGCTCGCCCACTGTAGCTTCTCATTCTCTCCTGTTTCTTCCTGAAAAAGAACTTGTCAGACACCTCCCAGCTCCCCTGCTAGGAGGGGGAGGGAAAGGCTTAGCAGTCCCCTCAATGAATAAATAGTAGCAGATCAGATCTGTTCTCTGGCTCCTTGAGAGGACCGTTTTGGTTTAAGTCTTCTTCTGATTTAGGGTATCAGAGAACCAGATGCATACTACATAGTCAGACCTGTCTACAGACCCTACCCCAGAGAACTCTAAGGAAAAGCCCACCCTCTCCTAGCCTAGTAGGAGGTAGAAGGAAGAATCATCCCATTCAAGAAGATAAACAGCACAATACACACACAGACCAAAAAAAAAAACCAAACACCCAACCCAAAAAAAGGCCTCAAAACCAAAACAAAATCCCAAACCCAACCCCAACCCTAAGTAATTTCACAAGTGTGAGGATGGTGTTTGCTAATCTGTATAGAAGAAAAGATTGAGAGTCAATGGAAAGCTTTATATACCTTCCCAGTTTTACAGGTGCTCCAGGCTTAGCTGAGCGCTTGCTGTCAGCCAACCGTGCCAAGCAATGCTTCCCTCTCCTGCCCGTCATCCAATGCTGTGGAAGAGAGTTCCTTGAGAAAATGACCACACTCTCTCTGCTAGTGATAGAAGATGACCCTGTCATACTTGGGCTGACTGGGAGAAAGTATTCTAGCAGGTTACTTGTAAGAAGCTACCCAGTAGGGTTGCAGCATATTGTGTGTGTTAAAGGCACAGTATGTTGAAGACACACTTTAAGGCACAGTAGCTGGGAAAAATACTCATAGATACCAGGGGGAAAAAAAAAAAGTAGTTTTTTTAGAGATAAGTTCTCAGACTCTAGTATTTTCAGGATTTTTTTCTTTTCAAAAGGATGAATCTTTAGTCCTTGGTATTTAATATCAAATTTTGTACAAGATGCCTAGGAATTACAAACACTTGAACTGTCATGAACAAAACCCTTTGGTTTTAGTTTAGTCTAGCTACATGATAAAGCAGGTAGGATTAGCTTTAATGGAATGGGTAAGACACAAACACTGTTGGCCTATCAATGCAGGGAAATAAGATGCAATTGTTTGTTAGTTTGTAAGTACAGGGGAAAAGAACGTAAGTAGATGAACCTGTAAATAATGGAAAATTGAAATGGAGAATAATGGCAATAAAGCAAAGATTAGAAAATGTTCCCTCTGGCAATTTAGCTGTTTTGAAAACAGCAGGATTCCTGGTGGGAGTGTTTGTTCTTTATTCCTTGGTTTTAGTCAGATATATATTGGCATATGTGTTGCTTTTATTACTCTAAAACTTGCTGCACTATTTCAGGTGCAGTGTGATATTTTTCCTAAGGTTTCCTATTTCTTAAGAAAAGATTTTAAAGCTCTTGTGTAATCATTGAAATTGTGTTCTATACATAAATATTGATATATTCTTTTTTACTCAAAGTGCCAAAGGCTACTGTTTTTAATAATGGCTTATCAAATTATATTGCGTTAGAGAGCAGAAATGTAATAATATATACATTGGAACTCAGACCTCTGCATGTATATTTGATAAGGAGCCTTTTGTAAAATTACTCTTTGTTTACATTCCACTGGTACCTTAATTTAAAAATTACTCAAAAAAATTGACAGGTGACATCTTCTTAGTGTTCTGATTTTCTTACTTGCTAACAGGCACGAATTTCTTTGTTAGGCTATGCTTTACTGAGAAAAGAAAATACTTAAAATAAAATACGTTTTTAAATGAGAATTCTCTATATAAAGTATTGTGTTTAATAAAATGTTATGCAATGTTTTCAAATGGAAAAGAATTTGTAAATTGCTATAAATGTATTTTGTTAAATAAGTACAGATCAATGCTACTGTGTGAGTTTATTGTGCTAACATCATGAAATAAAGATTAAATTCCTCATTGATGTTTAGTCATCTCTGTGATGGAGCAAAGTTTTATTCCTTTCCAAATTATTTTTCAATATTAGATATGACATATAAAAGTGGTCATCAATGGGAAACCTTGAGACTTTGCGGAGTAGTAAGAAATTATAAGGAGCAGTGTCCAAAAACCATTTTACAAGAAAATGAAGCAAGTGAGTTAATAACATTAGGCCAAGTGAGGACCTGTCTACTAGGTCATTCTGGAGCACCAGCTGCATTGCTAAGCCCCTAGTGCCTCTAAAACACCTTGTAAGTCTTGGGTGGAGCTGTCAGACATGGTGAGACCAACCTTGGATTTGTGAAAGAGAACAGGGCAGATGTCATGAGCAAACCAGAGAGGACAGGCTCTCCCTAGGGGAAGAAGTTAGGATGCAGGAGTCAGCAGGTGACATACAACCTTTGGTGGCAACAGTGAAAATTATGTGTAGCAGGACACCGTCAAAAGCAGTCTTACCTCAAAGCCACACCAGGTAGTACAGTAAGCAAACAGCAAAGATTGTCTCCAAGCCTGCCTTGAAACACCCTGAAACTGGGCATGAGCAGACCCCTAAATGCCTGGGATGGAAGACACAGCTGTATATGAGGCATGCACCGGTATTGCCAGTGGCATCATAAGGACCACAGCGACTAGCAGAGCCCCTGCCATGCATGGCAGCACAGCAAACTGACTTTGAGAAGCTTTTCCCAACTGTGCCTGCACTTTCATGCCACTTTGTACTTGTGTGTCCTTCTAGCAGGTGACTGCCTTAGCTGGCATGGGACAAGGCAGCTGCTGTCACTGCTGCCTCCAGGCAGGCACTGAAGTGCTGAGCAGGACAGCAATGTCACGCGTGTGCTGTGCTCCCTGCGAAGGCATGTGGGGACTGACTGATACTGCCACAAGCTGTGCTGCAGTCTGTGTCACTTGGCAATCCCTGCCCCATGGCTTTCATGACAATTTAAGATGGGCACCCTCAGGCAATACCGAATCAAAAAACAGTATGTTGTCTCTCCAAGGAAAGGAAGTACATGTACAGTTGTGTGATACTGTTCCCTCTGTGGTGACTGAAGGAGCTCTCTTCTTGTGGCTGAGGCTGGAGAATGTCCTGACCCCACAACAGGAGTAGCCAGTTTCAAGAGAGGCATGTCCTTTGGCCAGCAGCAGATGCTGGTGCGGCAGTCCATAATCTGCTGCAGCAGACAATGCTTTGAGTGAGGCAATGTGAAGAATGAGGGCTGTGGCCCAAGGTTATGGTGTTCCACCCTCTGGGACATGTTTTGGTAGCCTGGGAAAGCTACAGACAGCACTGTCCCACCTATGGCTCAGAGAAACCCTGGGAAGGAGCGCAAGAGAGTAAAACAGGCTTGGGTATGACTGCTGAAAGCTGACATCTAATACAAACCTGATGAGTCCTCCTCTGGTAATGGCCCTTTATGTGGATGACAAAAAGGCCTAGGCCATTTTTAAAGCAGATTTTAAAAATCTGAAGTTAGGCTAACAAAAAAAGTCACTCTCTGAAGAGTACCTTTGATGTAGAGATTATATTATAAAACTTGATTTAAGATGAGAAATCACCTCTACTGACAAACCTTGTCATTTTCCCTTAGACCATTCTGGCCACACTGCCACTAAATTCAGAGACCTCACTCTGATTCAGATTGATGACTATATCTGATCATGCAAAGGAGTTTTCAAAGGTATGATTGATTAAACTGAAATGTAAATCTATTTTTGCTGGATTTTAAAAGAGCTTCAAAGGTCTTCATATAAGAAGTCACATAAGACAAGACTGTGCTGGAATCAGTTTGGTACAGATTTATGAAGACCTTTTGTGTGACAGATCAGTGCACCACTGATTTGGCAGGAATATTTTAAAGGCATTAGAACCCTGGTACATAAAATCTCTTCACAAACCTTATAGCACAGAATGCATCAAACACTGGAGAAAACTTGCAACTGCCTCCATACTGCACATTCAAAAGGAGAGTAAGGGAATTCCAGCTGCATAAACGTGCGCGCGCACACACACACAACACAAAGTTAACATATTCAAGCCAGGGTTTAGAAGGAGAAAGCTAAACAGACAATTTAAATCAAGGAAAGAGTTGTGGCAAGGCTGTAAATACTCTGTGTAAAATTTTTCTGCTCCGTCTGCAGTAATTTCTTCAGGCTTTACAAATATGCATAAAGACTTCATTTATTTATACATCCTATATATGAAATATGTTCCTCCAGTGGTTTTACCATAAAGGATAACGGGAAAGCTGCACATTCAATGGTTTAATCAGCATACCCCTGCTTAAAAAAAAAAAAAAAAAAAAGCGAAGATGAAAACTTACCCACTTACCCAAAATTAAAGCAAGTCTGCTCAGCCCTAGAAAGCACCTCTCATGTTTCAGGAAAAAGAGAAAAAAAAAAAAAAAGAAATTATCCCCCTGCAAACTCTCCCTGCCTTCAAAGGCTAACCATCATTCAGATTTTTCCTACTGTATTACTTTTCCAGTGCTGCTCTGAAAGAAATGAGTGTCATGGGGATTTGTGGATCTGTCAATTCTCTGCAGCTACTAAATGATGCATAAGGAAAACTCTGCTCTCTCACCAAATCATTCAGAGGAGATTGGAGCATATCCGAGTGCAATGTGATCCTGTTTCAAACAGTTTCTGTTCCTGCTTCAAACTGAGCTTGTGGATTAGGGCATCTGTTCCTGCCCTTTACTGGGGCCAGAAAACTAGCTCTGCTGAGTAACATCACTCAACTGGGAGCAATAGCTTTGCTCATGTTTACCTGTAAAGTATATGACAATAGAAACAATGTTTTGCAAACAATACCTATGTTTGAATTTTCCATAAAACTAACTATAACATTTTTTTCAATTAGTGGTCTATGTTTATCAAAGTTTTCAGTATGCATTCTTTTGATATTCCTTCATATATATTATATATATTCATATATATATATATATATCATGTGATATTCTCTGCCTGAGACACAAAACTTGTCCTTTGGGCCAGCCACCCTGAAAGTTTTTACTTTAGTCCAGACGTGGTGTGGATACTTAGCAGAGTGCTAAATGTACACCTTTTTTTTTTTTACAGAGCATGATCAGGGGCTGTAAATCTGATCCCAGACCCAAAAGAAATATTAGCTTAAAACTCTAGATGGTATGAGTTGCAGTCTCCTCTGATACTTGTTATCCTCCTGTATAGTTTGAGACAATTACCTTCACTCTTACCAGAGAGGAGTGGTTCCACAGAAGTGGTTCCAACATCCTGCATCTCCCAACACTGATTGCACACCAGCCTGACAGGGGAACAGTTGTAGGCTTCAGCCAATTCTAGGTTTTAGTTTCCTGAGAACTACTATGGGTATGATGACAAAGTAATGCCTTAGAAATGCTATCAGAGACAGTGAGTTTCCACGTTTTAATAAGGAGAAGAGAAATGGAGGAGAAGCATGCACTTTAAACCATCAGGACAGCTAAGACTTCAGCTTGCTCTGGTTGGTAACACAAAACAAATGTTCTGTGAGCTCTTTATGCCTAACAGATTACAGACTTGTCTAACCTGCTTCCAGACCACTGGAAGAAGTTTCTTAAATGCTTTCATTTTTAACAAGATTTATGAAAGAGTCCTCTGTTCACTAACCTCTTTTATGATACAAGTAGAAGAACTCAGATACAAGTTAAGAGAAAAAAAACCAAACCAAAAAAACCAAACCAAAACAAAACCAAACAACCCAACTTAGAACTTACCCAAGGAAAGAGGGTCAGAAGAAAGTTTAAGGTGTTTTCCAAAATAGAAGATTAAGCAGCACTCAAAGAACAAAATCATAATTCTTAAATTTGCATGTGATGTTTATCACGCAGAGTAGGTAGTTAATTAGTACAATCAGTGCTTTCTTAATCACTCTTCAATTATTCATCAAATAATTGAAGACTGGGTCACTGTAAAACAAATTATTTCCTTCATAATTAAGATACAAAATGTGACTGGTTTACAAAGCCCCTGAGCTCTTGTCACTGAAAGGGGGCAGGGGAAAAGCCAAAGGAACTGATGAGAGCATATTTGTGAAGTGATACAGAAGTTACATGAATACTTCATGAGATTCAAGATTAAATTTTTTCAAAATAACAAGGAATAGTAGCTAATCCAACACTGCACATGCAGCTAACGCAGCTAAAATGCTTCAGAATTTGTGAGAGAAGAACACTGCCAGGTCAAGCTCACTGAGTGGATTTTTAGCAAGGATTGTGACTTGCGCAGTAGCAGTTGTGTGCCACTAAGCTGTGTTAGACTGTATAAACAGTCTGTTGTAATAAAGGAAAACCTGCGGAGAGATCTGCTGCCATAGAAACAAACGTAGCTGCTAGATATGATGCATCATTGCTACACTGAGCACAAACCATGGATCAGCAATATACCACAAACTGCATCTAATTTTCTTTGTTAGAGAAGAATGTAAAATCTGAAACAGATAAATGATGATCAGTTATTATATATAATACAACATAGCTGCACAGACTTAGCATACTTTCTAATAAAACTTAATAACTAGTGGAACACCAGAGATAAAAACCTCCAAAAACATTAAGGATTAAATATCATTCTGAAGCTTTAATCTGATGTCGAGTGCTCTGCATCCTCAGAAAAATGAAAAAAGCCATAGTGCCTGATTGTTTCTTATCCAGACATTACTCCTTTAGCAGTTAAAGGGTGCTTTATTTTTGCACGTTTTGTACCTATTTGACAGAGAATGAAGTTCAAATTTCATGTTTCTAATGCAAGACCATGTCTCCTATTCCAGTTTGATGGTACTTTCTTATACACAAGGAAACCGACTGCCAGAAGGATACACTACAACACTGCACATTTCATCTTCTATCATATCCAGTCTTGTACCAGCCTTGCAAAGACTGACCAGCCTGTTTCACCTACAGGGCAATAGCTTTATGTGGAATAAATGAAATCCTTGATCAAATAAAAATAAGCTGCTGTCTAAATCACTGCAGAAACTGAACTCTTAACTTAGAGAAAAAAATCACAATGACAACAGTGCAAGGCTGAAATGTTATTTTTCAGTAGTCAGGATCTCATTATTCATAATTCTATAATGAAGTGCAAATGTATTTCTGCTTTTAACTTATGGCAACATGCAGCTTTAGATTATCCAGAGAGTTTAACACTGATATATTATACAGCTGATGTATTGAATTCTGAGCCCACCTGATTCTCACTTCCTTAAAAGACTGGACTACATAAAACAAAGTAGTAGTATAATAAATTATAGGCAGACATGTAATATCCGTTATTTGTATTCTATTTAGGGCACAAAGATGGCATTTTGTAGATGTTATAATCTCCTGCCACTGTATTAATCTTTACTGAGTGCTGCCAGTTCCTGGTAGAATTCTGATGCTATCACTTAAATAGGAAAAAAAAAATGTTATGTTTGAAAATTATTCAGTTCTGCTCTCTGCTGTGAGACAAAAATAAAGTGTTCCATTTAAATGCACTCCTACATGGTTTTCACTGTATAATGGTACTCTGTGGCAGCAGCTTACACAGTAGTGCTGCTTTCTACTAAGAAGAATGGATTGACCTTATGTAAACTGCAGTAATTGTTTCCTGCATTAATGAAAAGTTCTTTCATATTTCCAGAACAGGAAATTCAATTGAATTAAGATGCTATTAATCTAGAAATTCAGATATTTGCAATGTTTACACATCTCTGGTACCAGTGCCACAGAACAACTATGCAAGCAGAAGCCTCTTGATATGAATATCACAGATGTATCAGTTAAGCATAAAAGTTGAAAGTGACTTCAATCTGTGCCTTTTTAACATATACTTTCCAAATACACATTTGGAAATCTAGTTGATTCTGGTGATTCTTCACTTTCCTGAGAAAAGGACTGCCTTTTGGCTCAGCAATATTGGTCTGTGGGAACACATATCACCACATCTCTGTTGACTATATTGTTGCTCCACCGAACACAAAGTTCAAATCTATGTCTTCTGTTCCTAAATCTTAAGACTCTGATAGGAGTCTTAGGAAAAAATCTTTGGGTTGGTCTTGTTTTTACTCGTTGAGAGTGCTTGGTTTATAGCAGAGTAATGAGGGCTCATAAGAATGTGAGATCAAAGGGCAAAAGATTTGTATATTGTATGTTGTTTGGGTTTTTTTCAAACTGTCATCTACATCTTAAAACAAATTAAAAAATGTAGTGGTCCTTGGGACAGAAATTTCTGGAACTCTGTATGTTAGCTAACATAATCACTCAGCCTTTTCAGTAACTGAGGTCCACTGAATTGACTGGAACCTCAAATAAACCTCAGGGAAACATATACTGTCAAGATTAAATAGCTCTGTATATGTGAAAACTATAGGGGAATCTTCTAGCTGTTGCTACCATGTACAGGTAAGCAATCCTGACACAACATAATGTCAAAATATGGCAGACGCATGGACATGTACGTGATTGATGGGTGGATTAAAGACAATGAGGCCTGAAAATCTTTGCTACCTCCAGTTCCTTCTGTTTTCTTGTAATGCTCTTCAAGTGGAATCCAAGTATTTGTAATTATTTTACCATCTAATACTCCTCATCATAGCATTGATCCAATGTCCTAGTAGGCTCCTTTCTTTTCTCACACGAACTACAACTTCATTCAATAGGTTATGTTTACCCCCTTCTTCCTTTTCTCCATATCATTATTTTTATTTTTCCCTAGATTGTACATGTTTTGGGAAGAGCAATCTGTCCCTGTGTTTGCCATTACACAGTGAGAAAGACCGTGATAGTAACCAGTATAGATGTCCCAAAAGGACTCCAGAGGCATCGCCCAACACAAACTGCTACACCACAGCCCATTGAGACACTACTGGGTCCTACTGTATCAGCAGTATGAATCATGGGCAGCATTGTGTTCCTTTGTCTGCAGAAACAAAAGCTGACTGACACACTCCTCTAGCAGCCTGATACTGCTTCAGGGTACCTATTTTTATTGTTCTCCATTCCTTCTCTCACTACTAAGAGCAAAAAGATCCTACAGAAGCAAAGCACAAATCATGTGCAGTACCATCACATGTAGCCTTCAAAACAGGAGAGTCTCCCAAAGCAGATCAAGTAATCAGCACTAACAAAACCATGAGTGCAAGCAGGGGCTAATTATTAACCCACACTAACAAATGAAAGCATCAGCATTTCAGCTCATCTTTTACTGTAAAAATTTAAAACCTTGAAGTGAGAAATGTTCTAGCTGGAATGTAGCAAATGTCCTAACCCTCTCTGTCACCAATCTCTTTCCTGCCTGTCAAATCCAATTGACTGACAGGCAATTTGTACGAGTCTTTGTACGATGTGAGCTCCAGTAATTCCTTTTTTTAGAAAGCCTTTCACTCCTGCTCACTGTAAGAAGAAAAAAAATGTGTCTGTGTGAAGAAAAAAAGCAAATTTGGCAGAAAGCAACCCATCAGCTCCCATTAGCACTACTCTTGGGTATGGCAGCTGGGATGGGCCAATGGCCATAACTCACCACTTTCTCATTGTTCTACTTCATCTCTCAAGAGATAGTGATGAGATCTTATTAGCATCTAAGTCCCATCAGATGATCTTATACAGACTGAATCAAGATTGTTTGGACAGATGAAGCTACAGAGCTAAAAAATACTGAGAATGACACATTTTAGAACATGAATTGGTCATTTCTTCAAGGAAGAGGAAGGATTATTTCTCTTTTACCATTCCCTAGCAACAGAGAAAATGAGGGGTTCTTTTTCATTTATAGAAGAGCCTTGATTTCAGGATTACCAGAAAATAGAAGCATCTGCTTGTAACCAAGGCATATTTTGAATAGCACAGGACCTTCAGTTAAAGCCCTAGGAGCTTTTTAGACCTTATGTCTTATTACAGCAATTATTTCAGATCAAAGGAAATTACAAAGCCTGAGGTATGGGAAGGCTTTCATCACACTGTGTAGAGCTTGTGTTATAATCTGTCCCTAAGAGAGAACTTGCTTGACAAATACTATAAATAGGAGCCTACAGAAGAGAATAAATAATTATCCATCTACTGATAAATTCTGATGGATCACCTTTCCTATACAGCTTGATTGAAAGTCATAATCAGAAAGTCCTTGATCTGTTAATGGGCAAACAGCACTCTACATCCAAACTTCCTTGAAAAATACTGAAAACTATAGAATGTTACTTTACATTTTTCCCTTTGTCAGTGAGGTAGTATCACTAAGTGTCATATTAATATCATACTGGGGGGTTGTTGTTTGTTTGTATGTTTTTTTAATTTTTCACCCTGTTAATGTTTAGCAGAGTTATTTTCAGTCCCACTAAATTCAGCCTGAGTTCTCAAGCACTGCTTTTCGTCAGGATGGATGGCCAATGTCTCAGTTGAGAAATAGAGTTAAAATTAATAATAATTAGTTACTTAAATGAATACACAAAAAACCCAAAATGCCTTACCAACTGCTACATTTGTTCTTTAAGTCAGAATCATTGTGTGAATTCAGAAGGACAGACAGGTAATATTGAAGGAAAAAGAAAAAAAATTTCAACCTCCAACTATAATCCTATTATGCAATCATTGCTCTAGACTCCAAAACAAGAATTTCAGCTAAACTCATTCCTTACAGAGACTGAAGAAAGTTCTAGTCAAGGCACTTGGGTGACTATACAAGGACATGTCACTAAATAGAACCCAGAAATGGAAACAGATATAAATTCCACAGCTTTTTTACTTCTGTCCAGACAATTTGCAGGCAGAGAGGGTGCTGAAGATGAATGAGAGAAGTATTCCTGTTTTTCTGCCAGACAAATTATTTTATAATCACAGTGCTGCTGAGAGCTTGGGACCTGCTGTGGTAGTAAATCTGAAAAATCAGAATAACACACCTCTAGCACACAAAAGGATAATGATTTTCAAAAGATTTAAAAATGCATGAATGTCTAACAAAATCTTCCCAAAAATCTTCCACTGAATCCATGGGCGAGTAGTGGAGGAAGTAATAAAAATGTTAACCATCTAATTTGGTAACAATCTAATATTTTTTGCATATTTATATACAGTTTGTGGAACAACTTAGGGTTGGGGGTTTTCACCATTTTTGTCCATGGAATGAAACATTTAAAATAAAATTATAACAGTTCATGTTCAAAATGAACCCTCCATGCCAGATCTCTGAAGCATAATGATGCTAAAAATAAAACGTTACCAGGGAAACTGAATGGAACAGAAATTAGCAATAGGACCTGATCTAAAGTCACTGAAATAAGATGGGAACACAAAAAAAAAAAAAACAAACAACACCCAAACCTTCAACAGCAAAGTCTTTACTCTGTTATATCTCTGGTTATAAAACAAAACCCAAAACAATTCCTAGTATGGGGTTTTCAACTGTCGGAATGTCCTCATATGAGGGGTGGGGGTGTGTGAAGAAGACTCTCAGTATCTGCTTAGCACCAAGTGGCTACACCGGGTTTCCAAGCCTGCACTGCACTGATTTTCCCCATAGCATAAGCTAATAACTTGAGTCCACTTTACATAACTAAAATTTCACCTCTTCTACTTTTTGTATTAGCAACTCTTCCATCTTATGATTTTAGACTCCTTATAGAGAAAGTCAAAAGGGGGAAAATCATTCAGGAAACTCTTAATTCACCCTAGATACTCTAATATTAGCATACAAGCACATGCATTCATAAGTAATATAGTCACCTGCCACAAAATAAAAAAACTCCAAACTTCTCTATTGCTGAAAATGTTAGTCTACTGCTATAAAATGGCCAAATAGCTATTTTCAGACTGAAGACATTACTTCAGTACTAAATTATTTACAGAGAAGTACAACGACTCCAGACTTGACATCTCCATCCTACATTTGCTAATTTTATCACCAATCTCAAGCTTATTTCCTCACTTCACCCACAACTTCACTGTGGTATTGGTATCAGGTATCTCTGCCACAATATCTGTTCCTACTCAGTGATGGCAGAAAGGCTCTCCTATTTGTGTTATTTCTCCCAGAAACCTTAATGTCTATATCCTCCTTCAAAAAAGCCAAAGATTAATACTCGCCAAAGCAACTGTCTGGCAACTAAGCATTATTTTCTCTAAAATGTTATTGCTTTTTGTTTTCTGAAATCTCATAGAAAGGTTCACAATACAGGTGATAATCAGTGATTTTTAATGGCTACTCATTTTACTCATTTCTGATTCTTGGTCTAGATTTCTATTTCCAACCCAAACACAGCTCAACATTTTGTTAATATTAATCATTTGTTCAGAGTTGTCATTGTGAGCTAAACCTTTTCAAGTTGATGCCCTAGGGTTCATAAAGAAATTTACAAACACGCGGCTGGATACTTGAGGGCAGAAAATTATAATGATCCACAGTTTACATTTAGACAATGAAACAAACATATATATGCATGAATGGTGATTTTACAGGTATTCGTAGTCTATCTACACTAAATTAAATGAAGTTATAAAACTTCGACAGCCTGTTTTCCCTTCTGTACCTTCACCTTATTGTAGATGACTGCAAGACTTTTCCTTTGAATGGTAATTCCCATCAGTATATCCTGTTACCAACACATACAAGCCACTGAAATTAAAGAGGATCTGGATTACTTTTATTAATTCCAAGATCTTGCCCACAACCATGCATATTTATTTAAGACTGCAAACCCTACAATCCCTTAAAATCTTTTAAGAATACTGTAAGCTTACCTTCTCATTAGCTTATTGTTGCTAATTGAGTTTTATTTTTACTTGCTGTTACAGAATGCTGGCTTTTCAGTAAATAATCATATTGAAAAATTTCAAAGTTTGAGGGCCTGGCCTAAATTCATTCTCTCTAAGAACAGGTCATAGAAGTAGGGCACATCTGACTGGGCTCCCACTGGGGAGAGGGAACTATGTCACAACTTTTTCTGGGGAACGCAAGCAGTGCCAGAAGCTCAGTAGCAGGTGACCTGCCTCAAAGTTGTAAATTCAGCCTTAATTAATTTTCAAGATAATACAAGAATCTGCTTTTAGAGGTATTCAGCTGATGTTTAGCTTCCTGACACCACCAGAACTCGCTGTGTTATATAACAAATCTCTGAGGAGATATAATTTGTTGGTATGCAATGTTTAGCTTTCTCTGGAATCTCCCAAATTTATTATTTCAGTCTCTTACAAGTGGGATCACAGCAACAAAGTCCTTCATAGGATCATTTAGTCTGGAAAAGATCTCTAAGATTGATTGATTGATGTTCAGGCAGCTTTCAGACTTTTAGTATCCTAAATGCAAGTGCAGCTGCTGAATATGTCGGTGTAGCCAAATGGCAGCAGCTGTCTAGATTCCACTCCTAGAAAAGGCTAATGGGAAGGTGGCTCATCAGAAAGAAAGAGAAAATCCCATGATACCAAGCTTTCATTCTCTGAATTTTTTTAATGCTACAGTGTAGTGTAGTGGAAAAAGAAGGCTTACTGAACCTGATAAAAGCAGATTTCTGCTTGAGTTCAAAGCAAAAGTATAGTCAGAGATGGAATAGCTTTGCCCTTCCCAAGAAGCTCACGTGATGGGCGATATCTACTGTATGTTCACAAAATTGTCTGAGGAAAAAGAACTGATATCTGAAACAGATTGGACAGTTTGAGAGAGGAAAGGCATTGGTTGTTCTTTGAAAAATATCTCTTTCTAGGCAGCACTGTAGCAGCAGCCTGGCTGGCGGCAGGGCAGACAGATGGCTGCACATCCACATGCTGGCTGAAATAATCATATCACCAAGTATTTCTGAGCTACAAACAGCACAATACAAAACCAACAACTGAAATGTGCCCTCCTACAATTGTACCAACACGTTTCTATAGGTGCTTTAGCTGAAATGTAAGCCTGGCAAAAAGCACCTCCAGTGTTTGTGATTACCAGCTGGCTATTACAGGAGACATGTATGACTCAACATTTCCATAAATCCAGGACTCACATTCCTCTTTTACTCACCACCACCACTCAACATTCTTCAAATCTCTGCCTCACTAAACAAAGACTATGGAATTCTACCTTTGCTGTCAGCTGTGGCTGATATACACAACACACATCTAATACACCATATTCTGTTTTCTCAACATCTATAAAGTTCTTTGAGATTAAATAATTATATGTATTTGTGTATCTTCTAACAAGGACTGACTAGAGCTTCAATGTGAAACTGAAAGTATTACAACAATCAGTGCTAGAAAGCCTTGATGGAAAAAAATATCTCAGGATATCAAAGACCAAGGAGAAATATCAATACAATAATGTAAGAAAAACTTCAACTGCTCAATTGTTCATGGTTCAGAAGGTTCTCAAACAATGCCTTTGTGGCAAAATGCAGGGCCTGATGCAAACTGGGTTTAATACAGCCATGTTAAATGATGATGATTTCCTAAACTAAAGCCACCTTTTCCTAGTGCCTGATTTGAACCCTTGCAAGAGCATCTACCCTGAAATTTTCTGAGAATTTCTATGCAATTTATTATCATCTACACTTTGGTCATGGATGGGAAAATGATAAAAACTTTCTTCAAAACATACAGCTCTGCTGCTCTTCAGTTCTTGCTATTCAGTTCAGAAAACTGCAGCTGCCACTATGAATATATTAAGGCTTCATAAAACAGCTGTCCTTAAATATCTCATCACACCTCTCCATAGACAAGTATGGCATAAAGCCATATTTCTGTTTTCATTCTTTTCATCTATGTCAGTTACAAATGAACAAATTCACACAGACATTTTCTGATGAATTTTGCTACTCTGGTGATAACTTTCACTTCAAAATGAAATTGCAAGGCACCTAAAAGACACTAGAAATAAAAGCTAGCAAAGCAGACATTATATTTCTGCATGGTTCCTAATGGTTAAAATTGCAGGATGCTTTAGGATTGCACCAAAATATTAATGTTAATTTAACTTTTCTACCTCCAGATGAGACCTTGTTTATAGATCCTACTGCGGAAAACCTCTAAAAGGCAACTTGGGAAACCCAAAAAGTTAAAAAGTTGTTTTTTCTGTCTCATTTGGAGCAGCAACACAATATTAAAAGCAGTTGAGTACCTGAAAAATTAAGGATTTACAAGAAAATTACTTCAACCAGTTACTGTTTAAAAGGTAGAGTTTCATCAAGACATAAACTAGATTAAAAGCAAATATAAACTGTGCATTCCTATGATTGCTAACATATAAAACTTTTACAAATTAAAGAGACAGCAAGTTTTTCTGCAAGTACAAAGCAATTTTTTCTAAATCTTGTGTTTTATTTCCCTGCAAAATTAGACATATTTTCCAGGAAATCCAGTCAGTTCCATTAGGAAACCATACCTGTGCCTGAAAATCTCAAAGATAAGCTATCCTAATCTTGAATTTATAGCACGTTAGCAGTTCTAAATGTCCTTCTAAAATATACCAAGTAATAACTTCATTGCTCATGACAACATGTCAACAAAATCACACTAAGTACCAGAGAATAACCACAGCCTGCAACTTCAGGGAAATGCATCTGAATTCACCATTAGGAGGATGTGGACTATGTCCACCACATGCCTTATCCCACCTACAATATAGGATGACCTACAGATTTAGCTTTAAACCTTCTAATATTGCTAATGAAATAAACTAGGCAAGAGTAGGTGTGGGGGGGGGGGGGTTACCCACAGACTTTTTAAAATGAATGTAAGATAGTCTTCTCAGAATCAGCACTAAGACTGCTAAAAGCAGTAATTTCCAAAAGTATATGGCAGCCGTGTAGGCAACTTTCTATTAAAGAAAATTAAGAGAAAAAAAAATGTGCATGTAAAGATATGCAGATTTAATGTTCTTACAGAAGTAACATTCTAGTAACCTACCTTGGTCTAGCTGACATAAGCACCATTGCTACTGCTAGTGCAGAATACTGATTTAGTGTGGGATAACATGCCCTGTACCAATGTTACTTATGTCCACTTTCTTCCTTTTTGTTTTTAGATGTTTCAGAATAGATCAGACATGGCAAGAAAAAAATCACATCTGTCATGGACTAATTTTTGTTGTTATAACTACAAAATTCAACATTTGTCATCTTTTAACGGGTCTTAGTGATGATTAAAATGGTTTCTAACTGTAATTAGATAATGATAAAAATATTTCATGTGTTTTCATAACAGAATGATTGAAATCACATTTGCTTTTTCCCCTGTGGCTTTGTCATTCATTTCTACTTAGCAGAAAAACAAAAGCAAGCCAGCATTCTCCTATAATTGCTGAAAAGTTTTCTCTTCTGGTTTTTCACTTCTCTCTCCATCTTCACAGCCACCAGCTTCAACCTAACCTTACTTTTGCTGGCAACGTTGATCACAAGAGTCATAACCATAATTCCCAGAAATACAGTTTTCAGATGGGTTGTCAATCAATACAAGGAGGCAGCCATGATTTAAGGTTCCCACTTCCTAGCAGAATATTCCCACACCAGATTGCGAGAATGAAGAATTCTGCCTCTTTCTCTTCAACATACTACATTTCCTCTTGCTTTCCAGCAGTGACTTTCGCACTAATTTTATTCAAAACTTCAGACAAACCTATTCTACTCCTTCTTTTGCAAAAAGTAATAAATCTTAACACATGAGAGTCACCTACTACATGTATTACAAAAAAGCCCTAAGAAAACAAGTTTAATATATACTGCGTGTATGTGTGAGAGTGTGGTCACTTAAAAATTTTTTGTGTTTTTTTCAGGGGATTTTTTTGTGTTCTTCCTTTACTTTTAGAATAACACATAGTGTTTTTATTCTGTTGTTCTAAAAAAAAACATGCACTGAGGTGAGTTATTTCTTTGGCAGACCAGATGGTTCATTTATATAGGAAATTTAATTTGTAAATCTTTTTAAGCACTTATAGTGGCTCACATAGATTCCATAATTGTATTTCCATGATTCAACCATGAAGGACAGGCTAGGGCCCAGGAAGGGCCAACACACAGCTGTAAACAGGCTACTGTGAAATGAATGACAGAGGTTATGAGGCAAATACAGAGGTTACCAGGCATAAACTGGAAAGCAACTCATAGATATATTTTTCTTCCACTGGTGGTAAAACTCTGAATAGTTAAAGCAGCATGGCTGTAAAATTAGGACCAAAATTCTTCTACATCATTTAGACACCTCACCCTCGCCTTGAAAAGGTAAGAGCAGCTGTTATTTGGGTATTTTTAACTGCGGTAGGCTGTTGTTCGCTCTCCTTTGTCGGAATGTGAGTTGCTCACAATGTGGTCATTAAACTACACTATGTCACCTAAAAGTGAGAATTTATACAGTTGATAGGCAGCAGCAATGCCCAGGATGTACCTGCTGATAACCAACATTCAGCTGTAAGGCGATTTACATCACAATCCAAATATAAATTTCTACTTCAGAATTACTTTGTGTTTAAATAATCCTATAGTAACAATGTTTCCAGTATTGCCAGAATGACAAAATAAGGTAATAATGATAATTCACAGTCTAAACAAGGTAAGTGATTCTCCTATTCCTTACACTTTGTACAGGCTCTTTCACTGTCACAGAGCAGTTCTCAACAGTAACTTCCACACATTTTGTATAACATTTTCACAAAAGACTGCAAAATCTACAAGACATTAGAAAACCAGATGCCATGTCTATGGGAACATCGAGACTTTCAATACTTCAATATCCCTGTCCAAAAATTAAAATTCAAAACTATGTCCAGTACTTCATGCATACAGTTATTTAGTACTCTGTCATATGAAACCTTAGCTTTGCTGAAAGAGATCTTTAATGCTTTCTCTTCTGCCTTCCAACAGCTCTCCTAACAACTGCACTTTTTCCTGGAAACAATAACACTAAAAGTACAAGCCTGACAGCTCTGTAAGAGTAGGTGCCTGTCATATGCAATGACAGATATTCATCCATCCACCCATCCATAATGACACAGCCTAAAATTATTATTTTTAAAAATCATTTGGTGGCTTTAAAATATCTTATAGAGAAGGAAACAAATTTTTTTAAGAAACACCCTTAATGTTAAGAGCCAGTTAAAACAGAATTCTTTTACAATACACACCTGTTCTCAAATTTGTTTGAAAAGCCAGAACTCCAAAGAAAAAGACATTTTTCTCTTCTGCTTTTGTGAGCCTGAAATGTGTTTTTCCTTCTCTTTTTCATAACCACATGAGTGATCAGAGCTAAAGTAATATTATATTAGGTTGGTATGTCTTGAGAGCCTTGATTATTTCCATCAAAATCACTGTGAAAAGCTACATGTAATTAACAGCCAAATTGTCCAACATTAGTACTAAGCTACAGTGGTTTCAACCTGATCCTCTCTCCACAAAAGAAGTTACAGGAAACCTCCCACACTGGTTAAAGGATACAGGATCACCCTGATAATCTAAGAAAAATTTTTAACTAAGGAGGAGTGCTGTCTTCAGTCTAAGCTGTCACAGACTAAAGTACCTGATCCTAAAATATAATTGTGTTTGGAATTTATAACAGTCTCTTTAAAACAATGGATGGAGCTACTCCAAAGTTCTCTCTATGAATGGAATACAAATTCTGATTATGATAATAATATTAATTTTTAGAAGAAGCAGCAGTATTAACACTAATAGTAAAATTCAAGTCCATTTTGGCAATCAAAGGTTGAAGAGAAGAATACTTGGGAGAGTTTTACAGCCAAGAGGTTTAAATCTCAGTTTTCTAGAAAAAAACCTGCCAAAAAAAGGCCACCAATCCATCAATGATTTCACTTACCATTGTTATCTTTTATCACAGCTTCACTATGTCTAAATAATATTATAATATAAGTGAAAAGTGGAGAGGGAACTACAGATACACCAGAAAGATTAAAACCCACATTGGGAATATGACTTAGGCAAGCTAAAAGTCCTGAAGTCTTTTTTTCTTCAAATAGATACATCTAATATATACATATTAGCATATATAAGCTAATAAGGAGATACTGGGTTTGACCAGAATAAAAGAATTACAATATTTTACTCTATAATTAAAAGTAGAATTTGATGCTTTTGCAAATACTACCAACTGCCTTTTGAGTGTGTGTGTGTGTATGTATTTGTGTGTATATCCTTGGTGTCTTAAGTCAGGAATAAATGCTCATTTAAAAACCCCATAAATTGTATTGTAACAATAGCACTTATATTTCATGGTACTACCTCACCAAAAAATCTGCATGACTACACTACACCTCTCTGTGGGATAGGAAAATCATATTCTTTAAAATTTCAGTATCATTAACTATAAACCACAACACATCGTTTTAATACTGATACAACTTGGTACCAAAGCTCTGAAATCTTAACATGGATGCCCACTTTCAGATATTTAATTACAGAGGTTGTTCTCCCCGTTAAGAAAAACTCTGCATCTTCAGACCTGGGTTTTTGGCTGCAAAGCCAAAATTTTAAAGCACAAATGCTCCATAGACACCTGGTGTCCAGGCTCCATTTAAACATCCAGCTTGGAATCACAGTTCAGCTAAAGGCATTTTTACATTTTAGCTATCAATTCTGATGAAGAACAACTTGATTTTCAAGAGCACTGGATGCTTGCACCTTCTACTGAATTTACAAAAGCATTGAATGACATGTAGGTTATTTTTTAGATACCTGAATTTGCATTAGCTTTCAAAATATAAAACTTCAACTTAAGAACAACTAGAAAGGATTATCTGAGTTGGGAAAGATCAGAATCCTTAAAGAAAAATTAGAATTATTTTACAAGATTTAGTCATTACAGGAGTTTCCTAAGCACTTAGCTAATGCACCGTGATTCTGACTCCCTCCTCAAGGGATCATACAGCCTAAAGTCATGGTAGATTTGCTTCTCACAGTGGGCTGTCCCAACAAGTTCTGATGAATTAATGAAAATCTCTTTTTCTTGTTTGTTATAAGAAGGCACCTATGGGCAGCTGTGAGGGGCCAGGGAACATAGACTGAGAGATTTATGCTAATCAAAACTCACTTTAATCTTTAACACCCTTAAGTGAGGATTTACATGAAATCCTCTCCCTAATATTTTAATTCTAAGCCAGGAGGAACAAATCCTCCATTCATGGTGTCCATGAGACAAATTTAATCTATTTGAAGATCAAGATTCATCACACCTACAAAATACTAGCCATATTAAGATGTGAAACAAAACTTTTATTAAATATCATTCTTTGGCAAAAATTTTGACATGAGTTTGCCTGGGAACCTTTAAGATCTTATACCAGTCTAATCTATTTTGAAGAGAACCTACTGAAAATACATAGCTGATGGAGCATGACAAATTGCTGACCTACAATAATTTCTGTTCTTCCACAAAGACACTAAAACACTCCTTGAAGAAGTCATGTCCTTGTCACAATCAGCATGGCATTAGCATGCCATAGTGCACCTGGAGGAGACAGCCAGAACCCAGCATTGCCACATAAACTGAGAACTGTGCCTCAGAAACATAAAAAATTTCTGAAGCAGAACACATTTAGTATGTTTGACACTTTCTTGTCCTACTTCACACAACCAATCCCCTACAAAATGTTGAAGTGCTATTTCTCAAGTGAATGCTTAAGCATTTTCTTAGAAGTACCATAATTTAAAAGCAAGTGAGGGAAAAATTGTGACAACTGATGGACTTCATGAATTAAACTAGCAGAAATGTCTGCTGTAGCAGAACAACAGATAATTTAGAGCCAATTTGTGGGTGGCCTGCTGTATGCAGGTGTGTTGAAGGCCACAGTGTATAGTACACAATACACAAAAAGAATACAACTATAATTCTGGCTTTGTTTCCAGTAGGAATGAGCTGAAAACTAAACTAGTAATCTCAGTAGTTACCTAGAAGAAATGAAGCCATAGCTAAGCTGCAGGTAGTATCATGAAAAAAAAAGGGTTGTCTCACAGTGCATGTCAAAGGTCTCCAGGACCAGGTCTCAGAGAAGAGATACAGCAGTAGCTCATCTAGAAAATAGCTCCAGTGAGTGCTCAGAGAAACTGCTCCTGTTTAATTGCCTGCTTAGTGCCATCAGACTCTGTCTCACATGCATGGCACTGCCTCATGGCCCTGTGACCTACTGACAAGGCCCCCACTCTGTTAGGGTCTCCTGCTGCCGTGCTTGGTAATCGATGTAGGTATATTTATTCCCTCACCTTTGGGGCCCTACCTCTACCAGATCATTCTACACTTTCTACAGATTACACTAAAGTACAGATTTGTACAGTGAGGAATTCTCAGTCCCTGAGGTCATGTCTCAAATGTGAAAGCTGGGAGATCTGACCTCTCTCCAAGAACAATCCCGGGAGCCTGCAGAGATCCAACTGCCCAGCATGTAGTTTCATTAAAGAGCATCCATCCCCTGGTTGCTCAGTAATCCTGTTTGCTGATGTGTCTGATAAAGTACATTGATCATGAAGTTGCTGATCTGGAGACACATCTGCCATTAAAATTCTAAGTGCCTATTTAGTTATTCATGAGGACATTTACTCACATGAGCAAAATCATGGTGTGCAGGGGGACCCCTGCTCTCTGTTACAGAGAAGATTGCATTCTCACCCCTAAATTACTTTGAATGTCAAGCACTGGTATTTTCTGTATTCACATAGGCATAGTTTGCTCAAGATAATTCAGCACAGTGCCAATGTGAAAGCTCTTATAGAAGTTTTCATTATCATATTTGGGTGGCTAAATTGCCACAAAGCTCAATAAAAAGTGAGCCTGCTCAGTTTACTGAAATAAATTTAAATATTACAAATGTCCTATATTGTCTTTTTTTTTTTTAATTAAACTGAAGTAAACAATTCCAGTATTGGTTGGATCAAAAATGGATACAAGGGTGAAGTCTGTACTGCAGGTAGATGAGAATTGTTTGACTAAATATTTTCAATTAAAACCATGGTATTTCCAGAGCTAAAACATTTTGTGAAAAAGAACACTGTAACATATTTCTTGTTTAAGAGAAATGGGAAAAAAATCTATGGATATCCAGATAGCTTATGCTGCTTTTTCAAAACACAGAAAATGCTATTTTTGGTTAGAATTTCTTTTTATATCTGCACATCTGATCTTGGAATGTAAAATGAGGATAAGAAATAAATTCAATATTTCAAAGTCATTTGAATTAGATATTTCAATTTTCCTGACTGCATTTTTCCATAATGTAAGTTCATTAATATTTTTGAGGGTCCAAATATCATCATGAGAAAGTATTTAAATAGTGATTATTTACAGGATAGGAAAATAATTTCCTGCCTTGCTGCAAATAAATCGTTTTTATTAAAAATTGCTTGGCTTGTTTTAAACCACATTAAAAAATCATGCTTTTATTCACTACAACTAATGCATCAGTAAATAAGAACTCTATCTCTGCAATCATGGCTTTTGTGAAATAAATGTTGTATGCAGAGGAGAAAATTGTCACAAATACAGAATCATTTCAGCAGGTGAGTTGCCTGTAGAGCATCTTAGACATAAAAAGCCTTTAAAATTGCTTCTATTTTGCACTTGTGTAAAATGCACTATTGTTGGGGGGAAAAAAAAGCTGAGCATAATAATTACAGGCAGGCTAAGCACACAGCAACTGGCAGGAACTCTTCCAAATCCAACATATTTGGCAGGCAGGTCTTTGGAAGGCACATATTATCTGCCATTTATATAGGAAATCAGAAGAGTGTTCTGATAACAAGTACAATCTTTTACATTCTGTAAGAGCCCGCAATATTTATTTTGTTCACCCCAATCATCCATTTCTCACTTTCTGTTAATATTTCCTGAGCACTATCTAGAGACTCAGCTGGTAGACATAGCAACATTAAAGCCAGGTAGAAGCACTGATGAAAGAGCTGAAAACAACAACAGCATCAGAAAACACAGCTTCACTAGTGAAAAAGCACAGCTGCATTTTCAAATCTTTCCTGGTTCATTGAATACCATGAGAAATTTAGATTTCAGAAATAAAAGGCCAATTACCTAAAATCCACAGGTTAATATTTAATCATGTAAATCTGCCCAAAGTTCTCAGCAGGAATTTTCCCACATGACAGTAATGAGCTCTATAAAGACTTGGTGGATTAACTACATGGATTTTTAATCATGCCATGTCTGTCCAAATCCATACAGTAATTTAATTTGTGTCCAACATGTTATTTTCTCCCTCCAAATCAAGCCTTTTCCCTCCAAATAATGTTTTCTTTGATCTTTTCACTACCATTAAAAAAAGATTTCTATACTAGGATCTCCCATCATGCTGTCTGCACTTGACAATGTGGCACCCACACAGTTTTGTACAAGTGTTAAGCCTACAGTATTCATAAGCTCTCTAAGCTGCGATTCAGAATATTTTCTACAGCAGATGTTTTTCTTTGCCTCTGCTTTCATATTTAGTAAGATTTTTTTAAAAAAAATCAGCACATATTAAAAAAAAAAAAAAAAGATGACAGAAATATAATTGCAGCCAGCTGAAGACTGGAAGGAAAACCTCCATTCAAGGACATCTGAACAATCACCATCCAGGTCTAAGCCCAGATCACTATGTGAAAGCATCCTTTAGCCACCCATTTTTACTTCCACTGAAATGATTAAGAGGGCGGGAGCTCTTTGTTACATGTCTTCTCTATTTGTATTGCTTCAGTCTTTTGATGTAATTATACAATGACTGCACTTATGTGTACAAATTAAATAAGCAAAGATGGGCCAGAACGTGCCATGTACACAGTGACACGTGAACATTTGAGTTAGTAGTGGGGACAATGAGATCCTGCTGTGCCCTTGAAAATCTACAGCTCCTGTGTGAAAACAATTTGTTCATCTTTTTTTATATGATGAATCTTTAGGGTTTTTTCACTGAACTCAAAAATGTTCAGACTACTGTATTTACTGCACACACTTAAACATGGCCACAATGCACATATCATATTCTCCTTTTGGGGGAAGGTTGTCAGCAAATCAGCCAGATTCTCTTACAGGGTAAGCTTAAAGTCAGACTCAAATCTGCACTAAAAAATATAGGAGTGAGGCTTATATATGCCACTATTTTACTTTCTCACTCTTTCATAACTTTGTGCAGTTAATGTATTGCTGCATATCCAATTTGTTCAACTGGGTTACTTATTTTTGCAACAAGTGAAAAAATTCAGCTGATAGTGATGAACTTAACACCTCTGTTAAGGGAAAAACATGTAACACTGTTAGAAAATTAACATCTAATGGTTAATGACAGTAGTAACAAGAGAACCTCCCTCTTAGAGATGAGAGAACAAAGTATTCCATTCACATTGTAAGACTAACAGGAAACCAGCTGCTTTTGTTGTCTAAGATAACGCTTAAGGAACCCCAAAACCAGAAATAGAAATAGGATCTATATGAAGAACAAAGCACATAGTTCTAAGACTAGAGATTCAATAAATAAATATAACAGGAGGTAGAATTTTGTTTGCAAGGCCATTGAAGGGGTTCAGAAAAAAAGGAAAGAATAGAAACGGCTGGGCAACTGCATACTGTCACATAGTGGTGGTCATAATCATGCAAACAACACAGGAATCTTTATCTGTAGCTTAGAGGAGATTTTAAGTAATATGTTACTCCATTTGTTGGCAGGAAGGCAAAAAACCTCCTCAAAACAAACATTGCGTGTGTAGTCTCCATGACTGTCTCTAGCGAACCTGTCACACAAATTATTTGTGCTGCAGCTCAGAGTTCTCAGGTCAAAGGCTCAGTGCTAAATTGTGAGCTAGAACAAGGAAATGGACAAATCATTTTCAGTGCTAAGATATGAGAGTCAAGTCACAGCTCTGGTTTAATTCCATTAACTTTCATGGGAGCTACATTTGTTAAGTAATTTTAGCTACCGGATTTTAAAACAAATACTCCAGTATATCATGGCACTGCTTAATAGTCTAACAAAGTAATGTTAAATGAGATCATCAGCTTTAACTAGGAACTACAAGTAAAGCAAAGTAAAATGTGCTCTGGGTAAAATAAAGGAAAAATCTCAAAAAAAACCCATGCGGAAAGCAGAAGCCAGTGAAATAAATAACCCCGCCTCAGCACTTTATTGAACAGATTATAGCTGTTATTTGGTCTTAACTCCTGCTGAGAAAGTTGCCAGAATTTTAGGAGAATAGGAAGTTGTTCAAAGTACAAGTGCTAAGCTGAAAAACCATTCTGTTACTTGCAAATAAAGGAAAAACTAACATTTGGTGTCACTTAATATTGTTTACATGCATTGAAGGTGTTATTACTTAGCTAGGGAAACAGCTTCAACACTCATTTACTGAAAAATAATTTGTGCTTGTTACAGTAATGTGCTCTCATTGCCAGGTTTATTAGACATCATAGGCACTTATGAGAACACAAAAGTTAAACGTGAAAGGGCAATCAACCAGAAGGGGGAGTCAAAAAACCCTACAAACCCAGGAATCAGTCATCTGAAATGCAAATGTAAGACCATTTAAATTAACTGAGAATAGCTCAGCTGGTTAGACCCTGGTGCCAATAATGCCAAGGTCATAGTTTTGATCCCTGTATGGGCCATTCACTTAAGAGCTGGACTTGATGATCCTTTGTGGGACCCTTTCAACTATGAATATTCTGTGAAATCTGACTTCCAGTTATTCATTTCCTACTAAAGGAATTCTCAAATGGGCCAGAGTCCAGCTTGCCTTACAGCCAACCTGTTAGTACAAACATATTCAAGAAAAATCACACACCTTTGTCTTTCATCTTTGAACCAGTTTCCCCTCTTTGTTTAAATAAGGTCCCCACTGATGCTTAGCTGAAGAGAACTACTAGACTTTTCTTCCTTTTATCTTGTTTTAAGAGGCTTTATTAGAACAGCCTTCCAGCAGATATTTATTACATAAATTAAAAAATTCATGTTACCACACCCAGAGCTGATTTAAACAGTTGCAATTCATGAGGAACAACACATTCAATTAATGTAGAAAGTCAGCCACTGGTGTGTGACGTAAATTAAGTTGTCCCATTCTGATTCAATACCATTCTTTATCATCAAAGATATAAAAGTTTCAGCCTTGGAACAAGTGTTATTTCTTATTTTGCTGTACATTTTTCATTGAAGAACAAACAGATCTAGAGAGTCAAAACGTAAAGAAATACACAACAATCCTTACTTTGGCATACTTGAGATCCTAATTTTAAAAAGTCAGCCTTATATTCAGATACACCCAATGTGACAGGGAATCATTAGGATTTCATTGATTGTAAACACACTAATACCTCTCTCATGAGTTTCACCAACACTCTCATGTACACTTCACACCCGGACTGAACGTTAGTGCAAATGGAATTACAAATCCAACCAAAATAAAAACTTGTCTTTTTACTTTTTGTTTTGTATTTTTTGGTTTGATGTGGTTTGGTTTTTTTCCCTAATTCTTTTTCATTTCTTTTACACACCCCCAAGAGTTTTAAAAGTCAGTTTTGGAAGAAAGAAAAAGTATTGCATACTTATTCCTCCCATAAAATCTGAATTTACAAAAGCTTGAGATTTAAAAATAAAAAATACTCAGGGATGCTTCAGTACATCTTGTTGGATATAAATGCTGGTTTACAACCTATTATGCAACATTCAACAGGGACATGGGTGAAATAAACAAACAGTGCTTCAAACATATCTTCCAGTTGACTGGGCACCTGCCAGCACCTGCAAGCAGGGTATGGAGGAGGCAGAGCCAGGCCCTTCACATTGGTACATAGGGGAGAGTGAGAGGCAGTGGGGATAAACTGAAAAAAGAGAGGTTCAGGCTGGTTGTAAAGAAGGTCTTTCCCACTGTGAAGCCACCAGGTAGTGAAGAAGGTCCTCACCTGGAGTGTTGTGTGCAGTTCTGGGCCCCATCATTTCAGGATGTGCAGGCACTGGAATGCATCCAGAGGAGGGCAACAAAGATGGTGAAAGGCCAGGAATGTCCTCTGAGAAGCAGTGAAGGATTTTGGGCTTGTCAGCTTCAGAGAAAAGAAGGTTGAGGGGTGACCTCTTTGCCCTATACAGCTTCCTGGGAAGGAGAAGTGGAGATGAAGGTGCTGATATCCACTGATAGGACCTGTGACAATGGTTGAAAGCTGTGCCAGGGAAGGTGGACATTAAGAAGGATTGTTTTGCTGAGAGGGTGGTCATGCACCTAGAGAGGTGGTTGATGCCCCAAGCCTGTCAGCCTCCAAGAATTTGGACAATGTCCTTAAAAACATGCTTTGACCCTTGGCCAGTCCTGAGCTGGCATTTGGACCAGATCATCATTATAGGTCGTCGCCAACTGAAATATTCTATTCTAATTCAAAAGGCCAAAAATCTTCCTGACCTTAGCTATAGACCAGTTCAACTAAGACACATGAACTTGTATAGCCAACTTTACCTAAAGCAATTGCTTAATTTAGTCTTCCCACCGCAAATGAGACACCCATTTGCAGCTGGCTTATACAAAACAGTCCTTAGCACAAGTCCAGAGTGAGGCTTGAGTCATAATAAGAAAAATTAATCATTATGCCTCATGCATTTCCATGTGTAATTACCATTATAGATCTGAGCTGCAGGCAGTTATACAATTTATCTACACGTTTCTCTTCCATGCCTTCAGTGTCAGCCATAATTAACAGATTCCAAGCACTGACTGCATTTGATTTCAACTGCAAACACAGTCTATTTAGGGACTGACCAAGTCCATTCATGTTGGGGAGCTGCATGATTATTCTGGAATTATAATAGAAAATGTAAGATTTAAGTGCCAACAGGGCAACGGGCAACTGACACATCCATGTAACTGCATTACCTGTGGTCACTTCAGCTTTTCCTCTCAAATACATCCTCCTGCCAAAAGACAGCTGAACATTTATTTGCCTAGAATTATATAGTGTGTGTTGTATATCATCTTGCTCATGAGTACAAGCTATTGCACTGATACTTTAAAATTCTAAAGAGAAAAAAATATTGAATAATTACTATAGAAAAAAATACCCCTCACAAGTGCAGTAAACTGCAGAAGAATTATAATTTTTCCTTCATGCAAGCTTGCATGAATTGGCTGTGCAAACACAGGAGTAGATATTTATTCATAATGGTTCTGCACAAGCTGCTGTGAAATAAGCTCTAGAGAAAGAGTAGTGAAGCTGAAGTGCTACAAGAAAATCTCACATATTGTATATTTTATGTCTCTGTAGAGCTACCACACAGTAATGACTAGTAGAGAACTGCACAGAACAACCAAATCTCTACTGAATATTTCATCAGGGACATCCATCTCAGAGTTCTTAACAAATTTTGGAGAACTGTGTTAAATTAATTTATAAAGTAATCTCTGTGAAATGTATTTCAGAAGACTCACTCTGCCTGTTTGTCTAAATAATAAATAAATAAATAAATAAATAAATAAATAAAAGTAGACAGTAGTATGCAAAACTGAGTGGAGAAGCATTATTCACATTAATGGGTAGTATTCTGCTTGGCTGATAAGCTCAATAGTATTCATCAGCTGAAAAGAAACTATTTACCCTACATTTTTGTTACTTATTTCAGTTTGGTGAAATGAAATAAAGATATTAATCTGGTGCACTGGAAAACAAAAGCCAAAGAAGCTGTTTAGACTAGTAAAATTTTACAAAGTAGGTACAGATCTCTATGAGGGTTTGTACTAATTGCAGTCAGTGTGGTCTTTTTTTATTGCTAAGCTTCAATTAGCACCTCAGGGAAAAAAAAAAAAAACAAAAACAAAAAACAAAAAAACCCAACCCTATTCATTACAAGGTTTTCACCAGAGAAGCTATACCTGTGTGCTGACCTCTAGCAGGCAATTTCTTTCAGTCTTGACACAGAGCAGACAATGGGTACTAAACTAAGATACCAGTTTGTTGATCAATTATCAATTGAAAGCTACTTCTTAGCAATTTATAAGATAAATAAGAAGCTGTACTATGGCAAAAATTATTCTGACAATGGAGTTGAAAACACCCAGGCTTTCCTATAGCATTATTGTAATAAACACAAATATAGTTGATATACAATTGAAAGAATAGGGAAAACATCAAAATAGAAGGATCTCACAGGGTTAAAATACTGCTTCATTGTTATGAAACAACATTTTTGAGCTTCTCTTAGGGTACATATTCTGGGTTCTGACTGCTTATATTCAGCATTTATATAGACCAGAAAAATAAGCAAGTCAGTATCAAATTACCACTGCAATTATATGCATAGGAATTTGAGGGCAAAATATAGTGAGGAACAATATTGCTTCATTTCCATCTGCAAAAGGAAAAAAGAGGGTTTTATATTGTGGGACAAGTCTGTATAAAAGACCTGCAACAAAACCAATATTGCTGATTAATTCTTTTTTAAAAAATTATTTTTCAGAAGGCTGTTGTTGACTTAAGCCTTCTGTCACCAAGAAACAGCTTCAAAGAACACTGAAAAAAAGTAAGTATAGTAGTAGTCTCAAAAAGTGAAGTAGTCCATCTTGCTTGCTGTGAAGAAAAATAAGGATTATTTTAATAGCTATGCAAAAGGGCCAGTATGGATCTAAGTGTGCTACTGAATGTCAAGAAGGAATATTGTAATACCTAAGTGTGCCCTGTGCAGGACGACATAATGGTGTATCAATGTTTTTTCTTTCTCTATCCATGAAAAACTATGTCTTTGAGAGCTAAGTGTTCTTTAGCTTCATAACACCACCATAGGTAACAACAGATGAAATTATCACCCTCTGAATTTCTGACCATAGTTAGAAAGATAGAGACTGGTATTCAGTGTGTAACAGCATGATGTCCTAGAAATGCATACAGATTTGCTGTCTTTATTACTACAGAATGAGCTTCAGTACTCAATCTTCCTTTCACCATGTCTTTTGGGGAAGGTTCACAACTCTTACTGCTCTTTGCATTCAGTCTATGCCTAAGGGAATGGACCACAACATGCATGGGCATGTTCCTGGGTATTTAAGATATTTCATTCCATATCCATTCCATAGCACTGTGGGAATCCAAAAAACATTTTGCATAGGAAGGGAGCATGTAGGCTGGTCTTGTTTTGTGCTTTTTTTTTCTTTTGCCCCAGAAGCATCTCCTGGGGTCAATAGCTTTGTGCCTACTGCTGTTCAGAACAGTTTGTCCCAACAAGAAAAGATGACAAGGAAAAAAATGATAGAAAAGATTTCAAATGGATCTTCTTTTAATGGAGGCTATTTAATAATTATCAGCCAGAATATCCAAACTGAAAAAAGCACGGTCACAAAATTACTGAATTTAATAACATATTTCTCACATTTCTCTGAGATTAAAAGTTACTAGGCAAATGCCAAAGGGGGAAAAAAGTGATGCCAGATATTGCATCTTTTTATGACAGATGGTTTCAAATGGATTAATGAGGTGAGTGCTGAATTTCTAGGTTGTGGTTAATATTTAATCTCCAGCCAGCAGACACCTCTAAGATTTATATACCTGAGTGGTTGAGAGACGTACCTAATTGAACTGTTAGAAACACTGTGCTAATTTGAAGAGTATCTACCACATTGAAAAAAAAAAAATCAAAAAACCCAACCAGATATTGTAAAGCTGAGATGGGGGAGAGGAGGAGAGAGACCTTGTCACAACACTGGTATGGAAACAGACATTCAATACTTTTTTTCTCATCTTAGAGAGAAGTAGAGGAGAGACACACAAACTACATGAGCTCATATTATACTATGTCAGCCAAATGAAGACAAAGAAAAGGATCAGTAAGGTAAGTAATTTCCTCCCCTTCATTTCTAGACAGTTTTAGAATGGTAAATCTTCCCATTCCATTAAAAAAAAAAAAAGATGCAGGAAAGCAGCTCTGTGGAGAAGGACTTGGAGGTCCTGGTGGACAACAAACTGTCGATGAGCCAGCAGTGCCCTTGTGGCCAAGAAGGCCATAGATGTCCTGGGGTGCATTAGGATGAGCAGCAGGTCAAGGGAGGTGATCCTGACCATCTGGATGCCTAGTGAGGCCACATCTGGAGTACTGTGTGCATGTCTGGGCTCCTCAGCACAAGAGAGACATGATGTTCCCCTAGCGAGTCCAGAAGAGGTCAACGAAGATGATTAAGGGACTGGAGCACCTCTCTTGCAAGGAAAGGATGAGGGAGCTGGGCCTGTTCAGCCTTGAAAAAAGATAGGGGAACTCATAATGCCTATAAGTATCCGAAGGGAGGGTGTCAAGCCAGGCTGTTTTCAGTAATGCCAAACAATAGGACAAGAGGCAATGGGCAGAAAATGATGCACAGGAAACCACCTGAATGTGAGAAAGAACTTTTACTATGCAATTTACTGTGCACTGGAACAGATTGCCCAGAGAAGTTGTGGAGTCTTCCTCACTGGAGATACTCAGAACTGTCTGGGCACAATCCTGTGCCACGTGCTCCAGAGTAATCCAGCTTGAGCAGGGAGGTAAGACCAAATGACCCACTGTGGTCCCATCCCATCTTACCCATTCTATGATTCATCTGCAGTAATGAGTCTTGTCCCTGCATTTAGGACACCACAGAAGTTACTTGCTTGATATAACCAGCAGACATGGCCTGTCTTCAATAACTTCAGTATCTCCTGATTTTCACATTTCATTTGGCTAAGTTACAGTAAAGTGTATCACATTATGGTAGGTACAACCTTTCAGATACTAAACTAAAGCTGAAAAATAGTTGTAAACAAGACCTAAAATCATGGCTTGTGGCTGTCACACAAATTGTTATATAACATTTTTTAATTCTTTAAGGAGAAAAAAATACACATACATGCAATATACATAAATATAATATAAAAAAGTTTCATGTATGTTTAGTGTTTTATATAAAATAGAATTTTATGTAAATAAAATGCAGAATATGCTCCTTAATGAATGGCAATTCTACAGCATTTGCCAGGTTTGACTTTTTTGCTCTGTTTCAGCATATCCCAGGTAGACATTCAAGAGTAAAATAATTAGCCAAACTGGAATACACAGTGACTATCCAAAACAGTACTTAGAATTCTGCTCTAATAAATGTGATGAAACCCTTAATGACTGTAAGCAGCAAGGGGAGGGGGAACTGATGGAAGAATTTGAAGCTGTTTTCATTATGAAAACCGACAGCTCTTGGTTCCATTTTCAGCTGAAACTGCCATGGAGATTAATATTTTTCTTCCAAAGCCACATTTTTATAAGAGATTACGTTTTCCTGTGAAAGCAGAAGAGCTCCATTCAAAGTCATTCCCATTTGTTGTTGTCAGATTCTGCCTAACTGGGCTGAAAGCCTACTGTAGCTCTGCAGATCTGTGACCTGCACTTCACTCCCTCCAGGCACTATAAATAATTTCCATGGAAACAGCACTGAAGAAGATATCTGCAAGCCAAGAGATATCTATAGCCTTTCTGTTGGATTTATGTCTTTCATTTTTTCCTCTACATTTTCTCAGTTAAACCAACATTAAATATATTTATTCTGTAAAATATGTTACACACAACTCTGAAGATATAAAAGAAATGAAAGATACAGGGGGACAAATACGAAGGAGATTCCTACTCCACAATATGTATGCATCTAAAGATTATCTTCACATCTTGCATTCCCCTTTGCCCTGAGGAAAGAGCACATTGCATCCACACTGCATTTTTTTCACACAGAGAAGCATTCTCCCTTAGTCATAAGGTAAGAAGCATATCACAACATCATAGGGTATTTAATAAAGACTGTTCTAATTCACACCTTGATGAGGCTGAGAAAAGAAGACACGTGAAATCACAGCTGAAGGGCTCTGAAACAGCCACATCAAACCAGGAATGGAGGAACTGAATACAGAGGAAGGCATTGCAGCCCTGACAAGGGCAAATCTGCAGCTCTTCAGATGTAGATGTCAATTCACAAACAGTGAGAATCTGCTAACTTGCCAGCTACTTCTCTTTCAGAAATGGAAAAATAGTGCTCAACATGGGGACTTAGTGAAGATAATCTGAAAATCTACCAAATTGTGTTCCCTCATGACCTTCCAATTAATGAGAACCCATGTATGTTGGATGTGTAGTACTCCCTCTTTCTTCTCCTGGCCAGTTTGCCCTCCCTGTGAACTGCACAGCCTGTATTGTTTTCTTTGTCTCTTGAACCTGCAGATGACTAGTCCCAAGTTATAAGAGTCTCCTTACTCCAACATCAGTCTACAGATATGGGGAGAAACAGATTGTTTTTTCTCTTCTATGGCTGGGCTTAACCAACCTGCCTGTAGCTTAGGGGACAAAGGAAGAAAGTCAAAGCATCAACTCAAAACTCAAACACAAGAACCTAAGGAGAAATAACTGTAATCACTGCTCTGTTTTTGTCTTTTCAGTATAACAGTAAATTTGAATAATTATTCTTAGCTGTGTTACAGGCATTTTTGGAGCTGCTTTTCCTTCCATTCTCCTCCTGTAGGACACAGTTTACCCTCACACAAGTCCCTAGTGCTGACTATGAGGTTCTTCTTCACTAAAACACGTCAGATTCCATATAATCTTTTACATTTTTTAGTGTATATTGTTCTCACATCAGAAAGAATCCATACAGTTCATAGTAGTATCAACACTAGGATTAAAAATAATGATTTAGGCTTCCTCAAGCCACTGATCTAAAAAAAAGACTTCTTTGAGAGAAAGGTTGCCTACTACTACATAAGTCATTAGCTGTACACATCACCTAAGGTTTCTCTCTTTACTATAAATCCTAGAAAAATACTTGAGAAGCAAAGACTCCCTTGGAATGTTTTGATCCAACAAAGTTTAGAAAAACATCAGATAGAAGCTTATTCCTCATAAGAGACACTTGTATTTACATCCTCTGATAGCTGAATCCAGATTGCTGTTCTTGACAGTTTTTAGGTCCAGTAGCTAAAAGAACAAGAACTAGAAAATCTATTTCTTGTTCTCAGTTTAAGATATCCTGAAGGTGGCTATTTTTTTAGATTGTTCTCAGATCCCACCTCTACCTGTCAGAATGCTCACAGTAACTGCTTAAGATGCTACCAAAGTATTTAACATTATGCATATTACTTAACATCTCTGTGCCTTGTCTTACCACTCTAAAATGAGTATCTCATAATAATTACCAATCTTCTTTCACAGAATTATTAAGAAGGTTAATTAATTAATGTTTCTAGCACTCCTGAGATTCTCAGATGAAGAAGCAGTACTTCTGTGAAAGACTTTGTAGGAAATTTGAATTTACTGTCATAACTACAATTAAATCAAGGAGAATTTGTATGTTGTTCTTCTCAGATTCTCCCTTCTTAAGTTCACTGTTTTATTTTTTCCTACAAGTTGCCATTTGCTACAAAGTATCTAAACTGATTCAAATTCTATATTATAACTCACTTTAGAAAAAAGGTGAGTTGCATCCAACACACCATGATCGATTGTATCTAGACAACAGAGTTGAGGATAGATCCCGTTTTTGCCATCACCCCTTTAGACTCAGCACCTTCTACCTCTCTCATTTTTGGAAGTAGCCACATTAGACCAAAAAAGGATGCATAGCATAGCATAATTTCCCCATAACTTCTGACACCAACAAGATATCTCTTCAGAATCTGTTAACTGGGAACAGCAACTCACAATAACATTTATTAAAAATCTGATGCTGATGTTCCTACTGCTGTAGTTATGTACTTTGATATTCAACCCTTAAATAATCTTAAAGATATCTTAAATAATTTCACTGTCACATAACTGAACTATATTTGCCCTGTCTGTAACTCATATGCATGAGTTCATACACTCCTTATTTCAGCTTCTGATCTGATGTGGAAAAACAGATCAATCAGATATTCCTGCAGCCTCTACCAGAGCATCCTGAGCAGCACCACTGTGAACCTCCTGCTCCCATTTCAAGATGACCACATGGTCCCACCTTGGACAGCCTGAGGAAGGAAAATAACACATAAGCCACTAACAAAACAGAACTGTCTCTGCAGCCGCTTAAAAAAACAAACAAACAAACAAAAAACCAAAAACAACAAAACCCAAAATGAAAAGACCAGTTTTCTGCCAACTGCTTTTAGCTGAAAACTTTCTGACTTCCGTATTTCAGCCAACTGTGAAACTCTCACATGCAGAGCCCCTTTCTGATTTGATGAGCTGGAGAAAAAAATAGTAAAAGCATTGCTTCTGGCTTCCAATTTGTGTGGACATTTAAACCTCTGGAAGTTAGAGCATACTAATATGCCACAGGAAATTTTTCCCTTTAGTACCTTTTTCAGTTTGCACAAGCCTTTATCAGCTCCTTATGAACTCATTCCTTTTGATATAGAGTACTCAGAGAGTACCCCACTGCCCCTTCATTTTGGGCCCTTTAATTTGCTGCAGCAGCAGAACATTGTTAAGCTTATAACTCCAGGAGCCAGTGGGGAAAGATTAAAACGTGAAACAAACATAATTATAAGCAAAAGCAAAAGGAAATAAAAATAATCTTAATAAATGTTTTGATTCTTTTTTGAGGGGCTGACTTATGATGTTGAAACGAATGATTACAGTATAATAGTAAAATATTATTACAATAGTAATTTAAATAACAGTAAAAGTAATATTTTATATTATGCATTATATAATATATAATATATATTATAATAGTAATTGTATTAATAATAAATACTAGAAATAATGGTAAAATACTAATAACCACGCAGACATCCTGGTGGAAGTCTGTTATAGAACCATTCTATAACTATAGAACTATTCTCTAAGAGGCTGACAGATGTTTCACTATTGCCAGCCCTTGTTCTTGTGGGAGACTTGAACTTGCCAGATGCCTGCTGGAAACTCAACATGGCAGAGAGGAGGCTGTAGAGGAGATTCCTGGAGTGTGTGGAAGATAACCTCCTGACATAGCTGGTAAGGGAGCCTCTGAGGGGTGATGCCACACAGGACCTACTGTTTACAAACAGGGAAGAGCTGGTGGGAGATGTGGTGGTCTAAGGCTGTCTGTGGCATAGTGACCATGAAATGATAGAGTTTTAGATTCCCAGTGAAGTGAGGAAGGGGCCCAATAAAAACCTCTACCTTGGACTTTCAGAGTGCAAACTTTCAAGCCTGTTCAGAACACTGGTTCAGAATGTTCTGTGGGAAACAGCCCTTAAAAACAAAGGGGTCCAGGAAAGCTGGACATAATTTAAGAAGGGAATGTTAAACGTGCAGGAGCAAGTCATCCCTATGTGTCAAAAGATGAGCCAGCAAGGAAGACTGGCCCAGGTGAACAGGGAGCTTTTACAGGAACTTAAGGGGAAAAAAAAGAGTCTGCAACCTTTGAAAGAAGGGGCAGGCAACTCAGGAAGAAGACAAGGATGTCATTAGGTCATCAAAATGTATAGAAAAAAATTAAAGATGGTATCACATTATGTAAGTGTCATAGTCATGGTGAAAATATAGAAATACAAACATTCACCTTCACAGCATGCATATAGAAGGTTTAGGGTGACTTAACAGAGCCTTTCAATAGTTCTTGGGAAGATTAAGTTTTTTGCAGAAATGCCTGACAGGAGGATGGAAAACAACAGACATGAACTAAAAAGGAAGGTTCTGACTTCATCAGGAAAACAGTTTTTGACAGTGATAGGACATGAAGTAGTAGAACAGGCTGTCCAGGCAGCCCAAGAACTATCCAGATTTGGAGGTTTTCAAAATGCTGTGAAACCTACTTTGAACTCAGTACAGATCCTGCTCTGAGAAGTGTGTTGGACTCACTCCTGGGTCCCATTCAACCCGCATGAGTTTGTGAGTCTATGACATGTCTGTGTAAAAGCCAAAAGTATAATTTCTTACATATATAGGTTATGAAGCATTCCAGATGCTGGAGTTTTAATATTTTTTCTTATAATTCAGATTTTTGAAATGAGAAAAAAAACCCCAAAGTATATACATAACAAAAATACAGCCTAAGTCTCTGATAGCTTTGGAAGAGAACTGGCAGATGATCACAAATATGTCATTGCGACAGACATGCAACTTGACTCCTGCACTGCAGTCACTTCCTCTAAATGCATTCTTTAATACAACCCACCACTACCTAAAGCTGTCATTTAAGCTTTGACAGGGCAGAGCACAATGCTGAGATTCACAGTTTTAATTCAGAAGTGATAGGTAAGAAACTGTAGAGGCCAGTTTCCATGCAGTTATTTATACCCCTGAGCATTCAGATCTTCCACATCTGTTTATATTTATTCCCACCACCTGTTTGACACAGTTGACCTACCTGAATAACTTCTCTCTCAAGCTAAATGCAACAATGATGCATAAAGTTTAAATGAAAAACAAAAGCTGCAGACATGCTCAAGTTAATGGAGTCTTTAACTACAGGACGAAAAACCCAGTTACTCTTGTCATGGCTTCTGGTGCCTGGCAATCTGTAACTCTGGTAACATGCATGCAAAATTATGGCTGTTAGCAACCCATAAGTACCAACTACAAGCTTCACACTTCAGCTGTGGGTTTGCAGCGTCCTGGTAACTAGTTGACACATTTGTGTTCTCAAGTGATTCTCACCTTTTACAGATATCAAATTCTGTGGTGTAATTACTAAAAAGTCTTTCATGATTTTTTTCTCTGAGTACTCAAATCATCTGAGATTAAGCTATAATTAATTATGAACAGCATTCCTTACAAGCACACCCACTTTTATGAACAAATCTAGTTTTTTCATTGGGTTTTGTTCCTTACAGCTAAGCATGGCTTACGGTTAGGCTAAACAGGCCTCCGTCAGTGGTCTCGTCCATCATGGCACAAGTGGGTCACTGCAATATCTTAGAAAGTAGGCTGCCTTCTGCATTATTCCTAGACACAAGAAACACTTAAGACATCAGGCTTCGTCTGTAATTGGGCATGACATAAGCCTCAGGCTTCTAGTATGTCATTTTTACAGAGGACAATATAATGCTACAGTCCTGAATTGTAGTGTTCAGGATTATCTTCAAATTGAGTTTCAAAAAAACAATAGCTAAAATGCTGCAGACAGGATTTAAAGCACAACTGTGTTACACAAGATGTGAAACAAACATTTATTATATAGCTTTACATAGTTTAAAAATGCTTCTGTAAATAAATAGATCCTAGGACTTCTGTTTGTGAGGATATACAGCATCTCAGAAGCAGTGAGACACATATTCACTGAAGCAGAAGCCAAGCATTGTTTACATAACTCCCCTTAAAAACAAAAAAAACCCAAAAAACAACAACAACAAAAAACCACAACACCAAAACCAGAAGATTTGCTTTCACTTAGATAGTCATACAGCTGCAGAGCTTGTGCTTTTGCAAAATTGAAGTTGGGGGCGGGGGGTGGTTAAAAGCGGTGCTGTCGGTTTTTCCCCTTTAATGCTCCTTACTTTTTGTCTCATCCTGCCCCCTGGTGGAGCACAGGTCTGGTGGGTTTCACAGAGTCTCGTTTCTACAAGGCATCCCCAAACTACCCTGCATTTCAAAGATTATTCTGTGTTGGAAGGACGCACAAGGATCATCGAGTCCAACTCTTAAGTGAATGGCCTGTACAGAGATCAAACCCATGACTTTGGTGTTATTAGCATTAATCTCTAACAAACTGACCTAATCTCAGGGTCATTTCTTACAGAGTTATTTGTGATAAAGAATCTGTGTCACTTAACAAAGGAAAGATTTAATTGGATACAAAAAGAAATACAATAGTATTATTATTTAATAAAATAATTTCTTTATCTGAAAAATAAAATAATTATTTAAAACTTAACAAATCTGCTACAGAATATTCACATTGCAATAAACATCCTATCTATTCCAGGTAGATATTTAATAGTCATTATTAAATGAGAATGGATAGTAAATTATATATATATGGATGGATAGACAGATATAAAAAAATAGTGCTTATTATTCAGTGGTGTTTTAGTAGGAGCTCAAGATATATCAACATCTATAGCATGAGAGAAAGTTTCTTTACTCAAAGATTACATAAAGACCTTTATTTTATTTCCAGAAGGATCAACAAAGATGCTAGCGCAGACCTGCTGTCGGTTAAAGCTTGTTAGTTGAAAAGGTACTTTAGATCTAGCAGGTAGGAAGAAGAAAAGCAGAATCAAAGGCCTTACAAGTGCTAACACTTGCCAGACATTTAACTGCTGAAATTTTACTCTCACTGAATTATTTCCTCTAAGAGTTACAAAATAATATGCCACCAGGACAAGTAAATGCTAATTTTAACCTCCTCAGCACATTCAGCTGTATTTAGATTACTGTATTGTAACCTCAGCTCCTTCATCCCATTTAATCTCAAAACCCTTCTGCATTCTCATGAACTCCCTCAGGCAGCCAGGTCACCTACTAGCATTTCAGCTGTCTCTTGCCCCTAAACTCTGGGTGCTGTTGCCTATTGGCTGCAAGCAGCACATTCTACTCTTGTCTTCACTAGAGTTGTAGTGGAGGTGGGAAAAATCATTCAGTCCCACCTAGTTCACTGCACTGCCAGTGAAAACAGCAGGACTGCAGTTTCTGAACACACCAGAGTCATGGCAGCAACAATGTTTGGCTGTGGCGTGACACTGGAGTACACTCACCTCCCCGTGCTCCAGGAACCACCACAGGTGCCTTAAAAAACCAGATCAGTCTCAGTGGCAGCCAGAGCCCTGTCCACCCCGCTGTCTTCAGGTACATCTGCCAAAAAACAAGTGGATTCTTATATCTTTCCTTGGTTTCCTACTGCAGAGAGCAAGAATTACTCTCGAACATGTAAGCTGATAGAAAAGCTCGTTCCTGTTTTTACCCAGACACTGTAAATCAGAAGTTACTGTAGAGGCATACGTAAGAACAAAATATTAAAATACCAGAAAATATCAGAAACCATAACAGAGGATTTATGATTTCCATATACCTTTTGGCCTGGATTCTCAGCTGGTATAGAGCAGCAAAATTTCCACTGCCTTCAACGCCACTGTTCACACTCACCAAAAATCCAGCCGTGTGTGCCAGCTTAGGGCAAAGGGGGATTAGACATTTTACTGCATGGCAAACATTTTACTGCATTAGGCAAACAACAGTTTGCCTAAGTGGTGAATTTACAAGTCGCAATCAGATTGGTCTACCCTACAGAGGCAGACATGTGAAAAAACCACAGGCTATGTGACACAGAACTACATAATGTCCCTGACTGATCAAAAACCCCTAAGAAAGGGCAGGTTGCAAATGAAGATGAACTGCCAGCTGCAATCTAAAGCCAAAATGTTTAGAGAATAATTTCTTATGACTGCGTATTACCACAGGACAACCTCTTCTCTACTTAAGCACCCAATCCAGACCAATTTGTGCTAAAACATTTAGGGATTAAATGCCTTTATGAACGCCATGTACTGGAGTACACAGAACTGTGCTTTTAGTGCTGTTTGATGGCTTACTTTAATTATACTCTAACCACACAGTTAAAACCTGATGGGATCTCAGTTTGGTTAAGTTCAATTAAATTGCCAAGGCTACAAGTAAGAGCTGTAATATCTAATTTAAACAAAAAAAAAAAAAAAAAAAAAAAAAAAAAAAAAAAAAGAGGAGAGACAGATTTTGCCCCTTCTTACATGGAAAAACAGAAAGGATTTTGGTTCATGACCAGTGACTGTAATCGATTTATACAAATTTGTATTTTCAATAATTCAGATGAGCACTTGATTCTACAATCTCTGTTTATGTCAAACAGCATATACTCAGGTGAATAATAACCCTGAATTTAATATTGTAACTTCACCCAGGAAAACAGTACATAAATGAAAAAAGTAGAAAGCTTTGCTAGGTGAGAAAGTATCTTATTTTTTGTGTTACTTTGAATTTTAACACTAACCTTAAAAATTGTTTGGTTGGACCATCCATCCCATAAGCAGTTTACTGGACATGCTCAGGGAAGAGGCAGGTAGTCAAACTCTGCCTACCCACAAACAGCCTAGGAAGTTGGAGCAACCTTCCTGAAGCAAACTAGAGATAGCACAGATCTTTAGCACCCCTAGGCCACAGAAAGGACCCCTCAGGGCTTAGCCTGTGTTAAATTCTGCAGGAGCTGCAGAATGGAAGAAATTCTCACCTAAAAAGCTCTAGGTCTTTCAAGACCTCTCTGTGTGAACTACATTTACCTGCTGTGATGATCCAAAATTCTTCTTCCAAGACCAAACACAGAGTTAGAAGCCACAGAGGGAGGTGGCAAAGGCTTTGGACACAGCTCCCAGGCATGCTGCTTCACATCCTGGAGTTGCTGACCAGGAAAGCTGACTTCTTTCATCAAAACAAAAGATAAACCTGGGGTGGGAGGAAAAGGCAAGTTTTCAAGACACATGGTCCTGAATGGTTTTCATGTGCCCAAAAATTCATTTTCCCCAACCAACTAATCTGTCTAATATAAGGTATCACCTCTGCCTATCCATCTTGCATACTCATCAAGCACTTATAGAAAAACCTGAGTCATTAGAAAACATCTATCATTCTCTTAAAAGAAAGGACTAGTTGGTACACGTCTTGTCTCTAGTCAGTTTTTGCTGTGGACCACTGGTGGTCCTTCCTCATCTAAACAGTGTGCAGCAAAACTTGTGTTTGTATCCTTTCACTGATATCACACAGGGCAATGTCTAGAGTCTCACAAACTCTTTCCTTCAACTCATAATGGGGGAAGAAGGGAGTGAACCTAAAGTAAGAAGATATTTCAGTGATCTTGTAAGAAGCAAGAGGAATTGTACTGAAGAAATTCTCTATAATCACCAAATTGCTTCCACATAACCATTAAGTGTCTGAGCATATCATCCAGAAAGACATGCAGTTTGGCAGTCCCAGTCATTCCACTGTGGTACCATTAGAGGACTTTCTCTTTTTGCCCAGGATGCAAGCAGTGTAAGTTACCTGACCTCCTATACAAGATTTTAAACTGCTTAATGGAAAACAGGAAAATACATGACACAAACTAACAAAAAATCTGCATTTCCCAGCAGTGTTAAATACAGCATAAACCATCAACGTGCCTCCATGTGTGTGTTGAAAAGGGTACCAGTTGCCCAGACAAATACCAGAAAAGTAAATTCCAATTGTGCAAATTTTAAAACTAATTTCACTCACATTCTGTTAGGCTGTATCAGACATAAGATCTTCTATACAAAGTAGACTGCAAATATTTGTTTTCACTATTAAAATAAACAAACTGTAGATAGTTAAGTACCACACTGCCTTTGGAAAATGGAATAAGAGGCTGGGAGGGATATCTATACTCTGGGCAGTGACCAGAAAATGTAACTAAGGAATCCATCTCGCTTCTAGCACAGGGCACTGGTTTGTGTTTTCATTGCAGGCTGTGATCAGTGCCTGGGCTCGCCCCCTCTGTAACCTGACTGGCAGTGAATTTACCTTCTGGAAAAAGTCCCTGTAGAGATTTTGTGGCAATGTCTAGTGGGAATGGTCAGGTTATCCCTCTCTTCAGACTCAAGTGCTTTAAGCATTATGACCAAAAAGTGAATGATCCAGTTCAAGAATTAAATATCATTAATACTTCTATATTTTTTGTTTCCTAAGCAACCTCTCTTCTTTCTTATTTCAGATTTAAAATACAAACACACACATGAAAAAGTTAAGGTAAAATTACACATTATTTCCTTCAGAAAAGTATGTTCTCTCCTGTGACCGAGAGATATTTTTCCGTGGCTTGTAACCAGCAAGCGCTAGAAAGTTCCCTCATGGGAGACGTGAGGGAACCTGGGGGCTGCCTGAGGGAGCTCCCACCCAATTCACGTCCTGGATCTCTGCTCCGGCACCTGGAGCGCCTCCTCCTCCCTCCCCTTTTCCGACCTCGGGGGTCGCAGGGCTGTTTCCCACATTTTTTCCCCTCACTGTTCACCAAATTTGCGGCATCTTGCCCTTTCTTAGATGTTTTTCATGAAGGAATCACCAGTTTTCAGCCGTGGGGCTGCTGTGGAACCGGCTGGAACTGTCCCGGCCGGCCGACCCTCATGCCCCGGTGCCCCGCACAGACACCAGGACGGGCAGACCCTGCACGGCCAAACCTCGGGCAAAGCGCACTCTCTGGAGTACAAGGAGGTGAAGCTTGCACCTCTTCAGGATGCCAGTAGTATCCTGGTTTTCCTGGAGAAAACGTGCCAGTTTCCCCGACTAGCAGAAGGGACTTCTTTTTAGGAATTTTCTGAAACTTGTGTGATCCCTTACAGTCCAAGCGCCAACTTGGAAGTGAATTCTCTTAGTGAAGTGAGTCATTGCCACCTTTTACTCACATTCCTAATCATATCCCTGCCTTGCCAACTACCTAAGTTGGTCAAAACTACAGTGAAAGAAATATATCAGGTGAAAAGCACGTACATGAAAGAAGTGAATGGAATTTGAGAAATACAGTCATTCCCGGGAGGCAGCTGTATTACTTGTTAGCAGCTAAAAAAGCACCAAAATTTTCAGCCTGGTTCTCCTAAACCAGAGTTTTTGCCCCAAGAGAGACTGTGACCTGTTGGGTTTTTATCTTAATTCAGGTGAAAAGAAATCTTAAAAGAAAAAAAATCACTTGAATGTTTTTTTGGAGGAAACTTCCATTTCCCCACTGCCTTCCTACCTCTGAGCAGTTTCTCTTTGCAATAGCACTTTTACCGCAGCTATTCCAGGACAGAGCATTTTATGAAATATGTTTGAACGACATGTTCATCACACCAAAGACACAAAGACACATCTTGTCTTTCGACGAGTAATGAAAGTCTCCTTTCAGATCAGTCAAACACAAACCTCCTTCAACAAAGCAGCAAACAAGATGGCTGTTCCTGTCTGTCCTCTGCTTTTCAGAGCACACTGCTGGGAAAATGCTCACCACTCACTTCAGAAAGTGCAGGTTGTTAGCAGGACAATAAAGGATGTATAGATTAGACTCCTATCTGCATATTTATTTCTTATCTATGACCTATTCATAATCTAAAAAGTAACAGCTTGGAATTTGTTGTTGAGGGTATTCAGTATACTAAGAGGGGAAAAAAAGGCAGCCTCAGATCAAATTTTCTTCTAGAAGTTGCTCTATAGAGACAGAATCTTCCTTTTATGCACCTACTTTTTAATCTTTTCCATGTTTTTAGTGTGGTTAACACATAAGGTCCACAAAGAGCCATTAAATCCTCTAATTTTATATTTAGAAGCCCACAGAATTCCTTCAAAATCAATAACCATCCCTTTTTTCACTTGAAGCAATTTGAAGTTCATCTCACCTTTCCTGGTTCTTTTCAGTCATTAATACCTCTGGCTTACTAAATTTTCACCTGAAACACTGTAGACACACACCAATATAATCATGAGTCACCTTCTTTACTGCTGCAGGATTACAGATAGGAATGCTCCTCTCAACGCAGCTGTACAATTGCAGTGCAGCCTCTTAGTGCTCAGGGTCAAATACCTGGATGCTTCTGCCAGGGCAGAGGCGACAGTTTAGAGAAATCATGTGTGGCATGTAACCTCAGAGCTGAGAGCTGTCAGGGAGCCCAGTTTCTGTTTCCTACCTTCACCACATGTACCATAATTATTATTTATATCTTCCCACCAGTCGTGAAAGTCCCTTCTGCTGATGCTGTTTGATATAGTTATCAGTAGATTTACACAAGTTATACTATGCGAAAATCAGGACCTTCATTAAAGCAATGAGGTAAGTTTTATACTTACATTGTTACAAAATATGTATCTATTTTAATTAAGTAGTTTATATACCTAGGGATGATATCATTCCTTTTTTCCTGCAACTTCCTCAAAAGAAAGAAAAAGTTATTTGTACTACAGTAGTGATTATGTCCTCCTAGCAGTGTCTGACTGTGCTAGGCACAGTAAAAGCATGAAACAATAAAGTCACTTCCTGCCTCAAAGAGGTTCACTTTAAGCATACGTGACAACAGATGGAGAAAACCCTGGAGTATTAATATTGCATGCACCAGAAGGGATTATTTTCACCGTGCGTGAATTAGACTGTATGCTGTTGCTACTTGTACTGAAAGTCCTTGGTCCAATACCACATCTTGCAGGACTGGAGGTGGAATTGAATTTTCTTTCAAAGTCTGCAGATTGAGTACTTCCTCCCACACATTTCATTATACTGCTGTCAAGGTTCATTCTCACTGGCATTGTCATTTTTATTTTGAAAATGTTTTCAGATTGCAAGAGGCGGTAGTGGAAAGAATCACTGACACAAATTTGGCATGCTTTTCTGTAAGCGGTAGAAGAAAACTCTGCCTGCATTGCAGGCACAACAATCAGCATATCCCATGGGTAAGAGTCCTTGTTTCCTTCATCTGAAAGCAATTCACAACATCGCTGCTCTATTAGTCATCACTTGATTTGTATCAGCAACCAGTGGTCAGCAACAAGGGGAAAAGAGAACTTAGTAAAATCTAGTATGTTGTCCTTCAAACGTCTGGAGCATTTTTGCAGCAAACTACTGACCTGAAAGTCCAGATGGTTTGTAAGCAGTGTCCTTACAAGCAATTTTCACTCTGAACAAACCATTTCAAAATCTGTAAAACTGGTCTCTACTGAGAACAGTGTTTGGCATATCTCAAACACATTGTAGAATGGGTTTCATTTTTTATAAGCTTTGTTTCTTCTTCTTATGTCTATTACATTTGAACTTCCATAGAAGGACTAATCAAACCAAAAGAACACTGTCATAGCCTGTGCGTGGACCAGATGTGCTTCTGTCGATGCTGCTGAGAGGATTTTTCCCAGTGGATTTGAATTGGGAACATGAAGAGGCCATATGGTAGCAAAGATAATTTACAAAGCACCTTTTATCAACAAATATCACGAAGGACCTTGCAAATCACCTACTGTACAGGAAGAATTTCACTCGGAACTGAAATGCAAATACCTTTGGGGTAAAATTTGGAAATACAAAATAGCACACAGTAATGTTATGAAACAATTTCTAATTAGTCATGAAAAATAAAGTCATAGCAAATTGAAATCATGAGAGCAACATAGGCAGGAAAGTTCTAGTTACAAATCAGTGGCAAGCTGCACAGTCTCATCCTGTATGTGAAGTAATAATTGATTAAAACGAGTTTCTCCTTTTGATAAATGCAACTCTGATAATATGATCTGCAACATAGACATTGAAAAAGAACATAAGGGTAAGTGGATAACTTCATTTTAGTTTTGCAGACATTCACTGTACATATGAACAGTAAATGTGTCTACATCATACTAATTTCACTGTCCTAGAAAGCAATGTGGCCAAGAAAAGTCATACTATCTTTTGTATTTGTTATTGGAGAGAGTTTGGGAGGCTCTGGTGTTTTCAATACTGTCATGAATGTCACTACTGAAGTCAGAATAATCAAGAAAAAACAGTTTTTTCAAATACAATTTTCTTTCTATCCATCTTGGGAAAAAACGGACAGTAGAAGAGAGGTAACATGATAGATGGCAATACGCATCAAGGTCAGCAGAGAAAACACTCGTAATTTTCAAAATTAACATGAACACAGTGCACTCTATGTCCAGGAGCAATAATTTTCTCTTTTTTTTTTTTTTTTTTGAGTCATATGCACTAAAAGGATGTGGAAAGACTATTATTATACTACCTTTAAATACGTTTAATGGTGCCACATGCTGACTCAAATTCCTTTCCTCCAAGCCTATATAAAGTGGAGGGTCTAATTGTGAATGCTTTATTACTGTGTTGATAAATGTACCATATCATTCCTCCCTTTCCAGAAAAGTATCATACAGGCCTTTTTTAATACAATGTTTTTAAGATCAAAATCTATATATCTATTTAGAAGAGCAATCTTACCTGCAGTAAAAATAAAAATAACACTTACTGTACTTTAGATCTTCAAAGCACTGTATGGATATTAAGCAATTTGTCTCTCTTGGCAAGGAATTTAGTTTGCATTGGAAAAAAGTAGCAGCAGGTATCTTCTTGGGCTTTTGTTTGTTGGGTTTTTTCCTTCATGAAGATATTTTCCCCTTCCTGTTTTATTCCACATAGGCTAAAGGAGTGGACTGCTTCTCTGTAAATGGGAATTCCAAATATTATATACTGGCACTACTGAATGGTTTGAATTTGCTTTTACCAGCCAAAGCAACCCATCAGACCCCTATTATTTATAAAATCTCTCAGGAACAGAATGGAGAGTCAGCTTTCTTCTGAAGCCTGCTCTCTTGTCGCAACAGTGAACTGTCCTGGAGAGGTTTCACAAGGAAATATCCTCTTTTGGTTTTTTTGTAGCTCCAATGCCCTTATTCACTATCACAACTAATAGAACTGGAATAAGCTAGAATCTTCGCTTTAGCATGTGCTGCGGTAGAAACTCACAATGAGTGCAGTCTCAAGGATGGTGCTTACACAAATACAAGGATAAATATTATTGTTCTTAGTTCTTGTCAAAGCACCCTAGTGAAACAGGGCTTGACAATGTCTGCTTTCCATAGGAGACTACATCCTTTTCAGGTGGCAGGAAATGAAGGCCAAAGAGCCAGTTCTGCTTACAAACTAGGGTCAAGTGTACAGTAACTGAGATTTGTAGAGCCTGTCACAGCAGCAATGAGAGTTTGCCATTCCAGAAAATAGTTGAACTTAAAATGCATTGCACTCCTATTCCACCGAGGAACTCAGAAACTGATAGAGTCTCCATTCTTCGATGCAGCACCTCTCTTTCTGCAAGTGTTCAGAGTTGTAAAATACCCATGTCCTTGAAATTTCTAATTAAACCCCAAGGAGACTGAGGAGTCAGCAGATGCGACAAGAATTAATTCAGTAGCCTCTGTTGGCAGAAAAGCAGACGATGTTCAGGTGCATTACAGCCATTTATCTTTGCTTATCCAGAAAACTATTTCTATGAGCTTTTGAAGGGAATATTTTTAATAAACATTAAAGTAAAACCATTGGAGCAGCTTGTCTTCTGGAACTTCTCCTGAAGTTGAGAACTACCAACAGAGGTGCAGCCTCACTTCTAAATTGTATCAGCATAGATTTAAGGCATATTCACAGCAGCTGTGAATATGCTGTGATTTTGTGTTGCTTCGCTGTCTTATCTTCCTATCTCCTAAGAATACATGGCCTGAAAGGACATACTTTCTTCTCCAGGACTGCATGGCTACCTCTGCAGAAGCAATTCTGAAGAGTTAAAAGCCCAACTCTTTTCTTTTATGAACAGAACAAAGCAGCTGATCCAGAGGAAACGGTCCCTGCACAGTGATCAACTTGTCCTTTGCCAATACCAGTAAAACAGCGCTCCAGGAAGATGCAGCCTGATATTTTGCCACAGAGACAGTACTTTTCTATCACACAACAAAAAAAGACATTAGCATCTTAGACACCTAAGTGTCTTGAAAAACTGACATACATCTAGCTTATATTTCCTATTATATCTAGAGATATATTTTGAATTCTGTTTTGAAGACTGCCATAGTTACAGATTAGGTCTTGATGGCAAGAAATTAGGATAGTAAAGGGTAGGACTTGCTAGAAAAATTTATACAGCTGAAAACAAAATACAGGATTTTATGGTCTGAAAGGGTGAAGCAAAATTGTTTATCTCTGATGCCACATAGAAAATATTTCTGAGCTGATTTATCGTGTAGCTTTTGAAAGATCAACCCATGTTCATAGAACAAAATCACTGTTTTCTTTTCTTCTTCCCAGAACCATAAACCTATATTTCAAAAGCCACTGCTGAAGTGGAGGATTAGATGAAAAGGTTGATCCCTGACTCAGTTTTCAAGGGCAGGTCTCTTGCTACTTAACCCAGGAATTTTCCCAGTCTTCTGTTGCATTCAATGCTGCCATCATCTGGCTCTTTTCATAAAACATTTTCTAAATCTCTGTTACCTCCAGGCCTGAGTTTCTCTTTTGTGACAGTCTTTCACAGCAAGAAGTTGCCTTTGTTCAAGTAGTAAGTGTCCCTCTCCAGCTACCCCTCCCGCAATATTTACCCAGACTCTGGACTAGGCATCCAGCTCCCTTTGCCTAACTGAGCACTCAGGATGCAGTGAGGATGTTGACTTCTGTGTACTTTTATACTCCAACCTACTCTTCTGATTCTAAATCTCCTCAATCATCCAGCAGAGATTTCTTGATAGCAAGCTGGTTGCCTTTAGCATGCCAGCCACCAGAGTTGACTGCCCTCCTAACTTAAAGAATCCAGACATCCGATCATGGAAAACACCTCTCCTCCTACACTAAAAGGGAGTTACCAACTCTTCCAGTGATTAACTTAAATATAAACAGGTTGTTTACTTACTCTAAGGCAAATATTATCTTATGCCTGACAGGGCAGTGTTAAAAGGTGACAATCTTTCCAATCAGCTTACACTGATCCAAGGCCACACTTATTCTAAGAGATCACAACCTTCACCTCTTTCCCATATGTCTGGCAACAAGAGGTTCAGGAACATTGATCTGGCTAAAAGTTGCATTTCTGATGGCAGGTAAAACTCTGAAGGGGCCATGAAAGCATTGACACGAATGCAGACGTGCAAGAGATCAATACATAGGATAAACTTTCCTTCATCTTTGGATTGCAACACACCACCATGGGTCATCAGGAAAGGCTTTTTTCCTTCAGCATTTCCAGTGCTTGGCTTTTTGTCTACTCTGATCTTCACAGGCGCACTCTAGTCTGTGTGCATGCCAGACAAAAGTCTGCCTAGCAAAACATGCTCAGCTGCTTTGTCTTCCTGCCAAAGGATTCACCTAACCGGTTATATAGGTAACAACTACAGGAGAGCAAGGTTGCCTCTCTGCTGTCCAGCCACACCCCAGGCCCAGTGCAGAACAGAAAGACAACTACAAAAACTTTTCTGTTGTACATGAACTGCAAACAAGCAAACACAGCAGATCCCCTCTCTCACAGCACACATCAATCAAGGCATGCAGTCCTTGACAGGACACTAATCGATCTCCACAGCAGGGAGACAGCAGCATGGGGTTACTGGGAGACATTCCAATATGCTTTCCTTCGTTCTTTTTCCTGAATAATTCTCCAGGAAAGGCAGCGTGAATAAGTTTTTGATAGAGCATGGGATGCACATGTTTCAAGGCATGGGAATTATTGCATACAAAGGAGACTTTGAGGCCTATAAATTAGAATGAACACGTCTTGGGGAAAACCAGAAAGAAGTATCAATCCTAATGAAGCAACATAGAAAATAAATATGTATCTCTAAAAATACACATGACAATGCATTTAAATATTAGAAGCTTGAGGAAATATCTTACATACAGTTGTAGGTAGAGGAAATACAGACAAGCCCTATATTTGCCCTATATAACATTGCTGGCACTTATTTCTTACACTGACAATTTTCCTAGCCTTGACCTGCATAACTTTAGAGTAAGAAGAAAATAGAGAAGAAGCAGATCATGTAGAAATACGTGCCTGTATTCCTCACTCATGGATTAAAAAAAAAAGAAAGTTTCATTCCAATTTTCAAGAAGGCTTTCTATGTTTCTGAAGAGTGCTGATGCCCTGTGATATCCAAGCAAGACAGCATTAGAACTGTACAAACTGTATTCCTCTTTGCTTTATTAATAAAACAATAATGAACTCAGTGGTGAAGAAGCAATACAACATGCTGCCATGAAGGAGACCTCAAAGCACACTCAACTGCTTCACTGGTGTATATTAAAATTAATGAGTTTCTGCTGCAGAAAGGAAGAGGTGTCCTTACATGGGAATGAGATCTGTGATCTTTGTATTGTAGCACAACCACTGAGAAGCACAAAAAACTACACAGCGCATTCTCAAATAATAAATTTCTTCTAACAGGGGGAAGGTGAGGACAGGCTGAATACACTTGCTATATATGTTGAAAGAGGGGATAGGGGAGTTTTTCATTTGCATTTTAAGGACCTTCCCACTGGCAAATACTGGATTTCTGTTAAGGTCTCCTTTCCCCAACACACCTCCCCCACCCCCCAGATTAAAACACTGGCAGTGTTGAATGCCAGCCAGCACCTGAGGCTACTCACTCAGCCAATATAATCACAATACTTAATGGGTCACAATTACAGAGCCCTCATATTTGTACATGGGAATATATATCTGGAGGTCAGCACATTTCATTAATATTTTTGGCTAACACATCCTTCACAGTGGTTTTGAACTTTTAATGCTTTCCTATTAAGGAAGCAAAATTTTGAAGCAACTATTAGCTTGGTACATAATAAAATTTTTAAAATCCTGTTTCATTAGGACAACACAGTTTTATCCCAAATTTTCCAAGGCTTCATTCAACTGTAAAGAGGAGCTAATAACACACTATCACAATAACATTTCTTTGAAGCTTATTTCCTGCTTAAGGGTTCCAGTGAGGAACAAAAATGACTAGTATGCTTCATATCTGAAAAGCAAATCAAGTATTTTGTGAGCCCTGTTCAAACCACTTGCTTCGACTGAATTTGTAATTGGAGGATACTTTTACCACAGATTATCCTAACTCCACAGAATAATTCCCCAAAATCTTAAGGAGGATCACTTCCTTAACACTTCCTTTTCTTAGTTGCCAGAGATACATCAGCCTCAGATATGCTAGAACTTCATCCATAGTATAAAACTACAAGTACCAAATCATTATAAAAATCAGAAAACCAAGCTCACCTCAAAACTGCTCTGAACTGCCCTATTGGCACCAAACACTCCCATCTTACTGAGGATGTTTGATCTCATTCTGTTCAGGTCTGACATTTATGCACTTTCTGTACCAGGGTTCATTGCAATCTATAGACAACTCCAATAGAATAGGAAAAAGAAGTGGGGAAGGAAGAGAAGGTGGCAGGAGGGGGACACAGACGACACATGCGATAGACAAACAGGACCAAATAAAAAACCAACCAAACAAGGAAGCATCAACAATTCAATTTCCTAATGTGTGACTACGATTCATACCTAGAAATCTATGTCACTGTTGTTGAACCCAAATGTTTCCACAGTATATGAGCCCCAGTCTGCGAGCTGCTTCTGTTCTAATTTAAGCAAGTTCAGGCTATTAATAGTAATGTAAAGGGAAGCTCTTTTGCTTATCTCATTAAAATCCAGAAATTTGCTACACTGCCCTGCCATGAAGACCCAGTCAGTCCAGGAACATTCAATTAGGAGTACATTAGTTCATCATTACTGAAATACATTTTTCTTTTAGTCTCACTAGAGTCAAGCTTTGTCAAAAAGGTACTGCCTGAAGAGACAAGGGATCTGAAGATCAACCTCTATCACTTCTCTTTGGGAGGAGATTTTTGGAAAGGCAAGAAAGAAAATGGGAATTAAAATGTGTCCCAGAAGACTCCAGAACTGGTTATTTATAGCATGTAACGAGAGGATGCTCCATTTTGTCACTTGCCTGTTGCTATCTGGCAAACCTTCCTTTGCGTCTCTTTCTTCTCTCCTGCTTTTGTAGAAGGGACAAGACTGAGGTTAAACTCCAGAGAGTACCTGGGTAATACTCTGATTTGGGGGACAATTTGAACACAAACATACCCAATTCCAGCTTCTCCAGTTTAGGCAAAGCAGAACCCCAGCGCTAAACAATCTGACATGTATATAGTAAAACCTCAGACTGGACTCTGGAAAAGAATTGATTCCCTTCCTTCCCTCCTAATATAAAGAAAGTGAAAAGAATGTGTGGTCTTACAAAAAACTAATTTTTAAGAGACATTTCCACAAGGACTTTCAAGACCAAAGAGACAGAGACCACCTCAGCTAAAAGGAACCATAATAAGAAGACAGAGGCCGTATACACATCAGCAAGACCTGGGCGTCAGTAGAAACAGAGCTACGGAATGAAGCACTTGGTGCTGGTGACCTGACATCCTCACCACGCATATTTCATCGGGGGTTATGTCAAAAAAAAGCACTAGGGACTGAATGCAGTAAGTGAGCCTTGACCATACTCTTGGAACACTTGTCCTTTCAGTTTCAACTGAAAGAGAACCAGCAAAGCACCCCAAGACTGCTCCATGATATGAATCAAAACACATTTAGCAGGGACAAGCAAATTGAGCTAAAGAAGCACATGTCTGATCTGAACTAAACTACTAATCTAGACGCTCTGAAAGTTCTTCTCTATGAGACCCCAACAGAAGAAAATACAGAGGAAAAAAAAAATACATTTCGTGCTATGCCCAGAGATGTACCTCTGAAAAGCAGAGTCAGGATGCATCTTCCAAAGTGAGGTGATGCTATATAAAAGACAACAGATAGGCAGGCAAATTTTTTAAATTAAAGATAATGGAATAGGAGAATTTAAGGTAATTTTCCTCCCTTTAAGAGTAAAAATTGCTTCTACATTTTAATCAAATCAAAGCACCTATGCAGCATAAGCCACAGAGCTAAGCACTGAGAAGTGTCTCCTCCAGTGCCTTCGATCTTTCTACAGTGACATTCAAGTGACAGAAAAAATATCAGGATTTTTTACAGGCTTAAGACCTTTGACACTCTCAGCTTATCTGTGTCTAATCACACAAAATTAACCAATGGTATTTTGGCATGCCTTAATAGAAATGAAATTCTTTTTATTCAGGCAGAAATTAAGTATAGCAACAAAACACCAAAACAATCGATTTTTAGCACTCTGTGAGAGACTAAACAACAATAAGAATTGTATATATTTGCTTGGAAATGTTTGCAACACCCTTCAGAATGTCTTAATTAAGAAATCTCAAGAATACTAATGTGAAAGCTGATTTGGTGCCAAAAGAAACACAATTTTCTATCCATTGCAATGGATCAGCTCTTAAGGTTCATGGGTAATATTTCAAGTCAAGCTGTAAATTTGCATTTCAATATCTCATTATTTTTACCCCAATTTTAACAAAGTTTAAGTATGTACAGCTCTTGGCTGATTTAGGTGGCACTTCATGAGAACTACATAGAAGAGTTGAGACTTTGTACACTTTGCTACTGCCCCTCAGACCTGACAGTTGAACAAAAAATAATGAAGCATAAACCTATCAGCTGCCCTGAGCTGTAGAGTTGCCAACCCACCATGCCACTGCTTTTCTGTTCTGATTGAACTGAGCAACAGTAAAAAGGATATTACCTTAACAGATTAGCAAAAGGCATTCTTTTGCTTTAAAGATGTTTTGGGTTAAAATTCAATAGCAGCAAGAGGCAAAAGAAAGTAATCAAGAAAGTAAAGAAAGTATCATGCCATCTGTAATGCTGTGTGGCAGTTCTGGGAAAAAAAATTATCTCTTGAGACAAAGTTCTTGTAGTACAACCAATAATATAAAGATGATTTCAAACTAGACGCTACTGTAAAATGACACAAGTCTCAATATAAAGTAAAGCTGCCATGGTCTATGGTCCTTAATATACATCTATAGATAGTTTTGATTGTTCAAAACAAAATCAACTGCATATTCCTGCTATTTGTATCACATACTCAGACAATGCTTTCATGAATAAACAAAAAAAAAAAAATATGAGGAGAGATTTTCTTACCTGTCACAGTCTGGCAGGTACCTCTCTGTTTTGTCCAGTCTTTTCTGAATATTTGTGTAAGTTCATTACATTCTTGTCCTGGTTTTAATGTCATCATTCAGGCATTGGTTTACCCAAATCTGACCAAGCCATTTACAGCGACCCAGAATTAAACTGTTGTAACACTTGAACGTGGCACATAGTAGTCTTTATTAAACATATATATATAGGGGATGCATACAAATTATATGATTATACTACCATAATGTCACTCCTAATCCCCTTTTTAAAAAGCTGATAGGCTTGTAGCAAAAAATAACTCCATGTATATGTTTTTAGTTCATAAATAAAAACCACTCAAAAGAGAAGTATTCAAAATTAAGCTATATTGTTTCTGTCCATGCAAGAAGCACAAACTGTCAAATTAATTGGGGCTCTTGCATCGCTATGAGAATAACTGTCCCCAAGTGCAGAACGGGTGCCGTGTCCGGGATGCGCTGCCGGCAGTACCGGGACCGGCCGCCAGAGGGAGCCGGCGGCGCGCCGGGAGCTGCGCGCGCCCCCGAGCGCGGCGGGGCGGGGAGCGCCGGTCACCGCAGACCGGGTCGTGATGCCCGGGGGTTCGGGGTGTATTGTGCACATTTTTAGAGTTTTAGAAGGATAGGTTTCCTTGCTCACGTATTAAGTGGTGTTAGAAGTTACTAAAGTGGTTTTCTCACATATTCTCAGGCTTTCTGAGGGTCATGGTGTTTTGCAGAGATACCTGCGAGATAACTTGAAGGCAAAACAATAGAAGGGGCCGGAAACCCTTGGAGGTGGTGCAAGGGTATTGGCCTAGGACCCCGATGGGTGGACCACCAAGAGAAATGGAAATGATGATTGGTTATAGATATCTAATATGTTAATTGTTAGGAAGATTATAAAAACTGTTACATCACGGGGGGCAGGGGTTCTTCGGGGATTCTTGGATGCTGAATTGAGATCCTTGTGGAATCAATGCACGTTTTGTAGGCCCAGCAGAGGCCCAGAACCTCCAAATTCCCAATAAATGTATTATCTATCTTTCTTCACTAATGTTTACTCTGAGTGCCTATCTTCCAGGATTTTAGGCATCAGTCAAAATCATGGCATTGGGGTTCCCATGCAATCTAAAGATCCAGATCCTGAATGAAGGAGTTCACATTCAAGTCACTGTAGTTATTGTTTTCATCTCCCTTCAAATTATTTCCTTAGTAGTATTTAGCATGTTTTTCTTCTCTTTTTCTGAAGACAAATAACTAAGGCAACACATGCATGAGAAGCTAAGGATTTTTAGTTCTACCTTGCAAAATAAAGAAAGGGCACCTACAAAGCTGTGTTTTACAGTTCTTTCATGTTTACCTACCCAAAAGATAGGAAGAAGTCAAGAAGGAAAGCTAGGAAATGGTACCATGACAGAGTTCAGCAGCCTTCAAGCTCTGCAGGCAGGAGGCCAAAACTGCGACTAGTGAGTCTCCTAAGTCAGCAGCTCTCCCTGTCAGCAAGGAACAGACCTTATTTACAGCTGGTAACCTTGCACAGCAGGAGTTACCCCTGGGAAATGGGCACACTGCTGGCAGAACAAAGCTTGGATCAGCCAGCACAAGTCTTGCAGGCTTGGACACAGACTGCCACACAGCTGGTGTTTCTGTGTTACCCAAAGCCTGTGCCAACCTACTTTTACTTTTATTACAAAACACAAAACCATATCCCAGCTGGCCTTTGAATATTTCCACATCTCAGAAATCCCACACTGCCAAAATGGAAAGAATTAAAAAGGCCATGTCTTTCTGTTATAGTGCAGAGATTTGCATGTCAGATTCCCCAACCCCTGAAACCTTCACTGCAAGGGGCAATGACCCCTCACATTTCTGACCTGTTCCAGATTTCCCCACTTCTTCAACTCCTTGTGCCCAATATACCAGTTTTCCAGACTTTTTGATTTGTATAATATGCAACTTGAATATTTGAGAATGCATATTCCTCTGGCCAAATCCTTTGCAGATTTGATGCAGATATTCTCTCTTACGGAGTGTATGCTGAATCTTGCAGTCTGAGATATGGCTCAGAGGGCAAGTATGGCAGCCTATCAGAAACAGAACCACGTTTCCTCTCATTCTTCACACACCACTAGATGGATAAGTCATGAAACCTGACACAGGAGAAATCAAACAACTGCCATGAAATTATTGCTTTCAAAGCAATTTTGCATGAAACAAAGCAAGAATTGATTACATATCCAATACAGCATTTTCATTGTATCCCAAAAAAAATTTAGCATTCCTGATCACAGAAGTTCCATTTTAGAATACATTTGCTGTGATTTTTCCTGAAGACTCTCAACACACTTTAATTTAAAACATTTCACTATATGAAAGTTTATCATTTTTGTTAAAAACAACCTTTAGCACCTGTCTAGCATTTTTATCTGTCCAGAAATTACAGTAAATCACAAGCTTTATCTCACCTGCTATGTCCAGAACAAAGGGCCACAATAAATGCCAAAGTGAAGGCTACACCCACTTATAAATCACACAGCCTCAGGTCTCCTAGTGAGCAAGTTAAATATTCACTAGATTATAACTGACAAAGTAGGACCACAAGTAGGTCCCTTAGATGACAACTGATTTATCAGAGGAAAAGTCTTTAGCAAGTATTCCTTAGCCCACCATGGACATTTCTAAAATATCTGTTTCCATCTGTTTTTCTTAACCCCACAGAAGAAGGTCAGATTTCACCTGGATGGATATATGCAAGAAGAAAGCACAATAACATAACATAACATCAAAAGGATTTACCATTTCAGACTGTACTGCTTCCAGTTCTCTACCTTGCTGTCAATTGTGAAGTGGGAGAGATAAATGTGACATCAAAATGCAGTCTCACACTTTGGTTTCTGAACATCAACAACAAAAAAGGTAAGGTCACAATTTCTTAAAACCTATTTAGACATATTTCTTAAAAGCAGTATGCAGCCTATCAAAATCTGTCTTCACATAATATTTTGGTGCTGTTCTTCATTCTGCTTTTCTTACTTACTAAAAAAAATTCCTAGTTTATACATCTACAGTTATGGTACGAATCTGGATTATGAGTTCTTGTTCAGATGTGAGAGACCAGGACAGATGTAAGAGGAGAAAAGTATTTGTACGAATGCACTATACTTTCAATGCATTTGTGCCAGCTCACAGTGGATGAGAGTCTATTTCAAAGTTAGAACTACACAAATCTCAACATATCTGTGTGACTCTGACTATAGCTGGTCCTGAGGAACAGGGGGAAACAGAGAGAGGACAGAAAGACAAGTGGAGAAGAAAGAAGAACAGGCTATTGAAATGTAGTTAAATTTAAACTAAATGTTGGAAACCTGCTTCTGTGGCATTAAACAGTATTAGAGAGTGATTTTGCATACAGAAGAAATACAGTGGTCACTGTGCTCCTTTGGGCATCAGCAAAGCAGCAATCCAAAGCAATAATCACAGCATACACAGATACACAGATTGCATGGTGTGGCCTTAATTTAAACCAGACTTTTCAGTGTCAGAACTAGAATAATTTATTTTAACATGAGAGTCTAATTAGCCAGTTCTAGCTTAAACATTCTATATGATCAGGAAAGGCATTAAAAAGCACTGTGAGGTCAGCCATCACCAAGGAACAAGTATAAACAAAGACTACTTCTGCCTTGCTCAGTGCATATTCTTTGGACCCCAGAGTTATATCCAGCAATGGATTGCCTTAAACACCCCCCACACTGAGATTCCTACTGTCTTATGTGATGATTCCATTATCAGAAGTTGCATTCGCATGAAGCTTATGTCTGACCTAACTTCTTAGTCCCTAACCTCCATAAATTACTATTCCTGGTCAGCTTTTCTCACTCTCAAAATTGGTTATTTCACCTTTCAAACTCTCCAGCACCTTAATCTTCTCCTTAAACTGCTAAAAAAAAAAAAAAAAAGACAATTTCAATTTTCTCTCTCTCTAAATTATATCCTCAGATTGCTCTTTTATTTCAGTCTCAATTTTCTCTGTTCCATTTTGCCCTCCCTTCCTAGCCCCAACCTGTCTATGGAATCTGCCTGCACAGACACAGCTTTCCTTTTGCATGAAGAAAACATTTCACCTGACTGTTTACCTCTCTGTCACAACCTGCTTCAATAGTGATACTCAGAATATTAATTTCAGGTTAAAGTTTCAGAGAAGAAAACTAACCACAGTAATTTTTGCCTGCTTGTAGTAAATTATAGCCTTGAACATTCATTGTTTTGGATCCGTTTCAGTAGAGACATTTGTTGGTTTTAGGGAAATAAGCAGGTGAATCAGGAACTGGTTTGGAAATTACCAAGTTGCTCCCATGCTTTTACTATAGCTGCTGGTGTTCATTATGTCATTTGAATAGTACACATAACATAAAATGTGAGGTTTTTTTCCTTCAATATGCTAAGATACAAATCAAATTAAAGTGTTCCTGTGCAGATTACCTAGGAATGTAGAAACTCAGTTCCACTATCAATCAATACACCATGGAAGTCACAACAAAAATTGAGATGCTCACACAAAGCAATCCAAGCACACTAGGTGGATGGATACAAAGATAAGAAAGGAAAATCAAAGATGATTAATGTGGTGTGAATTCTATGACACTTTGCTGAGTTCTGAATTATCTGTAGGTGTGTTTATATGGCACTATTTGGTGAAGAAATGGCAAGTGAAGATGTAATTATATACACAACTGTAGCCAAAAATGCAACAAAGATAACATAAAGGCTGAAACCATGATAACAGAATATTTAAATGAGTTTATAGAAATCATTATCACAAATTTTCTAGAATATTATATGCACTCTCCGCATCTAGGGTGAAGATTTTGGAGAATGAGAACAGACTTGGGGAAGGGCAAATAAAACACTTTTCTCCTTGAAAAACAGACAATATACCACTTATTTTAGAAACACTGAAGAAATAGCAGACAACATCAGGAAGAATAACATCTAATCTGTGTACATCTCCATTTAAAAGCAAGGAGGCATTTCATAAAAGTGAAAGGTAACAAAAAAAAATACTTTTACACTCACTGTGTATCAAATTGTTGAACCAGGAGGCTGTTGACTTCTGTGATTCAATATTAAGAAAAAGATTGAGGACATAATTCCAGAATTGTCAAGTTCAGTTAGAAGATGAGCTTTGCAGAATTATTTAATATTTCCAAATTCTAGCCCTTCTTTAATTGCTACAGATCAGGTAAGGCCCATGGGGGAATGGCATTTTATTGCTTATCTGCCTACTGTGAGGCTGGCAGGCCGTTGTCAGAAGTATTGGTACTGAGCTATGCAGCACTGGCAAAGGCATAATAGACATAGATCCAGCTTGCTTCCTTTCCAGGTTAGTGCTTCAGTTTTCCTAGCTTTCTCACTAGTCAAATAGGCCAATAGTCTTAGCAGTCTGGAATGCTCGTGTTAGGGGAAGAAAGAACTTACATTAACCTGAAAATATAATGTGAATGCTTCTGTTCATGGTAGAATATTTATTTAATGTATATTCAAAGTGTGTAGAGCTTCATTTGCCCACATATTAGACTTGTTCTAACCTGCATTGTTTGGGGGGTTTTATATACAAAGAATGAAGAGTGTTCTTTTGTCAACAGGAAAACTAATGTGGCAGGAAGAGGCTCTGTACTCAGTAAAGGGAGTCAGGCACTTTCAGAAAGAAATCCATCTATTTTAGGAATGGCCAAAGTGCCCTCTGGAGCTGCCCATCTCCCCTGATTTCAGACGGACTCTACCTTACTTTTATAGTGAAACTTGCACATGGAATTGTTGGAATGACATTCTCCCACAAACATCTAAACAATGTTGGCATGTAATTAGTTTAATCTCAGGATATTTATCTCAACAGAGAACTGCTCCACTAACTTGCTGTGAGAGGTATTAAGCAGATTCAGGTGAATGCAGTGAAGATTTTTACTGATTTTAGTTTTTAAAATATCACTTATTTTCAAAATAAAAATAAATGCAAGCTCAGGCACAGAGAAGGTGGAAATCAAATTCTGGCAGCTTCAGTCCAACAAATAGCTGTTGATTTCTATAGCATTTTTCCTGAAGAAAGGATATATAAAGTTGTTTCAGTGTTTGTGTGCTCCTGTTGCCTAAGTGTCATGGCAAACTCCCCTCAGAAATCCAGGACCTAGACACAGATAAAGGTTTTCCAGTTTTTCAGCAGTGCTCTTGTGCCATTCCTCTTACAGCTTCCAGCAGATAAAAAAAATATTTCTTGTAAATTGGTGGTGGGATTGTGTCAGGAGTGCACAGTGTGTGGCTACATAGAGCAAAAGGCAGGGAGCAGACAGCAGCACTGTGATTGCCTGGCACTGTCTGTATCACCTGCAGGCTGGGACTTGTATAAGTCAGTCACAACCAGCTACGCAACTGATAGCAAAGTTTATCTGCACAAGGAGCAACAGGAGTCTCTATGATTTCACTAATTTAAGTACTTGGAAGCAGCATAGAAAAGGTGTAATAAGTCACATCATGAAAGTCTGAAGGCAAAAGGGTTCAGGAGAGGGTAGGAAGGCTGGGTGTTGAGGGGAAGTGTGGAGTGACTCCAAGTGACAGCAGTAACAGCCTGTTCAACTGTGGTCTATCAGTGCACACAATTTCCAGCAGTGCTACATAGCAGGACTCAGTGTTAGAAATAATAGCTCAGCACCTATCCAGGTGTTTCCAGGTGGCACTTTCTGTAGCAAAACAGAGTGGCTTTATGGAAGCATTTGAATCACAGTAAACTGGTACTCACAGAACACGCTCATGACTTAAGAGAGATGCTTCTATTTGTTTAAAAACACTTCAAGTTTAGGAATTCCAGGGGGAATTCACAATCTGCTATGGAAGATTCTGTCAGATTCTCCAGTACTATGTATTTCCATACATGGCAAAAGACAATGTGATTCCTAGCACACACTACAAAGGCGTGGTTATAGAGGGGGTTTTTCACCTATAGTTTTCTACATTTAACACCAAACCTTAACTTATTATCACTTTGGAAAGTTTTCCTTTGCTTATGCTAAAGCCAACACAGTTCTCTTATTCTTTTTAATTTCTGCACACACTGAAGTACCTTTGTCCGTAGTGATTACTAAGGAGGTTACAAGAGTCAGATTTCCCAGGGGCTGGGCTACAAGAGGTAAGTGTGAAAGGGAAACTGCTAATAAGCAGCACTTACCTATTACCCATCAGCTAGGGAGACTCCCACTCCATCTGTTGGCTGAGATAGTTCATCAGAAGGATTACTCAGACTCGATAAGGAATATTCCCAGCATAGGAAAGACTTATGCTTAATAGACAGTAATAATATTGGTCTAATATTTAAAGTGTGTCAAGCAGTGCAAACAAGTTTGAAAATATTGGATTATGGATTCATTGGGGTATAATTTAACTAAACTCAGTGGTGCTACACTGATAGTTTAATTCTCAAATTCATATGTGATTTTGTACTTTGGACAAGCCATGCATTGATTGAAATAGTCAACATAGACCTCTGAAAAAATTAAATCATGGGAGAAGAAGTGATTTTTTTCAGGTTTACTTTATAACACTCCTTTCTTTTGGTCTATAATAGAACTCCTGAAATGAGCATACCATAGCCATTTTCAGGCAATCAACAAATATAAGACAGACTTTGGAGACAGCAAGCACTTGACAGGCCTACCAGTGAATGTTCTTATGAATACAAGCACATAGAAGCTACTGTATTTCCTTAACTTCCTAAAAGTAGCTGGGGTCCAGATATCAGGTGATGGATGACTTGTCATACACTATACCTACAAAGCAACCATTTCTAGCAGTTATATAGTTTATACAAATATGCAAATAAAGTTAGATAAACCAGTACTTTTTGCTGGTTTCTTTACTTGTTTTTTTTCTGGCATCTGCCACTGAAAGATACAGAAAAGTATGGATCCTCTCCTTTATATACATAAACAGAATGACCATTCAATTAATTATATATAATAATATATATATAATAATTGATTTCCATTTCCTAATCTGGTTTTAAGACAGGGAGATCACAACAGCTTAATATTTAACTATAAAATCGAGTCTTCCTAAAGCTTGTTACAGAAAGTTGGGATATTTTTACATGTCCATTTGTTTGTAGCTTAATTCCCACAGTTCTACTTTCTAATTGAGGTATTTCTAAATGTACAAAACTTCCTTAACCATAAAGTTATTCCATACACTAGGTAAACCTGAGAAACAAGTCAGAAGATCACAATTTTCTACCCTGAACAAAACAGTATGCAACTCTGGCTGCAGATTACAGAAAAAGAATAAACATAAAAGTTGTGCTCTTTTGGGAGGCCTGAAAATGCTGACTAGAGAACAAAAAAGACCAGATTTGTAGGATCCTGAATCCCTGTCACAAAAATTGCACAAGACCTCTCTTAGGTAGGTTACAGACATCTCTGTCACTGTGGTTGCACCCATAATACCTGACCACTCCCGTTTATAGAACAGGATCAACCTACTAAAAGTACGTCAGGACACAGGCTCAGAGATCCTTGCACTTTAACAGTTGCACATGAAGGAGGACACGTGGGCCCTCCGCCTAGTTATAAAGTTTATCCTGATGACTGCAATGGAATTTGGGTGTGAATCCATTCATCTTCAATTCCTCTATCTAGAATGTGATAAGACCAAGCCAACAATTCAGGCTACAGTTGTGCTTCTTACTTAAATACCTTGTTTTCCTGTTTGTCACATTTCCTTTTTCAAAAGGCCATCCTGTGGGAATAAAGAGCTCCAAAGCAAAATAAAACAATTACTTTTTGCATTTCATGATGAGATATTTAGAGCACTAATATTCCTTCACATTCCCAAACATTTTTCTAGCTCATGGCTATTTCAAAGATGTGTTAGAGGTCTGGGCACAAACAGTGCTTTGCTTGTGTGTTTATGGGAAGATCTTATTTCTTTGCATGTAAAGATCTACATAAACACATACATACATAAACATTTTCCATTTTCAAATAGATAGCATTGCAACTTGCTTCATTCACAAGAAAGTTTCCATTAGTTTGGAAACAACTAATGTTGGTAGTGCTAGTGGAGCAAACAGTAAGCTGGAAAATACAGCAGATGTTACACGAAAGAGAAAAAAGTAGGGAAACTAACAAGCATTTGTCTCCAAGCCTGGGCTTGTCCATCAGTTAATTTCACTGTGATGGCCTCCCAAAAGCAAGTCCTTGAAGGTATTTGTCTGCTATATAGACTGGAATGCCAAGTATTTGCAACTTGCTCTAGGTTGCAAGAGATGTGAGTCAGTCCCGTTGAAATCATTATAATGTGATGCTAAAGTTGGAGTATTGGGGAAAATCTACCATGGAATTATCAGGTACAGAAACAAACCAATTTAATTCTCCAAGGAAAAAGCCATCACAAGGAATATGAAGTAGCTAGTAGAAAAAAATCTGAACATGGGTTATGCTCTTCCTAGTGAAATCACACAAACATTTATGCAAACAACTTCTACTACTTTTTGTATCAGCTCAAGAGGTAGATGAAATCAGTCCCTACAGTGAGAGTTAAGGGAAAGGAGAGCAAACATTTTTTTCTTGCTAATGGCCTTGACCAAAACCTAGGTCAAAGACTGCAAAGACACCAGGTCTATCACTACCTTTTACACACAGCAGAGAGGATGAGGCAGAGAAAGCACTCAAAAAGCAAAAGGAACCCTATGAAGTCTTTTGGGCATCAAGAGACCTTTAAATGCAGTAATGGAAACAAAACACTGTCACTGAAATGCCTTTTTACCCTAGCTAACCCATCTCCTCAACCAACAATATACTGATGGGCCTAAGCATGATTCTTAATTGTTCCATGAGATTTTTCTCATGTTTTGCTGAAAACTGAGAGAAGGCAAAACCACTCCTTTGCAAATGCAGGTTTTGAGCAGGCAGCAGCATGACTCATGATGAATAATGAGAAGCCAGGCTAAACACTGCATCCATTAGAGAAAAGCTCTCAAAAGGGGATTCTCCTCTGAGATTCAGCAGAGTCATTATATTAAAAAGCTTGGGATTTAGTACAGTTGTAACTTCCCTGACTTCAAAAACACCCAAAGAATTAATTTGGTCCTTTTTGTTTTGGCTGACTAGCCAAAAATGAAAGCTAAAAGACTTGCGAAACACCATGGTAATCTTATTTCCTTTTTCCCTAATGCAGCAAGTGCAGAGCTCCCAGCTGACTACAATACACTAAGGATGATGTCTGCCTTGGCTGTCATTTGTCCACACGCTGCTGCTAGAAATCAAAGATTTATGTTCTCAAAAAAACTTCTTGGCATACTTCATACTCCCAGTTTTGCCACAGAGTAATTCAATCTACTGAAGCACATTAATGCAGTTTGTCTTGTATTTGAGCAGAGGGGCAAATATACCCCTCTGTATATTTAGTCCTTAGCTGCCATTTCCCACATTCTCTGTCTCAAGGCAACAAGCTTGAACTTGAATCTGCCCAGAGTTTGTAATTATATGTTTTGAACTACAAGTACTTAATTTCTAGGTGCTCTTTGCCTCCTCAGCCCCTGCATGGTAGAGATTACCATGCCCTGGAATTGCTCAGTTGAGTCCAAAAAGAGTCAGCAAATTTCAGGGAAAAAATTCCTTATAATGGGATGAGAATATTTTCTAATTAATCCTTGTATTTCGAAACGCTATTTTGCACAAACAGAAACTAAGCTCTATCAACACATTACTGTACTTAAGAATCAGAATTTAGGGATCCTTAAACTAACTATGTAAAATGCTGTTTTGGTATATGTATTGTGATCCATGCAAAACTTAGCATAAAAATGGACGCAGTCCATTCCCTAAGTGGGATTTTAAGTTGAAGCTCCAGATTTTTTGTTTCAAAATAAACATTTTCTTTCCACAAGGTTCATAGAGTACCCAAAAATTACCCTCTTGAGGTTAGAATTGAGCTGCAGTAAGAAGTGATTAATTCCCATCTACATGGAGCTTTTTAAGGGCTGCCAGGTAGAGGATTAATCCAGGCTGTTTATTAATTCTAGCATAACTCTGAAACATCTCTTAAAATAAAAGACCGTGATAATGTTCCTTACGGAGTCACAGCTAGGGCAATAAAGACTGTTTGTGTCTTTAGAAAGACACACACAAGAAATGTTATTTCAGAACACTACCACAAGGAGTCTATGCCTGAGTCCAAACCCACCTTAAGAATGCCACTGAGTTACTTTCAGCTTTCCAGTCAATTTTGAGCATTACAAGAGTAATGTTCTTTTGCCTGACTCCCTGTGCAGATGAGGTGCTAAACTTTTTGGCTGGCCCCTCCTTCAGCCCAAGCTTGCCATATCCCAGTGGATACTATAAGGAAATTACATTGCACAGACAGAACCTTCTTCAATAAATTTGATCTCTACAAATAAAGCTACTTTCCCCCACTCACAGGAGTAAACTTTGTGCTGTACCTCAGGGAACTAAAGATCTTTGGAACCTCATGCTGCTTGACAATCCCCAGAGCTGCTCACAAACAGGCCTGACTCTGTGCACTGTTGGCAGAAACTTGAAGGTTTCACTTCAGATTTAGGGGACTTAGGCTAGATTTGAACTGATGAACAGACACAGAGGAACAGGCTCTATAAATTGACATTTCAGAAACTTCAGGTTCTGTTTAATTAAGTCCTAGCCACACTGAGTCATTGATATTATTTTCCCTATGCTGCAGGCTGGAAGGGTCAAAATCAATCACTATGAAGTAGGTGCTTGTAGGCACATGGCTCTCAGTCACGGCATACAAGCACCTACGGACACTTGGCAACATTAGTTTAATCCAGTATAGAAACACAGAGGGAATTGCTGTACCCTCAGAAAGAACCATTACCACATCAGGACCTCAAAAGAGGGAGAACTCTCTTACATTACATTCCATCTTAAGCAGTGTCTTTTTTCTCCCGATGAGTTTCATGCAGTCTGATGATTGCATCATTGTGTTGTTCCCATACAGCTACTGTGTCATCCCACATTTACCTGTCAGAACACAACACAGCCTTCTTTCACTGGCAGCACAGACCCTGCAAGGGTCTGATGAAATACATCTAGAATACACCCACCGACCACAGACAGCAAAAATCTACAAGCCCTAGCAGGTTCATCCCGGTAGGAAAGCCAGTTTCTGTGCTTCCTTTTCTGAAAGTGCTTCCTTCACTGCAGCTGAACAAGTAATACTAGATGTGCTGTTGGTTAACCTTTCCATGCTCTTACTTCTCCTATAAACAGTGGTTGGGAAAGGTTTACTCTATTACTGTTTTCACTGATGCCACACCAACTCCTGCTGTATGTCCATCCTATAACTCAATTCCTTTGTCAGAACAAGGTATCAGCTGAGCAAGCCCTGCCTCATTCCCAGCGTGGGAGCTGAACTGCTGATCAAAGAGCTTTCAAGCCGTGTTATTATATAGCTGCCGAAGGCCAGACAAAAGGCCAAACTATAGATCATAAAACTGCTTCTTCAGCAACTTACTTTCTCACATATCAGTCAACTTTTTTCCTAGTGTTCACCATAATCTTTGGTCCATGATCTCTTCTCTGGTTTATGATGTTCCAACTATAATGGGTTCGAGCATGATCTATTTGATGTTTCCAGAGGTACACCTCTAAGTTAGTCATTGATATAAAATAGTACCAAAAGTAAAATGAAACCAAATTAACCAAAAGGAAATAATGGGATTCCTGTATGCTTTCCTAATCCTTTTCTTTTTCTGGTCTCAAATACCTTGGTGGGGTTAATTTTCCCCTCATCTTGCTCATTGTTAATACTACAGCCCAGAGAAAAGACCCATTAATAATGGCCACTCATGACCCATTATGCTCTACCTTTCCCATTGAAATATGTAACCTTTGATGCAATGAAATGTTTTGCATTTTTCCCAAATTGGAAAGTATAGTTAAAAAAACCCACTATAAATACCATAAACTAGGCTATTGTCCCAAATAAATACAGACAGCTGAGTTAAAAAAGTCGCTAAAAGGAGCTAAAGTTAGGGGAGTGGAAGGCTAAGTATTCCAATGAGTTTTACATGAGCTGCGGTCACAGTAAACATTTAATCACATTATGTTTTTTAAAGTACATTAAATACATGTTTTCTAATAGCACAGTTTTCCTGGTATTGATAAGGTCTCTAACATCATTAGAAAAGGCAGCACATACAAAGCATCACAGATAGAAAGCTGAGACTTTTATGAAGGCTCCTTTCATTTTTTTAGTGCACAAGCATCCCACTGGCACCATTGCCTGCCTGAGTGTTCGTAAAACACTCAGTATGGCTGGAGCACAGTATGTTTCACAGGTGGTGCGAGACTGCACAGACTGTGTTCTGTCAGTGGTCAGATCTCTGACTGAAGGAGCAGACATACATGCATAAGGATATCTGGATTTATGGATTTCACATTCATACACATTTAACTAATATGTGCAGGCCTCATTACTAAAACAAGTGCTGTCATCTGCTAACACATGACATCAGTCTGGTTGCTCATTTAGAAAGGGCACTGAGGTGATATCATAGACTTATAGAATCATTAAGGGTTGGAAAAGACCTCTAAGATCATCTGAACTATAGCCCCCTGTGAAGATAGTCAGCCTGCTACATTCAAACAGGCTGAACATGTAAAGAACTGAGAAGACAGCCAAGTCAGACAAATACATTTTCTTTTTTTTTGGTGTTTTTTTTTTGTTGTTGTTGTTTGTGTTTTTTTTTTTGGGGGGGGGGGGGGGGGGGGG
>JAWWMP010000005.1:18662386-18690984 GCA_035047865.1 Dendrocincla tyrannina
CCCCCCCCCCCCCCCCCCCCCCCCCCCCCCCCCCCCCCCCCCCCCCCCCCCCCCCCCCCCCCCCCCCCCCCCCCACTACTAAATCACAAGACAGGACCTTCCCTTGGCAAAGCAACAGGGACAGGCTGCTTTTAGCAAGTGCAGCTACTCCTCAAAAAGGATGGTAATGGCATAAAATGATTATCATAGGAGACTGTTCAAGGGCAAAGCACATTTGCTAATTACAACTATAGTACATTAGCCTGCTGCTGGGTCCATGCCATTCAAAATAATTTGTTAAAAGATAAAGATTGGGAGACCAATAAGGCACAGCAGCTTATTGCATCGTAAATAAAATAGAACAGAGACACCCTTTGAAACACAGGCAGTTTATAATTCATGGTGAGCACTTGTTTATGACTTCCAGGGTTTTCAACAAAAATCAAGCTAGTCTCTCCTGGGCTGGGATGGCCTGAATTTTGGTAGCATGCCATTATTGCTACGGTTGGTTGCAATTGTTATTTTATGTGGACATCTATAAATCAAAAGGCTGTTTAAAGTGGTCTTTTTTTCCAACATTTATTTTATCAAATGACCAACCATAATTTTAGGTACATTCCAAATTCAAATCTCATCTAAATGGCTGTGCAAAGAGTAGCACATATTCAACAATGGCACTCTTCTCTGTGAGGTAGAAAATATCATTCTCCTCATCTGTCAGATGGGAAGCAGGAAATACATGGTGGAGCGAGGCTGATTTCCCTGACTTGCTCAGACTCATTCACAATTCATCTAGGCTCATGAAAAAACAGTGAAAAGACATGTACATTTCTTGACTCAGACCACCAAAAAATTGGCAAATGCAGTCCCTATTTCAAAAATCAACAGTTCTGGATTATAAAATCTTACTGCTTAAAATGTACAAAGTTCCAAAAGGAAGGTTGCGAGCAAGGGGATCCAGCAACTGTCACATCAAACATGTTCTGTAAATATGGTCTGTAACTGGCACAGTAAGACTGTGGATCATACTATAAAACTGACAGCCAACTGCCAAAATCACCACCTACCTGGGACAAATAGCAAATTCTGATGTGTTAAAATTTTTAAAAATTTCTTCAGGAAATGTGAAAAGTCAGAAGGTAATTGAAAAAATACCAATAAGAAGTCTTTTTAAATTGCCCTTCTTTAAGCCATGGTTGTATCACCTAATTAGTCACTTTCCTGAGCATACTAAGAAAATTCTCAGGTTTTGTCATAGGTTTCAACATTTTGCTTTTGACACTGCACTGGAATGACTGTGCATTGACTATAAATAAGGTCAAAGGAATCAGCTTTCTAAAGCCTGCAGCAATGGAGACTACACTGAGATCTTGTTGCATTAACTGCTTAATATTCCTCTTAAAAACCTCTTCTCGCATGCAGAAGTATCCACTTTCAACAAGCAATCATGAAATTTTGTTATTATTTTGATAAGGTTTGCCTTTTATTATCAAATTTCTGTCAGGAAGAAAGAGTGTGTTCCTGAAGAACCAATTAACTTTCTATTTAATGAGTTAGACTCATTCTGCAAATATAGTCTCTATTAAATCCTTCTATTATTCTTCTCACAACAGTCCAGTCAGATTTCAGCATCCCTGGAAATACTTCCAGCAAAACTGGACAGTCTATTCCCCACAACAGTTGCACTCGCTCCCAAATACAAAGGAAGTTTAAACTCTTTAGAACATTAGCCATTTTAGCTACAGGTTTGCTATCAGAGGTAATATTCATTTGATGATTCAGCATGACTCCCAAGTTCTCCTCAGAATCTTAAGGTGTCAGGGCATGCCTTAATCTGAGGAATTTCATCCTGCCTAAACATACGGCTCTGCCTTTGATAGTATTGAAAGGGATGTTGGTTATGAACAGACAGCCCTATGCCAGGGAGCTGTCATCTTTACTTCTTACCTCCCACAATCTCTGTGTTCTCAACTCGGCTCTATGTAAATTTAGTTACTAATACTATTTTCATTGATATCTTCATATCTACCCTTTTACTTTTCCCAGAAGCGACATTAAATTAGAGTGACAGAATTTATTTCCCATGTGTTGGTACTCACTATATCACTTTCTTTTAATGCATTATTAAATCTTGATCAGCCTATCCAACATATTTTCTGGAACAGATATTAGACTGACAAGCCAAAAATTTTCTGTGTCATACTATCTACCTCTTTTAATAGCAATGCATATTTCTCTCAGAAATTCTGAACTGCAGTATATGCCACAAATTAAAGCAATAACCCTTTTTAGAACACAACTCTCCTACTGCCTGTACTAAAGGAAGCTTAAGAAAAATTTGTTCCTCTCCATTCAAAAGAAAATTACATTTGCAAAGGAGAGAAACCACAGTCAGGGCTTTAAGGTTCTGTGGAAGCAGTTTGTACTCTCCAAATATCACAACAGTTCAATTGGAAAGGACCATTGTTTGATAGAAGTCACTAGAAACTGTCAAACTTTAATATGACATGGTAGATGCATAAACTCTTGACTGTAGCATTACTCATTTTTCAATTAATGCAGGACTGTGAACACTAATTCCAATCCCTCATTTTGTTGATGGGTGAGGAAAAAACCTAGACCCCTCCCCCTAATTTTGGTGTTCATACTACTCAAAATGTTGTCAATTTATTCTTTACTTTCATATGGCAAGTTTCTCTTGCAAAGAGGTTTTATATAGCAATGAAGATAAGCTGCAAGTTCTTAGGATTTTTTAATTCTCATTTAAAGGAACTAAGAAGAATTTAAAATTATTACATTATTTTGCCAGACAATGTGTTAGTCTTCAAAAAAGAACTGTCTATTCAAAATATAATACCTAACAGGAAGACATTGCCAGTGGAGTCAGATGTTTTTAGATTCAGTTGTTTTCAATCAGTTTCTGTTTTCAAAACAGGTGCCACAGATCCAAACACTGAAGAGTAATAAAGGCCACTTACAGTTTGATTTTCAAACATGGTTTTCTTACTTCCCACTGGCACATCAAAATCTCAACCACTGTGAATGCTATACTGTAGTTTCAGCTCTAATCAGTACTGGTTTTGAATTACAATAATTGTAAACTAGTACTGTAATTTATATTATGTTTCTTATGTATGTGAACGTTAAAAAAAAAAAACAACCCTTAAGATTCACTTTCTTAGCACCAAAAAGAACATATGGAGCAGTTTGTCATTTCTGAAATGCAGAGGGCCATGGCAAAAGTCTGTTTGCCATGTGTAGATGTAACTGCCATTGAAAAAATATGAATCACTGCTAATGAAGAACCTTCATGATATGCAGAAGTCCAAAGGAAAAGAGATCTTCACAACCTGCATAAGGTTGTGTTATTGTTATGAGCCTTGTGAACCATAGTTTGAAAGGAAAAGACCCAAAAGCCTGATTAAGCAAAGCTAACTATTTTGTAGTTAAGCAGATTGGAGACAGATGCCATCAGAGACACACTCTAAACTTCTGAAGTGCTGAAATTAACCCAGACATACTAATTTAGCCTGCAGTTTGAGAATTTATGACAGATCTCAAACTGCTTAATCACCCCACATACCCATGGAAAGAGATGGCACCTTCTTCATCAACTGTTGTAAACGTTTTCATTACTCATGAAGATCCAATTGTTTAGGATGATTAAATCACAAAATAATTGAATAATCAAAGTTGGACAAACCAAAGAATTAAACTAATTCCTATCCCACCTTCATGTGGGAAACTGGAGAGATCTGTTTAATAGCAGTAACTGTAAGATAGAGAGATTAGTAATTGTTTTTACTAAAGAGGAATATTCCTGTAAATCAGGCAAAAGTTTATTGGCTAATCACTCAAAAGGCCCACTGAGGAAATTAAAGGCAAATCTAGATTTAAAAAATACAACTAAAAGGTTAATACAGGATAATAAGTTGTAGGATACAACCATTTTATGATTCTTTCATAGGATGCAGATAGCTGTAAAACTGGGGGACAATGGAACAGAAAGAGGATCCCAAAATACTGATTTAGCACAGGAGGGTTTGTATCAGTCTCTAGTATATTTGCCTTTTATACCAAATGTTTTTGACAAGCAAAAACTACAGATAGTTTTTACCTACTGGAATTAAAAAATCACAAGTGAATGAGTGCTTTCAAGAAAAAGTTAAGTAGAGAATTTAAAGTAATTTTCTACAAGAGAAACAAGAATTGTCGGGATGTTTAGCTGATTCACACTCTTTGAAACCTCTGTGCTACCAGAATAAAATCCCACTTGCTTCAGTCATGCTCATGATCTTTCAAAGACCATCCTAAATACTTCCTGTATTATTTGTGTTGCTTTCAAAATTGGGCATTTAAATTTCACTCACTCAAGGGCAGTCCTATACTGCAAGCATTACTAGCATTATATACAACAAACCTTAAAGGGCCAGTATGTAAGAAACATTTTCAGAATGTCTTATGAGTGCTTAAAGCTGCTCTGTGGATTCCATACTTGCTCATGTTAGGGACAACTAAACAGGGAGATTCAAACTATGATCTGTATCAACTGCAGACGGTGCACACTGAGAGCTGTCACCCTGGATCTTCCTCAGCAAATACTGGCAAAGGTAGGCAGATTTGCTCAGGGTTTATGGGATTAGGATAGGATAGGAGAAAGACTAAGGATTAGGATAATGTCTAGCAGAAGTGTGAGAAGGAGGTGGAAGAGGTTGAGGCCCACACAAGGTTTTTTGGAAAGCTGAGACTACCAGATTGGAACAAGTCCTAGGCAGCACTTCAGGTGTTGCTGCCAGTTTTGCTGAAGCTGTCAATAATAAGGTAACTAAGACAAAAGGCTGCACTCCAAGGAATGAAAACTTGATAGAGGAGTTGTTTATAAGTCCCTAGAAGGAAACACTGAAGAGACCCCCATCCACTCCCAGTGTTGTCAATTCTAATTGCTAATTTGCATACAGTAGCACATAGCTGCAGTGTTAGATCAGCTCTGGAAAACCCAGTTAGCACAAGCACAGGACGCTCACACAGCTCTGAAAATCCCCAGCACACGTATTTCTCGTGTCAAGTGCCCAAGTCACTACCTGAACATAAAGAAACTAAACTAAACATAGCTAGGAGTTATGGTCATAAGGTGTAGAAATTTCTCCTTTTCTGATCTATATTGCACTTCTTGAGAACTCATGCACATATCTTATAGAATTGTTCAGTTACCTGTAGAAAGCCAGCAGTCAGGTCCCCCAATAAGGAGAACTTCTTTCCAAAGTCCCCTGAAGCCAAATGGTTACTACAAAAGCCATTTGCTGTCTCTGTCAAGAGCCACTGTCCCTCAAGGCATCTCTTATTTGCAGAAGTTGTTCAGTTTGTGATGGTGGAGGGATACTCTTAAAAAATGCAAATTCATTATTTTTTTTAACCAAACATGTTACAATGAGTATTCAAAATAGGAACATGAAATCAGGGCCTGTCAGTATTTTATTGAAATATTTACAGAATTATGAAGTTAATGACAGGCTAGAAGATATATGAAATATGCCTATATGACTGAAAGGCATTAAGTTCTCTAGATAAGACCAACACATATGAAATGAAACTGTGTCAACCATGAAATAAACCCGTGTCAACCATGAAATAAACCCCATGCACTCAAAAACTGGTAAAAAGAATTACTTCAGAATTATGTGACCTCGATGTAGGACATTTCTTAGGACTAAAGAGAGCTAAGATCTCTCAGCTGTGCTTAAGGCCCCTTCAGACAGTTCATTAGATTCCCCTAAAATTCCTCCCTCAGCTGGAGGTCAAAATTGATGTTATTAAAGTTGTTTGATCGATCTAACTTTAGCCCTTCCATTTCTGAGCTACACTAAATCAACAATAAACCACTGCAACAATTACTGAGATTCATGATATAAATTCCAAGCAATACTGATATAAGTGGCTGTCACCCCAGAGAATAAAGTATTAGTATGAACTTTCCAATTACTTTATACAATTTGAGAGAGGATATTTACATAAAGAATGTTCCTGAATATTTACATAATGTTCCTGAATCTCAGCAGAAAAAGAATATACAGCTACAAATAAAAATCATTACTAATTTTTACTGGTGTTTGGAAGTGTAGACTATGTGAAAAGATTTACTTTTCTAGTAGCACTAAGTAAGTAGCACTAAGGTGCTACTTACACGTGGTGTTCCTTCACCAACAGGACAGATTACTGTGCCTGCTACTTATGCTTCTTCTCCCATTGATGACAGTCCACTGGAAACTGAGAATATAAATTTTATCATACAAGCACTGAACGGCCATGAGATAATGACGATTTTGGATTGCAATCCTGAGCTGCATTAGCCAAAATAAGAGCATAGACCAACAAAATTAGAGGATGATGGCTGTTAACTAGAGTGGTTGGAGCATTCCTGATTTTAGTTCAAACACCAACAATAATTGTGTCCAATCCAATGTGAATATAAGCAAGATATATGGATTAAATTTCTAATCCAAGCCCCAAGAACAGGTTTCTTGATGTCTTCCAACTGCATCAGCTGTACATCTGACAATATACATAGATTCACTTGGCGCAGTTACAATACTTTGTCCAATGAGAAATTACCTGATGACCCGCTTCTCCAGATTAACACAATGCATCAAATCCTTTTCAAAAAGTCATTTCACCTAGAGGCTAAACACACCGGTATTTTCAAATTTAAAAATGTTTTGTTAAAATAGATTATTAAAATAATATTTGACTCCAGCCTTCACAGGCCATCAGTGGCCAGGTGCATTGGGACAGTGAGAAATTTTTGGAGATCCGTTATGGTCTTATAGATATCAAAATAAGGATCCCACTTGCTAGGCTGAAGACAAACTTGTAATGACACTGTTCAGAAATAATACCTAATGAAGCAGTGCCACGAGCTGCAGATTAGCCTGGCTTTCCTTAAGTCACTGTGTAAAGAACATGTTCACATCTGAGAAGATATGACAAAAAAGAGCCTTTATACTCCTCAAAATATTCTTTCATACAACTTGCAGCCAGATTATTTTTGCATTATTCATGAATGGTAATAAAATATTAACCTTTGATCTGCCAACAGTGTTACAAAGGCCTATTCAGACTCCAGAGGGAGGAAAAAGAAAAAAAGACAGTTTCCCCACATTGTCTTAAACAGCCTGTAAAAGTAAATTTACATTTAACAGCTTAGTTTAGCTAACAGTTTACTACGTTTCTTCCTTCTTGTCCCTCCTCTTTGCTTTTCCCCGGCCTTTTCCAGTAGCCACAGTTTCACCCTCTACCCTCTCCCTTTACCACATTTGGGCACTCATCAGACTTTTTTGGGCAATGATTCAGCTTATTAGCCTAGCAATAGCCACCTTTTAGTTTGGTTAGACCCCTGCCAGCTTAGCGAGTAGGTTCAGTGAGCAGCCAGCCAAGAAAGCTGTGGGAATACATGTCAGGATGGAGAGAAGCAGAATGCCTCTTCACAGCACCATGGTCAGTATATCAGTTCAGACTTCTCAGTTAATTTCACCCTAAGCGAATACCAGGCGAACATTACTATATATCACTATATATAACTAAGAGGATCCACAGGTGAAAAGAAGGAAGGAAGATAACATTATCTTTCTGGTAAGAATATGTAGCTTTGACATAGATCTGAAATCCTGACAATCAAAACAACTCTTACAAGACAAATAATGAAACTGTATTACACCAAGTTTTTTTGCTCCTAGTTAATAATCACCACTCTAAGGTAAAGGGTTAAGTAAATATACTGTGCTGTGAGAAGCAGTAGTGAAATATTTGAATCTGTTGAAGAGCTGGTGACATACTCTCGCAGGAATCCAGATGACTACTCAGCCTCAGCTGCTTGTGCTGCATCGCCCGGCGCTGCTGGCAGCAGGCGTGGGCCAGCCAGAGTCCCTCTCAGTGTTATTCAGATGACCTACCCAGCACAGCAAACCAACCGGGGACAGCTGAAACCAACAGTCTGAATAACTGACAAGCTCAGTTTTTCCAAATAACAAACTCCTCAGCAGAAACAACAGATCTTCACTGAGGAAACTAGGCCTGCATTTGCAACACGTGTTATTTGACATAAACAATCTTATCTCTGCTAACATTAAAGTTTTGCATAACCTTACCATGTATTTTTTCCATTAATACTTGAAAGGCTTATGCAAAACAAATTGTATGTGGGATACTTTTTGCCCACCCACAGTGCAGGATACTGAATATCTGGAAGCACAGGAAGGATTGCCAGAGTCTGAAGTCATCATGTTTTCACAGAAGTTTCAAACAAACAAATAACTAAACACACATGCTCATTATACACATCAGTATGAGGTCTCTAAATGGTCCCTGGACCACTCGGTAAGGGAAGCCTGAGACCTGCGAGGTGGCTGAGTTCATCTGGCAGCTCATCACTCATACTCCTCCCTAATGCTACTGTTCCTGTCATCTCCCATTCAGCCTATTCAGTTCACTGACAGCAGACTCTTTAGATTTGGGGGTTAAGGTTTGTTTTCAGGTTTTATTTTTCATTGCTTTCCTGACAGATTAGCAAATATAATTGGTTCACAGATTAGTCAGATGAAAGGAAATGAATGGAAAATGTGGCTGGAAGTGTGGGAGGAGAAAGCAGTAATTCCTCTTTATTCTGCTGGGAGCTATCAGATAAGGTTCATCTCATCTTGCAGAACATCTGAGCTCCAGTGGCTCAGACCTCGCTACAGGCACAGACTGGTTAGGCAGCTTCTCAGAGGAGCAGCAGGAGAGCTCTGCCCATGCCTCCGGAGATGGGAATCAAGTGATGTAACCTACACACATTGCTGAATGGCTTCACCACCTCCAATCTTGTCCCTGTCTCTTCCACACCACACCCTCACCATCTCCAGCTGCAGAAGGAATGTTTTCTCCTAAAGAATTCTTACTTCAGCTCATGTCCTATAACAAATTATCTGTACTTCTAAGGCTTTCAGCAGCAGCGCTTGTACTCAGAAACCACACCTGGCACTAAGTGTTCACAAAAATATGTCTCCAAGGCCCTAATTTTGCTCTGCCGTCTCACTAAGGCCTCTTATACTCAAACACCACTGCTGTTCTCTTTGTGTTCTCCAAGGGCATCAGGAACCCAGAATTAGAAAAATATAACATGTAGTTTCCTCACTATGAACAGCACAGTACCTGTGTAGGTTTTTCACTTTCCCCCGGAGCTGGCCTAGGTTATGGGGTGTTTGTTTTCTCCTAATAAAACACAATCAAACTATGCAACAACTAAAGCCGGTTCTCGGAGCCCTGCTAAAAATTCCCCACACAGTTGGCTGGGTAGAATTTAAAACTCTGCCCTATTCTTAGAAGTGTGTATCTGCAGCAGCTGGAAAATGCCAGGTTGCAAGCAAGGCATTCCACAACATGTTTAAGGCACTGATCCTAAGTATTACAGATTCTTTTTAAGTTCACTTACTTCAGTTTACATTTAAAAAAAAACAACAAAACACAAAAAAACACAAACAGAAAATCAACAAAAAAACCCAACAAACAAAAAATCCCACAAGACAAATACAGTCTAGGCACCGGAACACTTCCTCTTCAGAGTTTCACATTTAGTATCACCACAGTAATTACCCTTAAGCCACTCATTGAAGTGCGATTTTTAAATGTGACACAACAGAATTTGTTAAAGGTGCTCCAGAAATTCTTCCACAGCCAGAGTTCCATAAACCATTTCCAAAATATGAGGCCAAGAACTGACAAGTGCCTGGGAACATGAAAAAGACTACCAAAAAAAAAGTGGTTATCTGATTAAACAAAATAATCAGTAGACTTTGACAAAGTTTACTGTGTAATTTTAGAAAACGGGCAAGATGGTCCATACTTAGCACAATAGCATTTATAGCTGGGTTCCACTGTGCATATAAGATACACTCCAGCATAGAAGAGATGTCTGAGCCCATCCTACATTCTAAAACCTCTCTATAATATTGAAAGGTATCTGAGCAGCAGATGTATTACAAAATGAGATTAAAATAATCAGCATATTAAAAATTGAAGATAATGACCAATAGCGGTTTCTTTAGTTTGACTTTAATGACTTAATATATTCATAGTTATGAATAGCAACAGGAAGGGAGTTGTACCAACAGAAACATAAGAGTTCAAGGCTTTTCCTCCTAGAGATTCAGGGGGTGTGTCTACTGAAACAAGTAAAGGAGATAGAATTTAGCTTCATAAAACAGTATAAAACTAAGATATTTGGATATTGGTTTTAATGCTTTGGTGAGAGGACCCAAGAAATTCATTATGTTAAAAGACCTGCTTAATAGGGCATTCCTTTGCCAAAATTGTCCTTCAAGGCAAAATTTAATCCCTTCTGAGAGCTGGCAGATGTTTTGTTATGAACTTCCTCTAAGATCCTAAAATGTACACATTTTTAAAAAATTTCAAATGTGTAATTTCATAGAGGGACAAGAGCCTTTTTGTAGATTTTCAATTTTTTGCTTCTTATTGGCTTATTTTTCACCTTTAAAAAAATCATGGCTTTAGCTGGAGAAAAGACCATCTCTCAATCAACTGAGGCATCCCCAATACCAGACCTTTGGGTCAATTGGCAGGACAGCTGCAGCAAACACTTTCAATGAGGCCTTCAATGGAGTTTATCTCCTCTCCATTCCTGCTGTCAGAGATTTAAGGCTACATGCAAACAAATGCATAGTGGCAGCACATTTGCTCACTGCAAGGATGTAAAATTCTCTTTGATATCGAATCCAAAACACCCTTTTCCTGTTTCAAACACAGTCACCAAAGGCAACTCATCTCAAAGCAAAATAACCACAGTAGTTAAGATGCACAAAATGTTGATTCATGAACTCAGTAGCCACACTCTTTCCAGAAAGTACAGGGTATGTGTTCAGCTGATAACAATCTGATCAATTCTGTTCACTTCAAACTCACTTTTTGGAAAAACTGAAAGCTTCTCTCTCCTTACCTGTAGTAACGTGATGTTTCTTCTCAGAGGCAACTGTTTGTTACTGCAATAATCTATATCTCACTCTACACATATTACCCTAGATTAATGATGTGTTCCAGATTTGGGCTCAGGATATTGCATTCTTCTAAACTCCAACCCACTTTTCTGTAAGAATTCAGAATGCAACTCTTCCACCTTGTGCTTTGGATTTGTATTATTACTGCTACATTAGGTACACAGTGCAAAATGGAAATGAACAAAGGAATAAGTGAAGCCAAAAAATCCAACCTGTATGACTCATTATGCGATACAAAAACATTTTCTGCATAACTCAGAGAATCAATTCTACCAAAAGAAAAATACACTTTTTTTTTTCTTAAAGTTGCAGGTTAGGTAGGTGGTTTCCTCTGATATGTTTCTGTTAGGCAAGTTCTGAAAAACCTTGTTCCAAGAATCCTGTGGACTGAAAACATAGCTGTTTGGATTCACTGATCTAACCTTTACTCCATGGATACTTCTACTGGTGAAGCAGGCTTAAGGGGCAGACAAAATGACAGCTGGCCCATTTCTTCTCTTACACATAAATCCCATTTAGAATAGGATTAAGATAACTGGAAAACAACCTATTGATTGAACAACAAATCCTGCCTAGCAAGGGGATATATATGATTTAAACAATTTCAAATTTTTAAGGTGGTTTTTAAACACTTTTTTAATAATGGTCACTTAAAAAGGAAAACAACATTTTAGAAACCTTCTTCAGGTTACCTCAACTTACAGGTTTAGATAAGGGAAAGACATATTAAATACTTTTCTGGTCTGTGACTATATAATGTTCAAAAGTAGGGTTTTTAAAAACATTTAAATAACTTTCAAGCATAAATTGAGGAAAATATTTTAGATCATAAAAATTCAAAGCAATGCAATCCTACTGATTTTAATTTGATCTTGAAATACAGATCTCATGCTTCCATCCATTGAGAATAGATCCCATTTATAGCAGAGTACAGATTCTGGCCCGAAACAAACTTCTTTTTTTCTGATGTAAACATTTGCTGACTAAAATATTTTTAAACATTCTGATGTCCACATATGCACTTAAATTTTAAGATGAACTTCACAGAAGATAAAGATGAAATAAATTGGGGAGGAGGTTCAAAATATAAGGCAGACTATACTAACTTACAAAAGCTTAAACAGAAAGACTATTTCTCTATCGGTTTCTGCAGCAAGAATATATTTAATCGCATGTGGTGTTTGAATTTATTCTCAAATCCATAAGCCAAATTCATTTAAATTCCCATGCAATTTGTCTGCTGATACACTTCAATGTACTTGCCTTTGATCTTCACATTTGCTTTTATGTGGTAATTTTCTAAATTTCAGGTGCTGACCAAATAAGGTATATATTAATATTTGAAAATAGAAATAAAATCTTCACTGGAGACTGAAACATGGGGTCTCTGCAAGTTTGAACAAAACCTTGGGGTGGATCACAGTATAAACAATACATTAAAATACCCTTAATCCCAGTGCAGGAGGTGGTAGCCTGCTCATGTATACAGATAAGTGATGACATAGTCAAAAGTTGGAAATGGAAATTAAATATCGATTTCTATTGAATTATAAGGCTGTAACTTCACCATCAAGTGTGCAGTTCTGGAACATCCTAGAATTTGCTAGTAATGAGCCTGATTTGCCACCAAGATTCAGGTCACTGTACTGACATGTAAAATAAAACCCCTCACCAAATCCTGCTGAGTTTAGCCATCCCAGTGAATTAGCAGGTACAAATCCAAACGTGCTGACTGGCTTTCCTGCTGCTGTCCTTACAAAGACTTGAGTTACACGATACTGAAGGTAACAAAGGGATTCCAGGTTCACATTGCATCTTTATGCTGTTTGATTTGCTTAGAATTTTTTCCACAACTGGATTTTCCTAAGGCAGTTCCACTTGTTCTGCAAGTTTCCTAGATTGATTTTGGACGGCTGACTCTCACTCAGGTAAATGGAAAGGTCAAAACGTACGCCATCCCTTGGAGCACATAATGCTGGTTTCAGCACAAGTCCACAGCAAGTCAGCTGAATGGAAATGCAGCATGAGAGCCACGGGCATTTTACACTCATTTCGGTAACACTGAAATGATGATCCCGAAATCCTTACTTAGACAAAGCTTCCCCTGAGTCCCAGATAGCTGACCAGTAATTGCACAGATTAACACTTGCATTCAATGACAGACCTGACTGCTTAGAGTTTATCTTGCTTCAGTTTAGCAGTTCTAAACCACTCTTCCAGCTATGAATACAGGTTCTCTAGTAATTTTATCTGTGAAACTAAGTCAAAAAAAAAAAAAAAACATGCCATCTACAGTGCTAATATTACAACATGTAGGTGAGATAAGTTTAATTAAAAATAGGAATACTTAATAAGTTTAAAATATCTGTTTAACAGCAGAATCATAGAGAAAGAAGGAAGACAAATACGAAAATAATAAAAGTTTACTTCTACCATGGTCCTGTAAGATTCTGTTCTGGGCATTTAACAGTTAAAGAAGCAATGGCACGCTAACCGAGCACATTAAAACAAAGAGTTGGCAGCTTCTGAAGGAAAAGGGCTTGTGCTCCACCGTTCCAACTTGTCAGTCAACTCATGCCAGCACTCTCCTTGTCTGCCTCTTCCCCACACCCTCATTACATGTGTCTGTCTGGACTGATCTGCTCATCTGTTCAGGGACTCTTCTGACAAGTCAAAAATTCTGCCTTCTCTCTCCTCTGGAATTGGATCAAATCATCTCAGCTTTTTTTGTAGCCCCACCAGGAGGCTTTTTGCTTATGGTCTGATTCTTTTTGCCATCACTACTTGTCTGTTTTTGATTTGTAGAATGGAGGAAGCCGAATTGCTGAAAGAAAGATTCCAGGCCATAACAGTAAGTGCTTACGGTTATAACTTGCTGTAAGAAAAAAGAGGCTTAGAAGTAGTATTGTGTTAATGAGCTGCTGTGTGTTTGCTGAATAATGATTTATCCCAGGACAGAGACTTTATGTCTGTTTGAAAATGTTACTTTTTAATTCTGCTTTATAGGCTATTGCTTTAAGACAACTAAGTTGCCTGTACTGACTTTATTATATGTTGTAGTGCACTTCCAAATTAAATTCAAAGCAGTGAAAGTATGTGTGCAAATCACTACTGGACAGTCTAAAATACACGTTACTGTCATCATACCAAATGTTTGCCTAAAGGTCAAAAGACAGCTAGAGAATTCCAGAACAAATCAATTTTCCCATTTCACAACACGACTGAAAGATTAAAGATTTTTGGTTTACACTGTAGAATTAAATTTAAATTCTGAATTACTGATGATCTATCATAAGTATTGCTGTCTGAAAGTAAAAAGCTTGGATTAAGCAAATTCCTACCTCTCAGTTTTCAAAGGGAGGACTCGCTGGAGTTTATGCAGAAGACATTAGAAATAATTTCCAGTTTCTCTTCTAAAGAGAAATCTGAGTCAATAGATTTATAGTTTGTGAAAGGAACTACAGGGTTATTTTTAAAGTAATATAACCTGATGTAAAAAAAGCTGATTGAATCCAAATTCCCCTCTGATCTGATCTCCACTGAAACTTAGTTACAAAAGAATTAAACAAACAAAATTCAGTCCTTTGTGCTGAAAGGAAACCTCCAGAAGGATCATTCACTCTCTAAGGCATTTGTTTAAAAACAAATAATGGAAACAAAGGTATTTATCACACTTTTAGCATGATAGACGTGAAACAAACACTACTGGCAGAATAAATTGTGGGCAGAGTTCAAAAATACCTCATTGGAATCAAAGTAAATGTGAGAAGGCTTGCTGGAAATCTACAGGAATCTAACAGGTTGGGTTTTAATTGTGGCACTTGAAAAGAGACAACAGACCCATTTAACATGTTTACTTGAGACTTAATGCAAGCCCACAATAGCCCACAATAGGGTAATTTGAAATGTTTTAGAGAGTTTAGAGTACATTGGTTTGATTAGCTGTAGTGGTGTGTGAAGCAGGGTCATAACCTGGACTTTGTCTCTAGCATAAGGGCTCAAAAGATAACAACTGTTTTGGCACTCCAAAGAAGTCCAGGCTCTGAAATCTTTTAGGCTCCCTGGGATCCAGGAGAAGGAATGGGGCAGCATGCTTACCTGATGAGGACTCCTAGAACATACCAGGGTTAGTGTTCTTCAGCTGCACCTTTGCCTCCGGATGAATAATGAAAAGTATTTTTTTAAGAAATTAGGTAATCTTCCACTGTCTTGCATTACAAGAAATAGGAAATATTTAAGCCATGATTTAATTTACTGCACTTGCTGTGTAGAGAAATTATTTGTTCCTTACTTTCATCTATCAATATTTAGTTGAAACACTTGGTTTATTTGTTATAATGGACTATAGAAACAAAGAAACCCAAATAAGGTGAGGTTATCATCAGGCTCAAGAATCTGAAGCATTAGTTATCTAAGAAAACAGCACATTACAGCTACAATTGCAAGCTACTCGGTGGCTCTGGGAAGGTTTGCCTCAAGTAATGTGCCTGGGAATTTCAAGTGCTACCTACCAGGTGTTTGCTGTAAAGCATCTAACAGAGGAAGGCAAGGGGCACTCAGAGCAATAAACAACTGCACCTGCACTAAACCTGATTGGGGTTTGCTGTTAAATGCCTGGCTCCTTGACAGCACCTGGCTCTCACAGAGCCAGTAGGGGCTTTCAAATTCTTTTTCAGATCTTCCCTATGTAGCAAATAAAAAGGAAAAATATTATTATTGTTGTTATTAGTATATATTTTGATGCTTAGGTGGCTCTGAAAAGCAAATTTTTTCCTTGTTATTTAGCCTCCACCTGCTGCTGATGTAACTAGAATATAAAAAGTAAAAAATTAAATGCATCCATTTTATTAGTGAGACTGTAATATCCTAAAATATGTAAGCTTTAATTTTTTAATATTTAATGGTCTTTAATGTTTTAAATCTCTGGAAAATTATATGAAAACACTAGCCACTCAATTGATTAACAATACATGGCATTTGCCATGGGACCAAGACCACCAGTGCTGGCACCACTGTAGAACACTGACACACAAACTAATGGACTTGACACACAAGAGGCTTCACAAGACACTGCTCTTTGAATGCATTTTCCCTTTCTTTCGGACAGATCCAGTTTAGAACATCACTCATTTCTACACTCAAAAGTCAGGAAAAATTCCCACCTGTTTCAGTAGGAGGGAAAATTAGGACCAAGGGTCAAGTCTCACCTTGCATTGATGCACAACAGAAAGGAACAGCTGAAGGTGCTCTTTGATAAAAAGCAAATCCTCCTCACCATAACAAGAGCATAGCAAGAGAGGATTCAAGGTCTTCTGCCAGCAACATGATTATCTACAGGGGCAGAGCATGAAGTTTGGTAGAAGCATGGATCCCTTAGCTATCTAGGAAAAGCTTTGTAAAGCAAGATGTGATGTGCAGACAAAGTAAAGCAGAATACACTGTAGAAAGTGTTCTAACAGGTTTTAAAAGTTATTCTGGCACACAAGGCTCAAAAGGATTCCTCACATCTCTTAGGTTCCGGCATTAGACTCGAATATATAGAGATACAGACTTGATATATAAAATACAATCTATTTCAACCTATTTAATCTGGATAACTGTATAAGGGATATTTAATACCAACCAGTGAAATTAAAAAAAAAGCTAGAACACCAAAGGCTACAAAATAGAAAAATTTCAGAGAAAAAATATTGGATGTAAAAGAAATATAGACCTCTTAAAAAAATGAAACAGGACAAGTTTCCCTACTGAAAAAGTTCCTTATCGCAGAGTTAGTTTAAAACAGTTATTTATGTCTTTATGCTCTGATTTCTTTCTGCACAGTATTTTGTGTACAAATTCTCTGTCAAACTCCCAAACTTATTACATCTCTACTGGTTCAAAAAGAAGATTGACTTAGAATATTTTTATTAGTATAAAACAAGTAAAAGCTCATTCTCTGGCAAAGAATCTTATCCAGAAGAGTACTAAAGAGAAAAAAATATTTCTTAGGAATTTTAACAATCTGTAAACACAAGCTTTTGTCACACTATGCTCATCTTATGATGGGTTAGTTAAAGGCCATTTGTACAGTGAGATCAGGACTATTTCCTAACTGAGGAAAGGTGTGAAGATCAGAGACCAGATGCTGTGTCTTCAAAATCCAGCATAGCAGCTCTTGGATAAAGTCTCTAACAAGGGACATTGCAGAAAAATTACATACTGTAGTGATCCTAAATCAGTGACTTCGTTAACTTTACTGAAAGGTATGGGCAAAACTCAAAGCCACTACAGAGATGAAGGTAGTGTGTATACTAAGGCAAGATCCCCTCCTGTTCAGTGTGATCTATTAAGAGGCAGACCAACACCATCAAGTTAAAATTGTAAAGTATAGATAGTATTTATATGTAACTACTGCACTTTGCAGACTGCGAGAGGAGATCAGTGACGTTCACTTGTTCACCTCCTAAATCCCAGCATACTATGAGTAATGCTTGGCCAGCCTGCAGCCCTGCCCTCCATCTCCACAAGGCAAGGTGGTTTCTTCTACTTCCTATCCTTCAACAAGTGTCCTTAGAGCCTGCAACCATGCTGCTAATTTCTAATTTCCAGTAACAGTGAAGTGATTCATCCAAGCACACCAAGCCTCTTCCTGTTTCCAAACCCCAGATCCCAGGGAAAGGTGGAGAAAACTCCCAGCCTTACGTCCAACACTCCTTACTGACTTTCTACACTACACACAGCTGGTTCCTCAGGTGGGCTGGAAGGGCAAGTCTCTTCCTATGTTCCTGAAGAACTTTACTCCTTCCAAAACCATACTTGTCTGAAAACAGACTGTTAAACAAACAAACAAAAAAAAGCAGCCATCAGTTTTTTAACAGAACCCAGCTGTTCTAATTGAAAGCAAAGAGAGGCATTAGCCTCCAGACAGCAAACACTTCTGCACAGAACAACAGAAGGTTTCATGTACTTCCCTAAAACATACCAAGAAACAAGTGCAAAAGGTGCTGTGCCAAATAACAGAATTTTATAGCATTAAGGCTGGCCAACAGAATAGCCTATTAATACGACTTATAAAAGTTAGTTTCATTTGGCATGATTTCTTTCCCACTGGCTGCTGAGGACACAAAGTACTAAATCCATGTTTGGCCTCATACACAGGAGCCATAAAGATACTCCCTGTGACAGTGCTATCCAAATACATGAGAGACTCAAGTGTTGCCAGCATTCAGACAGTGTTCACCCAGTTCTTTTTTTCTATAATCTGTAACAAAAAGGATGAAGGTAGCACTAGGATAGATCATCACTACTTGAGGTGTTTCCTTCTAAAGTTCAGCAGCTATGAAAACAGCCTGTGCACAGGCAAAATATTTATTTTTTCTTTAATTGAGAGGTAACAACATATATGAAGTATACTACATTTCTCTGTGTTCATCTTTACCATTATCTGACTAACAAAATAAATTTCTAAGTCTTTGTTTATTCCTGTTTATTTCAGCTATTAGCCACAGGACACACAAACTCAGTGCTGGATTCACCGACAGCCCTTTTCACTTAGTGATGTATCACAGCTGCACAGTGTAGACCATGCAGACTCTTTCCTCTCCTAAACGATGTGTGGGCCGCCTTAGGAATTTTGGTCTGGACCCATTTTTAGTCTCACTCTGCATGTACAATTCTGCTCAACCATACTTTTTTCCTGTTTTCTTCCCCTACCCTTCCCAAGAGTAAATTATTCTTATTTTGTATTATACCTTCGTTGTGGTCATTAACTTGTTTAAATGCACTTTGGAGAAAGAGCAGTGGAAACTATACCTGCATAGGACACAAGTTGTTGCTGCAAAGAATTATGCACTGCCTAAGCATCACATAAGCTTTAAAATAAGGCTTTATTTGCATGGATTGATTTCACCCTACTCAAAAACACTTAAACAATATTTTTATTAACAAGTAATTTATCTAAACAAAGTTTTATTGTTCCCTTAATTTGTAGGACAAAAGAAAACTGCAAGAAGAAATTACACAGAAACGTCTAAAAGTGGAAGAGGAAAAAATGAAACACCAGCATTTAAGGGTAAGTAAAGTGTCAGATTTATGTAACTAAAGATAGCCTCAAGTCATATAGCATAAATAAAGGTTTGGGATTTTGGAATGCAAATCTCCACGCATTTAAGTCATGCTTTTACTGTCAAATTTTCACAGCTTTTTGGAGTCTTGCCAGGACTCCATTTGACTTTAATAAGCATCATTCTTTGAAAAAAATTACACTCCAGAGCTAATGTTATTTGATCACTTTCATGGCATAAAATGAGATCATACCCAGGAATAACTCACAGATGAAAATTAAGCCTCACATTTCAGACTGGGTGTGCTCATTCCCTAATTCAACTACTGCAACTTTACTTGGTAGAGGATGCAGCACAATGATGAGGTCTAATTGCAACTTTTTTTTTTCCCCAAGGAAAAAGCTGCCTTTTTTTTATTTTTTTGGCTATAGGCTTTTGTCAGTTTCTTTAATGACTCTTTAGTAAAATAATGCTGTTTCTTTATATATTAAAAAAAATCTGCAAATATTTCCCTCAAATATGGCCTAGTAAACTCAGGATTACAAAGTCCAAATTATTAAGAAACTAAAAGATACACCTCTGTAGAGACTTCAAATGACAGTGATTTCTACCAATACTACTATCCTTTAAGTGTCCATTGCAATTTGGCATGTCATTTAGGGAGATGAGACAAAATGTGTGCTTCCAGAAATATTCAATGCTTGGTATTTTATATATCCTTTTCATTATGTGAACAGATAAACAGTTTCAAGAACAATATGTTGAATCTAATACCAGGAGTGTGGCACATCTTGAGCAAATGCAAGAGAAGCATATTTAAAACAGACTCCTCTTAGGAACAGACACCACATCCTGGGTTTCATCCACCCTCTTCTTTTGTGTCAAGCCAAAAAAAAATGAGAAGCTATGATAAAGTTCACTGGGCCAGGCAAGCCAACACAAAAGTCACCCGTGTTCAGGTTTTATTGGAAGGTAGTTACTCCAAGGACAGGCTTGACCAATTGTGTAACATCTTGTCTAAAAGGAAGGGGAATATCTTTTCCAAGTTCTGTAACTATTGAGAAGCAAACCTGTACTGTTTTCCTCCATCTTAGTACATGGTTACATGGAGTACTGAAAGTTATGTTCCAAGTTTCCATGCTTATAAATCCAGAATGACTCTTTTGCCCTTCCTTATAGAAGGATAAACTGATCTGTTCTAGACAACCAGCTAATCCTCACTACTGCTGTGTGCAGCCAGAGCCCTAGGGCAGTTTCCTTACAGATTTACTACATGTTTGCAGCTAAAATTAATAGTTATTAGTTAATTAATAGTTAATTAATAGTTTATAACAGGAATTTTAAAAGTTAAGAAAACAAAACGCCACCTTGCATTTATTGTGAAGTTTTATGGAGTTTTTACAGAGGCTAAAAGACTCCTAGAAAAATACTACTGAAATAGTTTTCCTTTGGAAGAGGAGAGATGTAATTTCTTTGCCTGTTCTATGAAAAATTCTACAGATATCATACAGAAAGGCTTTTAAATTACAATCAGGCATATTGCATATACAAGGCAAATCAAAGATCTATAGAGAAAACTATTCACTTGGCAAGGAAGGATCCAACATACACTTAAATACATATATACAGATGTAGTACATAAATACACACATGTCACTAGCTAATGGAAACACCCAAAATGTAGACTACTTTTTACAACTCAGTATTAAGACAGACATCTAATATCAAATGCATCATTACTACATGAACATTCTCTACTTGATACCCTAGAAGTTTTGTCCCTTAATGAACACTTATGCTCCAGACTAATTCAGGTATTTCAGGGGAGTCAAACAATAAAAGGATCTAGTGCATCAATTGCTTTAAAACATATTTAGACCCTTAAAACATTTAGACACTTCAGGAAATTTCATTGAGGGATCATTTCCCTAGCAAATCAGGTTGATTTCACTCATTCATTGCACGTAGTGAAATCTAGAGCTCCATGACCTATGGAATGTAACTCGCACCTGTCCTCTAGGAAACTATTGCAGGGAGTAAATCTCACTGTCATATGGATGTTCCTATTAGCTGGATATCACTATCGTGTTTCTCATTTTGTCCTTCACTCCTATTTATAACCCTTAGCAACAGGTTTGGGCTTTTTTTTTAAATTTTTTGTTTGTTTGTTTGTTGGTGGGGCAGGGGGTGTTAAAACTTCCTTTTTGTAAATAGAAATCTCATGCCCTGGCTTCCCAATGACTTTGTTTGCTGTCCCCAAGCAAACTTCTTCCTAGAAAGACAGAAATCGGGCACATACCATATCTTAGTTACCTGGTAGAACTATACTAGAGAAGGAATATTTATCCCCTACATGTGCACTTCTACCACATGAAGTAGAGGACATGCAAGCAAATACACCTGTGTGGATAAGGCTGCACAGAACTGCAAGGAGTAATGGGGGCTGCAAGTGAGGGTACAGGGGAAATTTCATCATGTAATTCTAGATGCACAAGCAACTAATTCTCCCTTCTACCTGGAATCCTTCTCACTAAGACAATAAGGGAAAGAACCAGACAGTTGTTTGAAAAGCACACTCAGCACTAATTTGCATGTACTTTCCAAGAGCTTTTATAGTTTAGCTTGCTAAGTTTCTGGCTTCTGATATGCCTGAACTCCATTAGTGCTACCTTGGAGGTGCTAGTCATACACCTTCTTATTCCACTAGTTAACTATTGTGTTGAACTGCATTTTCTGTGAGAAACTGAAAACAATTTATGCCCTCCCCAAAATGCCATAAGGTGAACTGCCATACCCCTGGGAGAGCAAGAGCCACAAACTCAAAACACCCTTACCTTCTAGTGAAAGATGAATCTTTCAACGCTAGTCAAGCCTTGTTAAGGATTACAGTGGGGTTATACCTGGAGTACAGATCATAAATTATTCACAGAAGTTGCAGAATATTGTCACAGTACTCCTGATGTGACCATGAACTACAAAAAAAAAAGTGATTACTTTCCAGCACACTGGCCATTCACAGGGTCTTATCACATCATGATGTATATGTATACCTTTCCCTTAACATACTGAGCCAGTGCAAAATGGAAGCGTTTTATATCAGTGCTGGAACACATGCACAACCCAGTACTGAGCTAGAGACACTTCGATGTGGAAGGAAATGCAAGACAGCAGAACGAAAGTGGTAAGCTGGATGGAGCAGACTTGAAACCTCTGTTATTCAAAGGCTATTTCCAAATACACAATGTACCATTCTTTAAAAATGGCTAATTAAATGAAAAAGGTCACATGGCATTTAGTTGGGAGCAGCAGCAAACTACTCTAGAAAAATGCAAGAATAACACTATTGTGTTGTGCTTGTATTTAGGGAGCTTGTTTTCTTGTATCTAATCCTATACATACACAAAGTTTTTGTTGATTTCAATAGATGTTATCAGTTTCTGAGGTCTACAGTGCCAGCCCTGCTGTAAGTCTTACAAAGAATTATAGATTTATTTGTGGAGGTATCAATGTTAAGCTAATTCAGTCCCATCCAGGATCAAAACCTCACTTTCTAGGAGCCTTACTTATCACTAAAATCTAAACAGCTTGATTCAAAGGGAATTAATAACTATGTTCCCTCCAGCTTGAGAACACAGTATTTTGTGATCAACAGGAGTTGTGCCAACACTACATGCATCTAGCAGATCACATAAAACTATTCTATTAAAATCTGCATTTGTTTAATTAGAGCCTAAGACACAACTACCAGGAAGCGCCGCCAAGTGATTTTACAGAGTCAAGGCTCATGATATCAGTCTGGAGCAGTCCTTATTTCCCACAGCTTTTCTACAATCCAATGTTGAGAGAGAAAGAATATACTTTCCTCCAGGACTCTGCAGGACTGTAAACAGTGCTCTTACATCCCACAGGCTAAAAAAAAAAAAAAAAAAAAAATCAAAAAAAGAAAAAGCACCATGAAGTGTCACAGACTTTCGAACAAACCTGTTCTAGACATACTGTCTGGGACACCATATATGTCACACATCAAACAAGTGGGAAAAAAGTTTTTAAATGCAATTGGGTCCTACGTACACATGCGTCTCTGCCAGCTGGGCCTCAGTAATAACCTCATGTAAAGTACACAATAAACAGAGAAGTGTAGGAAGCAGCAGATTAAGTGACTCAACATAGGATGCAGGCAGAGATTCCAACAGCCATTGCATTAAGCACTAAGGTTAATGCAGCCTTTTCACCAGTGCTGGCACAGCTCTGCCTCAAAGAAGCAGGAGTCAAAATTCAAATTAAACAGGTTGCCTTGTGCCAGATAGAGCACGAGAATGTGTATCAGGTCTATGGCATCAAGACAAACATGGTAAATGATTGGATACCCTAACTTTTAGGGTTCACTTACTTGTCTATTTTTCCCCACCAGAAAAAGGCCTTGCGAGAAAAATGGCTCTTGGATGGCCTTAGCTCTATGACTCCAAAAGAGCAAGAAGAAATGCAAAAGCAGAATCAGGAGGACCAACAACGGACTCATGAGCTGGAACAAGACATTTTCAGGTAGGGTAGTGCCCCTGCCCTTGTGTCTGGGGCACTTCAAAGTCCTACCTTATTTTGTAAAAGCTTAATATGTCAGCACTAAATATATGCAGTTTATACAGAGTAAAGCAAACTGTTATATTTTCTAGTCAGTTAGAATTTTGTAATACACAATGCAAGACTTCATACCGTGAATTTTATCAAACTGCACAATACATATATTGCAGAGTACTTTTTTCTCTAATTCCAGTCATCCCTTTCATGCTGTATTCATTATATGTAAGCCACAATATATGGGTTTTGCTCTGAGACAGAAGTTGTTGAATCAGAACTTAAAAATAACAGTAGATAGGTTTAAAATTTCTTCAGTTTCATTAGGCCCTGCACAACCTTTAATACCCGACTTTCACAACACAGCACTTCAGAACAATACAGGCCGCTTAGCCCCATTAGTATCACTTGCCTTATTTTCACTTTTCTATGCTGTTTGGTACTCAATTTATTCCCAGAAGCCTGCTATAGCAAATGTCTTTTCCTACCTTTCATTAGAAATGTTCCTACCAATCTCATTGCTTAGTGCCTCTCTATAACATTAAACTGCAGAGACAGTCTCACAAATAACTCCTTTGTTTACAATGGACATGATTCCAGATGTTTATTAGCTTCTGTTAGCCCTTCCCAAATACCACAGGGCTCCTTCCCGGAGACCAGGCATACTGACTGGTGCTACCCCTTAGCACCCATAAAAGAGATGAAATGTTCCTGTTCCTTTAGATTCCAAAAAGTTTAACCATCCTTTTTTGAGGTTTCTTCCTCTGTTTCAGTTCAATAGCATTTCCCCCCATACTCTTGTCTTTTTCCACTGTCCTCCTACACACACTTTTGGCAAAGCTGTCAAAAAGATTACCTCCTTTGGTTATCTCCCAGCCTTTTCCCTCCTTACTCCATCTCTCTGACCCACCCAATAGTCCCCCTGGCTGACAGGCAGCAGCCTAATGCTACTTTGTCCTATAATTATGCTGACTTTTTGCTTGAAAGCGCTTTCCTCAACAGAACAGCTTTTCACACGCCACTGTAGAATTCTTTGTTGCAATGGTAGGAGGCAGACAGCACACCCTGAAAACATCCCAGCAGGTTGACATTTTGAAGGTATGCAAGAGAGGTCCCTATGACAGTGTGATCCCCAGAAAAGAGCAACTGTGTGGGGAAAGGACAGACTAAGGAGCAACAGGGAAGTTTCACTGGGCAGTTGCCCTTTAGGCCACCTGCAGTTCAGCCTTTCTCCAAGAACTGAGAGGAGAGACTAGTTTTCAGAGTCCTGTTGACTGTGAGTAAAGCCTGGAGATTTAGCAGTTATCTCCCTTATGCTCTAAGAAATTTAGTGATGGAAGACCTTTAAAAAAACCCCCCACAACCAAAAACCAAAACAACAACAAAAAAAAGTAGCTTTAAAGTCACAGAACCAAGTCAAGAACTGGATTAGGTTTGTGGTTGTGGTGGTGGAAGGATGCTTTTATTCTCCTGACATGGCCTACAACTACATTGTTGCCAATTCATGACACCCAAGTAACAAAGAAGCAAAGCTAGTAGAGTGGAGTTCTGGGAACATCCATGCCACTAAAAAGGAAAGCTGCTCCTGACATACTGGCTGCCTTAAAACCAGTGAAATATTTTAGCAGGAAGTATACTGTAACTCCAGCCTCTAAATCTAGACTGTCGCCTCATAAAGTACCTTTAGGATTCTCTGCACCTGAACCATTGCAACTGAGCTGTCTCACAGAAATGCTGGCTGTGGGTCCTCCTGTCTGAACCCTGGAAAGACTTGGAAAACAGGATTAGGACAAAAACCTTCCTGCTATACTAGTTCAGAGATTTCAGCCACTAGGGTTGATTGTTCACATATGTAATGTTATCTCCATGTCTTGCAGAATTGCAGGTTTATTACCACAGTTGTAGAGTCTTTTGGTGCTGTTTTTACAGCTATTGTCCTGAATTTGTCATAGCTCAGTGGCTTTAATTTTTATTTCCTCAGATGCCAAAACTGAATACACATATGAGCTTTACTTTTCTGAGTATAGCCATATAAACCTTTTTTTAGCATCATTAGAATTTACCACTATCACAAACAGTGAAACAGTAATTCAACTAGAGCTTCAAACCTGAAAGACACCTTTAATTCATATCAGAAAATTAGCATCAAAGGAATATTCCCTCTGCTTGAGATCTATAGATCCAAAACTTTAAAAGGGATTACAATTTTTAAAGTTTATCTGTTAAAAAATATGCCCATAGGCATTTAGTAGAAAATTTCTAAATATATTTATGCTTTAAGAAAGGAGAAATAAAACTGCCAAACCCATCAATTGTTTCCAGCTGCTTTCTTAAATTCCAGCATGGATCCTGGAGGTGCATCTCAGCCTGTCTCCATTTTTGATTGTGAATGGGAAGACTGCACATTTATACTGCACACTGACATGAGGCAGAAGTTCCTCAGCTCACACACCTGAAGTACACCTGAGTCTGTAACAGCCTAACTAGAGAAACGTGCCCCTTGCCTTCTTACTGGAATTTTGACCAGATACTTGGTTACCAGATTCAGCATGTACCAAAAAAAAAAAAAAAAAAAAATCAATTTTAGAATTCCTTTGACTTTTTTGATTTGGGGGTTTGTGGTTTGGTAGTGGTTTTTTGTTTGTTTTTTTGGATTTTTTTGAGTTGTTTGTTTTGCTAGTGTTGTTTGGGAGGGGGAGTTAATTTCTACTTTTATGCCTGCTTTTAGCAGAAATGTAGGTAGGCATGAATTCTTTTCCTACATAGTCCCAGATTCAGTTAATTACAAGCACAAGAAATGTTTGTATATCTAGATGGCTGGTCATGTGACCATGAACCAGCAATTTAAATGCTAATGAAATTAATTAAGTTTACTTGCAACTGTAAGCACTACAGTGGAAAGCGGAAAAAAAATGTTTGATTGTAGTTGCTGGGCTTTCTCCTCCTTTTAAAAATAGTCTTCTTTTTCCAGGAATATAAGGCTATTTGTTTCACTACACTTGCTCTTTAATGAAATCTGTGAATGGTTATTCTTATATTTTTCACAGCAATTTATTTTTGTCATGGCAAACTAAGCATTTTCACAGGTATTTGCTGCTAATACCAGTGTTACCAACTAATTTTTACTGTCTGTGATCTTTTGCTGGGAAGTTTCAACAAATTGCTTCCTCCTTAAAATTATTCTTATTTCTTAACATACATCGGAAATTATGATCAACTAACAAAGTAAAACACAAAATGACCTGCTGTCTTAACTCCTACAATAACAACTTCACAGGTGTAACACATCCTAGAAATGAAAATCAGTACAGAAATGCTCCCTATTACCATTGATAAAGTTCTAAAGACAGTTTAGATGTTTGCAAGGCCTTGGCATCTAAAGAAGTATTTTCATTACCGATATATTTATTCTCATTAGCAAACAATACATACACCTTAGTCTTTGGCAGCTTTTAACTTCCTGATACACAGAGGACTCGGACAAGGTCATTTGATTTTACAGATGGAGAATGGAGGCAGAAGTACATACCTGGAGTCAAGTGGGAACTTCCCTCTGGACTAGGAATTTACACCAGTTTATTCACAGCAAGCTGTTTCTGCTAGAAATTATATTTCCTACCATTCCTCAATAGCTATCTCACAAAGGCCTCTAGGAAAACATCCATGTGCCTTTCAATTGCATTGCATTTTGTTTATACATACCCAGGCCAGTTTAAAATCAGCCAGTAGCAATACAGAAACCAAGCAATACAGAATTCAGTATAAACACAGTCTGCTAAAAAACATATGCACCATTCAGTACTTGCAAACAAAAGCTTCCTTGACCTTTGACCTGTCTTGTTAATCAAAAATTGCTAAATTGATTGTGTAGACATATCATACACTAAATGTAACAGATTATTGAGAGGCTTGGTAGAATTATTTCCTCTAAGCATCCGACTATTAAAATTCATATATATTTTGTCCATGGTGATTATTCTGCATGGATTTTATCTTCAGTTAAAAAAAACTGAAGCACTTTAGAGACTTTTTGAATACTCTTAGACCAGTCTTTGTTTCTGTTGAGAGGCCAATTGCAATTGCAGGCAGATGTACAGCAGTGGCACAAGCCATTCCCTCACCCTCCCAAATGGGACCTCTGTTTTGAAACATTCTTTACTTGGGTATCAAATTGAGCTAATCAGTATATCTGCTAATCAGTTCAGATTTGAGCATTCGTTGATGAAAGGGAGAGCTCCATTCCTTGTAACAATGGCAAAACAGTGAGTAGCAAGTGGCTTGAACCACCTTGCCAACAAATGGCTGAACACTTTGGTTTCAGACAAAAAATTGCATTTACATTATCAGTCCTATTTACCCTCTTTATATGTTAGAAGCTTCAGCGTGCAAGGGAACAAGTCCTTGGTCAGAGTGCAAACTGAGTGAAGAATTAGGAGTCCTGTTTTCTCATTTAATCTGCAGCTAGTAACACTCATTCGTGATGGAATTAGTTGCTAAACAACATACTTAAAAATGCAAAACAACTAAGGTCTATTCAATTGTTTGTAATGTGATATGTGAAGGCGGACTAAAGTCTATATTCCAGAGCTGCTAAAGCATTTGACTCACCTCAGAACATGTGAGGACTTGCTAAACTGCCTTTTCCTCCTTGTCAGGAATTTTCCAGGGTGGCAGGGTGGTATCCTCCTATCTGCTTAAGGCCTTTTTTTTTTTGGCTGGTGTGCTTCAAACCAGGACAACCAGGCCTAGCTTTCTTCCTCCCTCACAGGGTTGTGGTATTTAATCCTGGACCTTTCTGTCTAGGAGTGCTTATCATACATCTTAGGGCTAAGACAATAAAAACTCTAATTAGGAAAAAGATGCCATAATCATTACACTCAGCTTTAACATACAAGAAACATAACACAGATGAACATAATAAGGGGGGGGGGGGGGGGGGAAGGCCTGTGGTCCCTTTTAA
>JAWWMP010000005.1:18691532-18731673 GCA_035047865.1 Dendrocincla tyrannina
CCCCCCCCCCCCCCCCCACAAACCTGTAATCACTTTTAAATAACATAAAAACCTACAGCAATTGTCAATGGCCCAAAAGATATTTTGACTGCTGAGCCTTACTCTTCCTTTTACATAACAATACAGTTTTTTAAAAAGAAAATAATTAGTCTATCAAGCAAGACTTAACTGACAAAATAGTTCTGGTTTACACCGCTAAAATGTGAGATAAGTCAATTGCCAAACATGCCGCTCTCTGAGAACATCCAGTTTGTATATTTGGTAGGCTTGTAGCTGTCAGTGACTGGACCTGGGAACAATCCAGGCTTCTCCAAAATAAAATGCCTCTTCAAAACATTGTTCCTTAGTGCTGAAAATCACACTCAATTGCAATCTTAGAAAGTGAATGCTATTAGCACCTGATGCAAAATGTGTCACACCTCTGTGAACTACCAAGTGTTCTCTTGCAAATTCATTGGTAATACTTGTGAGGATATTCCTTGAGCAAACACTGCCAACACGACCCTTCCCAGCCGCCTGTCCTAAGTGCACCGTACCAGTAAGCATTACGTGACTGCTGCTATATTGAGAAGTGCTTCACAGAAATGAGATTACAGCACTTTTCCTAGAAAATTAAGTACACAAAATGCCAGTGAGTGACTAAGGACCCATGAATGTCTATAAAATCCTTATACACAGTGCCAGAGGGGAGCCCTTAAAACTTCCTAGTATTTTTAAATCTGTGGCTACACAAGCTCTGGACTAGACTATCAGAAATGCTACAGTAACACCACATGAGCATGTCTTGCATTTTAAATCAAGATTTTTTTTTTTTCCCTGAAGAATCAACCTTTGGGCTGTCAAACACTGTTACATCTGTTTTACCGAAGCAAAGAATTTTGAAACTCCAGAACCCATATTCACACATGTAGAGCCGTGGAAAACTGCCTTGGCATCTTGGATCTGGACACAAACAGACACACCCTCAGAAAGTCCCTGCATCATCCTGGCTGTTTGCAAATTCTCCATTCCCAGTCCTATACAGACTAAAAAAACAACTGAGTTTAGTCTCTTGAGCACCATCCCACTGTGTAGGTTTCTTGCTTTTCAAAATCATGAAAGCATATTGCTATTACTATTTCTAGCTATATTAATTTTCATAGTAGAAAATTGGTTAAGAGCTGTTCTATCTACACATACTTGCAAATATCATTATTATTTTACAAAAAACATATCTGTTCTACCTCTCAGAAACACAAATGCAATTTGATTTCCATTGACAGAGAGGGTTCTCCTGGAATTGTAGCTTCTAGTTACAGACTGACTAGAACTTTTCTCTATGGGGATCCTCCTGAATATGGTTTGGCTACATATAATAAAATACATCATATAAGGTGATGTGCTCTAGCCCTTTAAGTACTACCAGGTACAAGAACATTCTTCTAACTCTCTTACAACAGAAGAATTTGCTTCTTTTCATCACGTGTACCAGTATACATGCCGAATTAAGAGAAAGTCTAGCCCTGGTGTCTGTATACCAGATTCCTACATCTTAATTACAACAGAATAATCGTATTTCTTGAAACAATGTAGAAAATTTGCTTAGAAATTATGAAATTGCATGCAGGGCCTATATTCCTCATCTATTCCTTCCTGAAACTAGTTAATTTTGGTCACTGTTTTCAAAGTAGGCTCAGAAGGAATCTATGGCAACCTCTGTTTGCTGGGTTGTTATTTGGTTGGGGTTTTTTTCAGGGTAAGTAAAGCCAACTCTACTAATGTCCATATTCACAGTGTATGTATCAACTCTGCAATGTTGCTCTCTGTCTGGTATTAAATCAAATGCAATTGTGATTGCAGACTAGAGAAGGAAATTGAAGCTCTGGAAAGACAGGAAATGGAAGTCTCAGCTAAGGAAGAAGCAATTTTAAAGAAACTTAAGTCTGTTGAGAAAACAACAGAAGACATCATAAAGGTTAGTGCCAGATTATTCTAGAAATAGAATTTATTCGTCATCATCACAGCCAAGGAAAGGGGAACTAGCTGGATCCCATGAGTGGTCACGAGCTTTTGTCTAAAGTGACAGCAGTCACAATAGGGGTCAATATGTTCTATTGTTTAAGTGCCCAAATGTCTCCATTTGCTTGTTCATGGAGATGGGGGAGCAATTCCTATCATTACTCATCTATAGCACACCTCCAGAAAATAGCACTGCCACAGACACCAACCAGCAACTTTGCTTCTCAGCCAGAGATAGGCAAAACAGGTACAGAGCAAGTACAGAGATGGGTATATTCATATTCCTTCAGTCATTAGTCTTTGTCAAAAGGTCATCTTAATATTTTAAAATTATCCCAAACTATAGTGAAGAGATTGAATTTCAGTTCTCCAGTTGTTCTTATAGACACACATGCACACCCTATACTCAGAGACATAAGCAAAACTGGAAAGCCAAAGTAGAACCTTTGAAAAATACTTGAAGCCAACCAAGCTGGGCCACAGTGGAAGGCTAGGTCACTGTTTAACGCTTTGTAATATTATGTCCTTCCCTGTGTGACTTGGAATCATATGGGCAAAAAAGAGCACAGAAATTTCACTTTCTCCCTTGCCATGCTTGAACTGCGCATGTTTCCCTTTTAGCCCCTTCTCTGTATGGAGCTGTGTGCACAAAAGGTTAAAACTATCAGTGAAACCTAAGCACTGTGTAGTTAACATCTTAAAACTAATTATCACATTTCTTTTTAATGGTTCTTCTTCCCCACCTAGTCTGTGAAGTCTGAAAAAGCAGGATTTGAAAAAGGTACGTTTGGTCAAAAGAATATTTTTAAAACGTTCTTGTAGAAATCAGTTAAAACATACTAATGCTTTGTGGACCCATGGATTTTCTTTGTTTAGAGGCAGCAGACTACATCTATGCCAGCATACCTGACCTTCCCAAGCATTTCAGGCCTTCCACACTGAGAAGTACAGCACATGCTGCCACTGATGAGGAAGAAAAGAGAAAAGGTACTGCTTAATAGTTAACTCCAAAAGGCATCAGTATGTGCAAAAACTTCATATAAATTGAATCTAATATACTTTAGGCAAAGAATAAACACTAGAGATATGAGATACTGCTGTTCTCATTTAAGCTGTGTTGTCAGGTCATCAAAACTGAGATGTGAGACACTGGTGTTAGACATACCACTGAGAGTAAGTTTTTTCACCACTGACCCTTCTTTCCAACACTTCATTCCTCTGCCTGGCAGTACATTCTCCCTTCAGATCATACTTTCCACATTTTCTACCCACACTTACAGCTATTGGACAGCCAGCAGTAGTCTGGTTATTTCCCAACTAATACAAAGCCTCCTAATCCTTTGGAGCACCCAAGACCCTTAAGCATCACAGTACATTGAGCTCTTTCAGCTGCTATTGCCCAGCACAACACCAGGGGCCAAGGTTAAATCTGGATTTCTCGGTCTATCATGTAATGAAGACTGGCTCCTCATCAGTTGTATTTTTCTCCCAAAATTCAATCCTAAAGAACGTATTTTTCCCACAGGATGAAAGGCAACATTCAAAATGTAAATCCTATATATTGGTTGTGTATGTGATAACATAACGTATTTGATAATTCATTCCAAAAGTCATTCTCTATCACTGTCAGAACTCTTCTATACTTGCAGCTGCTGCATTATCAGTTTAAGCACTGTTTCTTTCAACAGCATTGTTTGCCATGGAAATTAAGGTTGAAAAAGACATGAAGACAGGAGAAAACACAGTGTTATCAACAATACCTCTTCCCTCAAAGGAGTTTAAAGAGACAGGAATTAAAGTCTACGATGATGGCAGGAAGTCAGTCTATGCAGTGTCTTCAAATGGCAGCACAACACAAAATGGAATGGATGAACTTGCTCCTGTGGAAGTGGAGGACCTGCTACGGCAGGCAACTGAAAAAAATTCCCAGTCTCCCACAGAGTATCACGAGCCTGTGTTTGCAAACAAATTTTGCAGGCCAGTTACTCCTCAGAAAGACAAATTAGTCCCTGGACCAAAAGTGGAAAACACTGACAGAAGAGAGATGAATGGATTTAGCAATCAGACAGAACTCTCCTTCAAAACAGAGCCCTTTATGCAACAAAATAAAGAGAATGGGCTTGATCTTCCAAAGGTAATACAGCCAAAGTCTCCCTCTCCAGTAATTTCCAATTCAGAGAAGAAAGTGCACACTAAAACTGAGAACAGGATGATCCACAGCGAAGAAAGAAAAGCTGCACATGAGGAATTAAAACCCCACCAGAATACAAGAGAAAGACATAATGAGACAAGGTTTTTAAGTCCCCACCATCTTAATGAAACATCCCCTGCACCTCAAGAGGAGGAAGATGTTCGATACAACATTGTTCAAGCTGTACCATGTTACGTGGACGATTCTGAACCAGTAACGATGGTTTTCATGGGTTATCAGCGCATTGATGATGACGATGCAGAAGCAGACCAACAGCTGTCACGATATGATGGGGTTATCCGTGCAGAATTGGTTATCATTGATGATGATGAGGAAGATGACAGCAAATCTGAAAAACCAGCATATCACCCCATAGGCCGCTACAGTCAGGTTTATCAGCCACCAAGCAGGAAAATCACAGAAGCCCCCCAGACAAACCCTGTGAGCACTCTGGGCACAAGCCTGAACAAGGTACCCCACAAAAATTCCATCTCCCTGCAAGAACAAGAGGAATGCTTAAGCTCACCAACACACCATGCTCATCTTCATGGCCAGGTGTCTGGAGACGGTACAGAAGATCCCTCACTAACAGGTAACAGAAAAGGAAAATCATGTCACTGCTGTTTGCTTATGTAGCAAACTGATATTGCTCTTATCTGCTGGCAACTGTTTGACTTAGTATATTGTTTGGATTGTTTCACAGACTCATATGATATTAATAATAATTTCTTTGCTTTTGTTTGTTAACAAATGCCAAACTGCATTTTGGAACTCTTGCATTATTTCATCTTTAGCAATGCACTAGTTACCGTATCAAAACTTGGAAAACAAACTATCTCAGAAAAGCTATTTCTGTAACCTTCCAAGATTAAAAGTGGTTCTATTTCAAGTTCCATTAATGCTACCTCAATTAGCAAAATGAGTTTTCATTTCTACCAGGTAACTAACAGCATTGCTACTTAACACTTCCTCCCCACTAGAATGTTTCCATGTCTGCCTGAGTTACAACTACTTCCTAGATCATCCAAATTGCTCCTTAAATTAGAAAGACAGCTTAATAACCAGCTTTACCTTGTATTTTTATGGAATCAGCATTGCCAACATTGTCTTGACAGTGTTTATTCAAGTTTTAACATTTTTTCATTCATCCAAGTTAGATATTTTTACAGCTTCAGAAAGACAATGAAACAGTTTTCATTGCTACATGTGGTTAGTGCAACAATCCATAGTGCTATTTTTAAATACTTTTTATATTCTATTAATACAAAAGATATCTATTTCTTTCTATAAATTTTTATAATAAAAGGTGAAAAGAGCAATAGCAAAATCTCCCAGAAACATGGAAAGCTCTTCTTTATGATTATGTTGCACTTTAATGTACACAATTAAACTGCATTTAAGGATACTTGTAGAACAGCAGATTTCAGACAGTAGTCATATGCCACTTCAAGTAAAGAACATTGTGCTTGAATTACAGGAAGGCCAGGGTCCTGATCCCACATGCTCTCCCTCTAGACTGTGTTTCTGCAATTTAGCAGCAAAATGGAAGTTTGGGCCCTGCCTAAAGCTGTATTGACAGTGCAGCAACCCTGTGCACTACAGGTGTGAGAGAGAGTGATCATTGGATCACATAAGGAGTTTCAAGTATTTTTGCACCAGTAGGCACTGATTGGGAAGAGCTGTTCAGTAAGAAATTGCTTTCAGCTTTTAGAAGTATCAACCTCATGGAGTCATGCACACAACAGCCTGAAATATTCCAGCAGTTCTACCCAGCCTTTCTGATCAATAAGGCCACTGCACTTTTCCATCATTTGAGAGGGCCTTTGCTTCCCTCCAGCACCGATCCTGCCACCTGTGTATTTCCCTGGGTCCTCCAGTACCAAGGGCTGCTGCCAGCAGCTCTTATGCCAATAAGTGGAAGTGGCTAGTACAGGCACGATAAACCCATCCAGCACCTGCTTCAGCCCATTATATCTTGGGGATAGTCCCTTAATTACCCCATCACATACATATAGGCACATAATGGAGAAGCAACACTCACCCACCCACCAGCAGTTTGTTACTGAAACAGTTCACTCACCTTACAGCCTGCTGAGTGGGTGCTCCTAAACAGATTGTGAGGTCATTTTTCAAGTAGTAACTATAAACTGGCAGCACCATTCAGGTGGGCCACATACAGACCATGAGATGTTAGCTGAGCACCTCTATATCTCACAAGCTCTGTTTATTTTTGTCTCCCAAGAGAAGCACCTGAAACTTCTACACTTCCCAAACAATATGGGTTCTCTCTCTTTTGAGGTTAATGGAAAACAAACATTGACTCTCAGAAAAGGGGGCTAAATGTAAATCTAGGAAAGATATTTGAGAATCTGTTCTGTAAATCTGTATTTGGTCTCACCCATTTAATTAGAACTATTCCACCAATCAGAAAGTAGCCAATTAGGAAAAATGGATGCCAACTAAATTAAAAGCATTTTGGCAACTGCCTCAAATTCACCCAGTCAGCACTGTCTTCAAGTGAGCGTCTCAATGCCAGCAGAATTTGAAACTAAGCCATATTCCTCTTTACTCCTCCCTAGAACATTTTTAATCAGTGGAAAAAGCCAGGAAGTGACTCAATTTTTCCCAAGCAATCCCATAATCCTACTGAGACTTCCAAAAGGGAAACAAAACCAGGAAAGCCTCTCAATCTAGAACAATGTATTACACACAGCAGTTACTTAGAGAAATAAATTGTTTTCAAAGCAGTCATTGATACTCAGCTTAGCAGGTTCACCCTACACCCCAGAAATGAAAAGAAGGGAGTCAAAATTATTTTTTGTAACTCATCACTTTACTAAAACAAATTGTACAACAGAAAAAATAAACCTATCTGAAATTAAAACTTAGGGAGCCAATTGCAGCATTAAGCATTCAACAGGCACTGAGGACTCTCTGAAAAGGAACAGAAAGCAAGGAAGCAAGACCAGGACAATGGTCCCTCATGTAATGATCTTGCTTTGGGAAGGAAATGAACCTTCAGAGCAAATTACTGAAAATGTTAGCAATGGCCAAGGATACCTAGGAGGCAGAGGAGTTGTTCCATGTGCCAATCTTATAGAGAGAAATATCAGATTAAACTAGGAGCTTTCAGCATGCCCCCAAACTTAGAAAGATGTAAGACATACCTCTTTCAATAGAGGAGCAAGTTTTCTTTCCCCATGAGCTTGGTGGGGGACCAATATCTCAAAATATGTGCCCTCAAAAACTATACAGAGAGAAGGATGAAAATGCTATAATTATGACACCAGTGTTTTGCATTATTAGAGCTTATTTTCTTCTTTAAATTTTAGGCAAATGTTTTGAAGACTCCATAGTCATTAGGAAAATAAAAATTCCTTGTGGGGAGCAAAGGCTAGACATAGTAAAATGAAAAAGGAAATGCAAAACTAAACTGAATTAGAAGCAAAACCTACTGACAGTGTGGTGCAGGCTCTCATGGGGCAAGAAGGCTCAAGGGTTTTGGCAGGTAGCTAGTCTAGATGGGCTACTTTTTTTTCTTACCACTGGAATCTTTGGAACCTTCAAAAAACACAAAGGAGACAGCTCCATTTGCATTGAAAAAAGTAACATACAAAAATTCTTTTTAATGAAGACTCATGCATGCCATCTGTTTCTGTAATGTACAGAGCAAGACAAAAACAGACTATGAGCTATAAGTGAAGCATCAGACTGACTGTTCTCAAACTATGATGAGGACTTGAATCCTTTAGAATTCATCAGCCTGCAAACAGTACACTGTCTTACAGGGTCTTTTGTAAGAGCTAAGGTTAACGTTAGTGGCCCTATGATATGAAGTTACACTCTGAAACTTCTATGATTTGCAGCAAGTTCAGCATTCAAAACACAACTCGAGTTGGACATTTGCTGACATGCATAAATCAAGCAAACAGCTGCTTTGACCCCCTGTCTCTCAGTACAGAGACATATGCAGGATGAAGGAACAGGACAGGCTATTTTTAGTAACTTCAAACTAACAGGTCAGAGGACTGGAGATTATTCCCACTGCATTTCAGATCAACTATGTGTTAGGGGGAGGCTCTTACATATCAAACAATGGCATTATATTGGTGTTCTAAAAATAACCTTAACATTGAATCATTTGCCCTGCACAGTCACTCGCAAACAAACCCACATTATACCCAGTTACAGACAATAGCCATACTAATGTTTATAAGGATACTGTTACTCCATCAGATCAAATCAGGAATATGACTAAGTCCCACTCTGACAACACCAGGAAGAAAGGAAAGTTTTCTGGGAACATCAACAGAAAGGGAAAAGGCTTCCAAAGAGTTATAGCTCCCACTGAGGAGTTTACTTTAAACAAAGAGTTTGTTTAATTATTCATGCATCCTTTTAATCTGTCAGCATTTGATCAAGGACTATAGCATCTCTGTGCAATATGCTAGCAAAGGTAGCACACAAGACAGAAGATAGCTGTGCTAATTTTCAAATAGTGATAATGGAGTAATTTCTTAATATACTCATTTTATTGCAAAATTACCAGAACTAATGCTTTTTACTGATTTCTTTCTATAACACTAAAACAATGCTTATTCTGCTGGATTAACTACTGGAGGTATGTGTATTCTTCATTTTTCCAAATGAGGAGATTTTGCTTCAGAAATAGAAAGTCTTAAAATGCAATGACTTTGTTTGTTTTCTTTTTTCAGCTCTGAGGATGAGAATGGCAAAGCTGGGGAAAAAGGTGATTTAACAGCTATAGTGACACAGAAGTAAAATTTATGATTCAAAGCAGAATAAAGCTAAGAAGACTTTCTTCCACACACTTTCTCTGGATCATAATGCTTGTTTTGCTGCTCTGTTCCATGGGCTATTTTGCCCTCTGCATAACGCAATGGACTTTAACAGACTTTCAGATTTGACCAACTGCCACATAGACACAAATCATATCCTGGATTTTTTTAGAAGTAGTGAGAAGTTACCTAAGGCCATAAATGCAGTGCATATACAAGTATGAAGACATGTGCATACCTGTTCCCACTGTCAGAAATATGCTGTTGCTATATACACAGAGCAGAAAACCCCCCATCACCATGGAACTTCATGGGACATTGTTTCACATCAAAGTGTGCCAATCTATCTGATTTTAACCAAAAATGCTGTCCCAGCATTTTCCTGTTAAGAGCACTAGTTAATAAAAAGCTAAACCTGAGAGAGAAGAGCAGGAAGAAATGTAAATATAAAAACTGCTTTCCAATCACACTACCTTGGTCAAAATTTGAAGCATTCCTTTTTAAGTGACAGCAGAACAAACCAAAAAAAGTTAAGTCAGCATATTTAACTATTTAGCCACCTCCTAGAGCTTTGCAGTCCATTGACCCTCATGTTACATGTAACAGTACAGCCATCCTCGAGCCCTGCTCCCTTCCCCATGCCACATACATCATACATACTGCACACCCACAACTTCACAGATCAATCCTGTGCATAATACTATGAACAGCCTGACCTCCTGAGCATGGTGTCACCTCCCAGTTTGCTCAGAAAGCCCTGCTTTTTTCCAGAAAACTAGTTGCCAGACACAGTGTCTGTCCATAAGGAAAAAAACCTCAACAAAACAACACAAAAAAAACAACAAAAAACAACCAACCCACCAAAAAAAAAACCACCAAAAAACCAGAAAAACCTCCCAACCATACTCCTTAGTATACAGGTTTCAGTTATCTGGGGAGCTAAAACTAAGCAAGCCTCCCATCGGAAGTACTGAGTTGCCAATAACTTGTCCTGCAGCAGAAGGTCTCTTACAGGTGCAGCCACTTCTAGGCACAGCTCTCCAGAAAGGTCCAAGGCTCCCAGCATGGAACAAGTTAATTCTTTTCATGAGGGAGGAGCTAAGGGCCCTAAAAGCAGCCATAAGGCACAATCACACATAGAAAAAAATCACATCCAAGTCAGATTTTTTCAGTACATAGTCTTGGGGGAAAAGGTGCCTCAGAGCACACTACATACACCCTTATATTCAAATCAGTACAAGAGCTTTAATTTGCTAGGCCTTAGCCCAGTTTGAAACACTAAACCAATAAAGCTCAGGTTGTGTTATTGGTATTCTGTCATAGCTGACTAAAATTATGCACCAGCAGAAAACCCACTAACTTTTTCACTGGTCTTCTTTCAAAGCAGGAAACTGAAGCTACTACCTCATACTGAGGCATGATAGTAGTTATCGGCAGATTTTAGCCTCTAAACACTGGGTGGCTCCCAGTCTGAGATAGGTAATAATCTCAAAGTTTAACACATGTCAAAAATGGTTACCTGGAGAGTAGAATAGTAAATAAAATTTAATTATAGGACACTTCTTCTATGTCTATCTTGAGTTTTTTGTTGTTGTGTTTTTGTTTTTTTTCCCCTTATACTTCTTCTGTTATTTGCTGATTGTGCAAACAGAGGGCTTCACCCTCAACCTAAGAGCTGGGCTCCATGATCCTTGTGGCTTCCTTCCAAATCAGAGTATCCTGGTCATTCTGTGAACTGTTAACAGGATATATCAAAAACAGAGAGTAGGACAGCAATATGAAGCAGTCATGACCAGTTTCTTTAGCAGCAGCAGACTGCTATAGACACTCATCCCCTGCCTTCCCCAGCAATGTGTGCTATTAAATTTAAATCACCTGGAAAAGAGAAAAAATGCAACCACCATCACAATACTAGTCAAAGTAGTTTAAAAGAAAGGAAATCAAAAAGAGACTTCACAATAGGGAATTCATAGTAATCTAAAAAGTGAAAGTCACTACCAATACATGAAAAGTAATGTAAAAAAAAAAAAAAAAAGGTAGAAATAACCCAAGCCAGAACCACACAGAGAACAAGAAGTAGCTGTTAAGTTGGTGCTATTAACCTCTTGGCTAGGAAGCAAAACACCTTGGCATTACTTTAGCTAATCCTCTGGAAATACCAACCTCTAGCTCAGATGTTACGAAAAATAAGAGAACTTTAGGACTCATCAGGAAAGGCATGGAAAACAAATACAAAAAACTGTCTCATAGCACTTCATATTTACATTTACATATTTCAGTGGAGTTTGGTCACCCCATCTCTGAAGAGAGAAACAGAAGTGTAATGAAGATTAACAGAAATGCAAGAGAGCTAAACATCAGCAGTCATACAGGGAAAGATGCAGTAAGGCACCGACATGAGAGGCCTAGAGCACTGTCATAAAGGCAGGAAGGTAAGAACAATATAGAGATCATTAAACAATGATATCGAGCAGGATTAAAACAAACATCAAGATGCACTTTCTCACAGTGACTACTTAAATGGGAGGGCAAAATGTTAACAGATTTTTTTTTAATAATTCATTGCACATTTTGGATAAAATCCAATCACTACAGAAGTTTAAGGTCCAGCTACAGTTTCTAGCTTAGGACATCCTTGCACAGATTCTGGCAAGTAGCAAGGAGATCTTGCTAGGAAAGTATCACTGCAGCCTTGATACATCTCTTGCTCTATGCACTCATTACAGACCACTTCTGGAGACAATACTGGGCTCAGTAGATAATAGAATGGTTATGTGGCAAAGTAGGTGTTGCAGGTATTACAACTGTTCAGTTTGTGTCAGATGAATCCAAACTGTCTTACACTAATGAACTAGCCACATAACAGCATGGATATAAGACCATTAATTTGGAGGAACATGGAGGCTAAATGAAACATTCACAAGTTGCGTGCTTCCTTCTGGGAAGTAGGAATGTTCATCACCTGAGTGCTACAGACCCAGAGTTTTCCTGCATCCTGCATCAACACAAACAAAAGTACAAGGTTTCTTTTTCACACACCAGTAGAGATGCCATGCAAAATTCTAATTCATCATTAAATCCAAAGGATTCCTAAGGTCCAGCGAGACAAAAATCTCTCTGAAGCAAAGCCAAAGCTGGAGTCCTTCAGTGCAGTATTGTTTGGGATGATTATCACAGATAGCTGATTCAGTGGGATGCATCTTTGTGGTTCACAATACGCAGTCACTTTTGCACAGCGCACGGAAGACCAACAGGAGCCAGACAGTGGCTGAATTAGCTCAGGTGGGAGCTGAAACCGATGGTACCAAGCATGCTCTGAAGAACTTGTCCTGTGCTGATTCTGCTGTGCCACTTCCTCAGGTATATGCAACAGTTCCCCCCTTTATACATACCCCTTAGAGCAGCTGGGATCAGACAGATGTGAGCATAGGATTTCTCAAACCTACGGGCAGATCATCCCTATGAACCATCCTTCTGCTCACTCAGACTCTTACTTCAGCCTGCACCAAGGGTCCAAAATCATTGAGATATTAACTCCCGCACTGACATGCGGAACAGCCCCGTTTTTCCTTAACAATTGCCATTCATCTTCAGTTGTTTGGAGAGGGACGTACAATTTACACAGATGACAAAACAGTCCATACCTGCTCAAACAAAAGCTTAAGCATAAATATCAAGCAAGCATCCATTTTCAAATGTCTATCTATATGAGCCAACTTGAATTTAAAGACTGAGTTTCTTAATAAAACTTGAGGATCTTTTCAATTAGTTCATTTAGGAGCACTTCCTACTTCGGAGAACCTTCACAGGTCTCAGCCTCTCACTGACCGTTTAAAGCAAGCAAGCAAAATAAAAGCGCAGTTATCTGAACAAGGGCGCCACACAGTGTTACAAACCATGATGGAGAAAACAAGGCAGGCAATCTCTCTCTAACCTTTCCCAGGTAAATGAAAAACATGGCCATAATTACGCTGAACCAGAAGTCTCCCCATCTCGTGAATTTTGACAAACAGAAAACAACTTGGTGCTCAGTATACGGAGCAGAAATAAAACACACCTTTTTCCTTTTCCTTGTTCATGCTTCAGCCTGAAATGGAAACTAGCAAACACTGCAAGTACAGCACAGTAGCAGTGAATTCTGTTGCACTTGAGTTACGTGCATCAATTGATTTTCCTTCAAACCACAGGCAAGGAACATGATTTGTAGCTAAGTCAAGAGCAGAGGACTAGTGTTTGGAGGCTGCACCTAACAACTCAATCAAAACAGTAAATGACTTGTTGTGAGGCTGATCACAAATTTCTATTTCACTGGGAGTGTTTGCCTGTCCAGAAGAAGCCAAACAAATATGCTAACTTTAATTTGTCATCACAAGTTTGAGATTAAAAGAAAACAAACATTGAAACTTTCTCAATCTCTTCTGGTAAAGAAGTATTCTTGGTGTGACTCCTTTAAGAAGCAAAGCAATGAGAGTTTTGTTCTATACAATATTGTATGATTCAAGGAAAAAAAACCCAACACAGCCACTAGTGTCTTTAGAACAAAATCACCTGTCATGTATTTTCCTGCCAATATCAAACACTTCCGTATACTTTTTTTTTTTTCAAAGGAGCATACCAGAAAAATCACTAGAATACAGTAAGATATTCCTCCCCCTTATTAGCCATGCAGGAAAGGGCAGGGGTGGTGATGTGAACAGACATTATATAAAATTAACAAGCCTTTCAATCAATTAAGTTGCAATACTGCACATAAGGGCTCACATAAGTACACAATATTATGAACAATGGGAAGAAACAAGCTCTCCAGAGCAACAAACAATTGCCAATTTTAAAGTTGTGTTAGATGCTGAACAAGTTTCTGTTTTTTTATTCTTGAGGAAAAGAAACTGCATTATGAAGTGGAACTATTTTAATATTCAATTTCAATAATAGTTTTTCCAAGAAGGATTTAGATAGCTTTAATATAGAAAATAACATTAACACAAAACAAACAATCCATTTTGATCCTAGGCAAGTTTTTTTCTTTTCTTTTCTATTTGACAGTATTTTCACATCACTAAAATGAACAAAAATTTCTGAGATATTTACATTCAAGTTTTAAAACCCCTGTGTTCATTGTCACATGTAAATGAAACAACACACAGTACAGCTATTGTATTACAGAAAGAATCTAGCATTGACCTTCATTTAAAAGCCATCAATCATGTCTAGATTGAGCAATTTTTCTTCTACAAACTCATGGTATGTGAAAGAGTCCCACAAAACTTTAGCACTATATTGGCCTGAGATTCCCAGACTTTTGAGATTGGAGTTCTCTAAATAACCCAAAAACCCACATAACTAGCCCTATGCTTCTTGCCCTTCAGCCTGGGTTGTGACTCATTTCTTCTTAGTCCCCCCTTTCCCAATCTGCACATGACTTTTTCAGCTTCCAAGAGGAAGGGAGATGATTCAATTTACACTCACAGTCAGCTGCTCCTGACAAAGGGAATAATCCAAGCCCTAAAAATGTCCTTATGTCTAAATCAGGTACTTGAGCAGCCAAAAAGAAGATCAACTACAAACAAATCTGTAGTTTTCTCAATATTACTTGTCCCTGCACTGTGGGCTTGGGAGATGGAGGAAGATACAGATATAGACAGCTTTAGTGAGTGAAGAGAATCATCATCTGATCCACACCTGCAAATGACCTTCACCTTCGAGCTGGCCATCAGGTATTAGAGAGATGTTGTTGTAAAAGTCTATACCAAGCCAGGCCTCACTATTTACTATTCTATTCAATACTTCAACCTCCTTCATTCCCAGGTAATAGTTTCATAGCCCTAGCCTGAAAATATATTTTGAATTGTCATAACTAAAAATCAATATTTTCCAGTACCAAAAATGACAACACATCAAAGCAAACTGTGCAGAGCCACAAAACACAAACACAAAATACTGTACCGCACCCCGTATTAAAGGGTTCATTTTCAAGATGTCATTTGAAGACTGCCCTTTCATACCTCGGCAAGCCACAAATTAAAACAGTTAAACAATATAGTCTCTTTCTATTCCCTGTACCTAGTTTATATACTTAGATAAACCTCTCGACTAAAAGAATGCCCTCCTGTACTCTTACAGAATTGTTATAAGATTCTTTTAGTTCTGTCTTCTAGATATGCCAGCTAAGGGACTCTCACTGCACAATAACAGAAGCTGCTTTTTCTCAAGTCATTCTAATTTCTATTTCACTCAACAGCACAAACACAACTGCAACATTCCTGAGCAAGTATTTTCACTTCCATTTAAACATCAATTGGCATAAATCCATCTTACACAGAAAAGTAATTCAGAAGGCACACACAGCCAAAGACAGCAAAACACAGAAATCCATACACACAGATAGGTTCTTCCTGTTTGAGTTTTGGATAAGTACAATAGAGTTTAATGCACTTATACTGCAAACACATTTTCTCCTTATGGTTTAGAAGCACTGAGGGGGATGAAACAACAGTATTCTGAGGCAAATGGTTTTACTAAAAGACTGAAATTGCCACACTCCTATCCTTAGGTAAGTATACTGCTCTTAGAGCAGAGAGAGTACTTTTTGCATTTAGCTGTTGTCTATTTAGTTCATGCTTCAATCTACATTTGTGACATGCTTCCACTAAGTTCTGTGGTTTTTTTAATGCATGAAACTATCACAAGCAGGAAGTTGTCACATCACACGCCATTAGAACACAGTGAACAGATGACAGAATGCAGATCAATCTTTCCAGTTTCCCCAATAATATTCACAAAAGGTTTAGGGAACCAACTATCATAACTTTTTCATCACATCTTCTCAAGACTTCTTAACCTATAAACTTCAATCAAGTTAACTACCATACTTAGAAAAATAAAGACTTCATTCCTTACTCAGGCAAAGATTCCCATTAAAAGTCCAAGCAGAAGACAGCTTTTGCAGGACCGCAGCATCCTTCTATAGATTTGAATTCCAGATCTCCCTAACACCGAGCATGACACACATGTGCTATTCTTCTTCAATTATATCTTCAGGGAGGTGTTGAGGAAAAAGTTGTAATAGAAATAATTTCTTGCAGATTTTTCAACTGTGCAGTATTTCATCGCAAAATTCTCAATTACTTATTTCATATTTTGTTGATTGCTAACAGGAAGGCAGTGAGGAATACTATGTTTCCACAGACATAGATGGTTAACACAACCTGTTTAAACAGATGACCCTGCAAGAAAAGGGGAAGTGTCATAGAGCTGTCAATCTTTTTATTGGTTTAAAAAAAAGAACCATCCATTTCATAACAGTTATTTACCAAATTGTGACTCACCTCTGCTTCTGCAGATGTGAGTGACTGCAGTATCTGTACTCTGTCATCCTCTATCACTTCAACTGTTTATGGGAAGAAAGAAAAAAATTAAGTCTGCCCTTAAGAGGAAGGGGTGGGTGTCATTTTTATACTGCAGAAGTCTTGATCCTGAGACAAAGTCTTACACGGCATCAAATCTGAAAAAGGACTTGGAAGTCTCATTTGACATTTCAGGACCTGTACAATCACACTCACAGCACAAGTGAAAAATTATTCTGGAGCTGGCCTACAAAATGTAAGTTCTGGACATTGAAGCAGAAAAAGTTTTTTTCTCTTTTGCTAGACTGAATAAATAAAAGACTGAGTTTTGAAATAATACCCTTTCCTTTTACATTTTGAGATAGCTAAATTTCATTAAGAAGTTTTCATTAAGAAGTAAGTCCAAATATTTCAGGTTAATTTCTCCATTTCTAGGAAGTAATTACTGCCATTAAATTTAAAGTCTCATCTTTTAAAATCTCTCCTTCTTCAAATGCCACCTTACATAGTCTTGTAATTAATTACACTTCTTCAATTCCACAGATGTCTCATCTCTGCCTTAAGATACAGGTCATTTACTTGTGCAGTCATGTCCTGTGACACCTCCCAGTAAACATAACAATTTCCAATGCAGGTACTACCCATCTCTTCAGTAGACCTACTGGAGTCAGGATTTCGTCTTCGTTCCCCATTTACTCAAAATTGCAGGCATCTAAGCTCAAGTTTTTGATGATTTTCCTCACGCAATAACAGTCATTCACATGAGCAATTTGTGAACAATAAAATTCAGACTAAATCTGCATGACTTAACGTGGACTTTTAACTTGGACTTAACATACACATCTGGGATCAAAATTATGGCTACCAGTGACAGATTCTTAAGAAAATATTTATGCATTTCAGTCTGCCCCTTTGAACTGTGGTTTGAGAAATGAGAGGCTACTATTTAAAAAGGCACAAACCTGTTTTCAAGACAAAAGTGTTCCAGAAACATGGGGGTTACTTTCATATTAGTTTCTACAGAAGACTATTACTTCAAGAGTTATTTCTGTTCAGCTCCCAACTTAGAGGCCAAGGAGCACCTTCAATCCACGCCATTACATCTTTTTATGCTTAGCAAGCAAGGTGATAAGTTGCTCTGGGTTTGTACCTTTACGTATGAGACAGTAGCTGTGTATTTCCAGAAGAACATCAATACCAACATGCCAAGCTACAAAGCCAATCATTGTGTAGGTATCCCATGGGTCTGGCAGGTCAAGTGCTGGTAGATCCATTCCCAAGAACATAGTCACCACTAGTCAGTGAAAAAAAACCAAAAAGACAAAGACACTAAGAATGCTGCACCAGGCTACTTATAAAGTGCTCTCAATGCCTTTGGCAATAGATTTCCCATTAATTCCTTACAAATGCTTAAGGCATGAGATTAAAGGAGTTCATGCCACTGGAGGTTTATTGTTTAGTTGGGGGGGTTTCCTGGGGAGGTGGCAGGGTGTTTTCTTGATAATATGAGGGGAAAGACAGGAAGAGAGGGAAAAGGTTAAGACAGTGCACTAAGTAGGTTGAAAACTATCACATCAGTGACACAAACCCTAATATTTGTGCTTAAGCTGCCTATGAAAACTTGTCTCTATGAATAGAATTAAACCCAGCTGGTTCAGCAAGAGATTTCCCTCTCCCATTAAATAACATTAAACTGTGTTACTGTAAGAACACTATCCTCAGATCTTCCAAGGTAAAAAGAAACTACTGAGGATAAGAACAAGTTCTCATTACAGATGTATTTCAGATTTGTCAGTAATTTGTTTGGCTTTTTCTCTCTAAAGTTGTACCCAATGGCCACTTTGAACTCACACAGGAGATGGCCAGCAAGAAAAAGGATCTTCACACATGCCTGGACTGAATGTCCATAGATGTTTGAGACAAGCAATAGCCCAGATAATGAACAAAGCTGTTTTAAATCAGTTAAATGGGAGTTACAACTATTACTTCTACTCACCAGCTAATATTCTAGCTGTTGTACCAGTACTCCAGTGAAACCAGTTAAACAATTGCCTCCTAGAAAACAACACACATTTTATTGATTACATAGTTGGGGGAGGGAGGAAGATATCAAAAAATACTTTTACCTACTTTAAAGATGTAAGAACTTTTCATCATAAAAAGAACTCGCAAAGAAATAGGCACATTTCATTTCTATAGCTTTAGTTTAATGAGTTAGTTTACCTTGGCGCATGACGAGATGGCCTGAAACCTGCCATAAGTGGTTGAAAGATTGTCAAAGCCATCACAGCACAGCCAAGATAGGGATGAAAACCTGCTTGCTAAACAGAGGACACTTATTTAAATATCACATTTATATAAACAGACAAAAATACAAGAAAGTATAAAATTTCATTTATTCTTTTATTATTGTTACAATGGTAAAGCAGCATTGGCAAGACACAGTAAGCTGCCCTGCAGACAGATGGAGACTGTTGACCTTTGTAGCAAACACACAGATGTTTCTGTCCAGGGTTTGTCCCATCTTTCTGCTGTATTGAGAAATTCTACCAGCTGAAGAGCAGAGTAATAGCACTGTAGAAGTTATGCTCCAAGCTCTTCAGCCTCAATTCTGTGTCCTCAGGAGAAGCTTATTCTATAACTTCTCTCAGCATGGTCTCCCTTTCTCATCCGATCTGTTCCAATATTAAACCTAAAATATTTATTCCATTTCTCTAGCTCCTAGTTCATATCTGTGACCACATTCTCCCATCATGAATTTAGATACCCTCTAGACTTTTCAATTTCTAATGTTACCTTGCACCAAATATAATACAGGTGACAGCAACAGGTATACAACCTCCACCTACTGCTCCAGACTAAGCTTATCATTGGATACAGTTTCTCACATCTAAATTCATAAAAACACTTATTTCCAGCAGGTTTATCGCACTAATGTCAGCCATCACATCCTCACTCCCCTCCCAAATTCAGGTCCTCTAAGGAAATAGGAAGACCAAAATAGTACATAAACGATCAAGGAATTTATTTGTGAGGAAGAGGAGAAAAGGAAGGCACTGTCATTTTTCATTGTAGTTAAAGGAGACAACATTCCTCTTTTGTGTTGCTAGGATTTGAAACCAGCCTAGTCAACAACAGCTTTCACAGCAATTTGCTTGGAAATAGTCAAAACATGGGCCCTGGTGAACCTCCTTTTCATTCATGTGGTCCCACCTTTACATTTGAGTTAACAAACAAGACAAAAGCACACACTTACTTGGCTCCAACCTCCTCGGTATATAAAAGGCAACACAAAAGAAACACTCGTAAGCATGACTGTGGTCAACATAAGCATACGATGCACCTAAGAAAAGTTAAGTTTGCTTTTAGAAACATTACGGCTTTCTTAATACCTTCTTGAAAGGCATTAAAAAGACACAGTTAAAGATGTTCTTAGTGTCTTTAAACTTTGCTTTTACTAGTAAAGTACATGAACTCCTGATTCATAATTGTTTCCTTTTGTAAGATCAGAGAAAGATTTAAATCACACTGTGTTTAGTCTCCTACTTCTTGGATTTAGTAGGTTTATAATTCTGCTTACAATAATGCTAGAAAATACATCTGGAGATAAGGGGATTTTGCCGACCTGAAACCACATCTCCTTTCCAAACAGTAATGAATGAGCCCAGACAGGTTTGAAGAATCGAGCAACAATAACTCCAATACTAACTGTGGTGATCCAAGCAACAAACATCAGTGCTCCTGAAAATTGAGGAAACAAAAATACCATGTAAATGAGTAATTTAAGTACACTTGGCTACGTAATAGTTTAATCTATGTGCACATGGGTAGAATTTACCAGTGAATAAAGATTTATCACTTGGTTCAGACTACAGCTTTATAGCATTTATCTTGCTAGAGGACAGAAGCATCCATGTAAAAGATGATCATCCTAGGCCCACACAGCACAACAGAGCAGCTCTGGCTACTTCACATTTCATATAGTCTGTGCAGTCTGGTGAGAGACACCATTCTGTCACCAACTCAGACATCAGAGGATGAAAGATGACATTCCTACAATTTGTGTGACAAAGAATGAGTGACTCTCATGGGCCTGCACTGAAGTCCAGTACTGTGAGAGAAGTTCCCATTAACTTCAGTGGCTCCAGACTGTCAGTTGTATGGTTTCTCATTTGAAATAGAACTAAACTGATAATGCAACTAGAGCAACTTGAACCAGAGGGTATGAGGTAAAGCAAAACAAATCCTAATTATAAGTTTAAAGGAAAAGGCAAATGTAGGTTCATTTTCCTGGGCAAAAAGAAACAATACCGTTCTTGAAATGAAAAATAACTTCACTCCACCACCACAGTAGCGGATCTTGCTAGCTAACAGTGTACACAACCTGAATGCCTAAAAAAAAAAAAAAAAAAGACGATGTTCCTACTCTGCAATAACTCTCCAGTCTGAGCAAGTCTAGAGCTGGAAAACAAAACTAGAAGCTGCAGCTTACCATGAGCCCTGATAAGTCGTGGGGACCGGGAGCCTCCAATATCCTGAGGAGGACCTGTGACATTGTATGGTCCATCGGTGATCAGGGGCTGACGGTGATGTTTGTATATTAGTCCACCTAAACAGTGACATAAAGCGATTTTATTTATTGCTAATGAAAACCACTGCACGTGTGTGCCCACACCCTATTCATGAATACTGTGACCACTGAGCATAACTGTACAAACTATATTGCTGACACACAATATACTGGCAACCTAAGATGTCATCTAAGCTATCTTGCACACTTAATGTACAAGAACCAGCCCACCCCTCTATAGGAAATATCTTTCTCCACTACATGCACAAGACATGAATAATAATTCCCTTTGATACTAGTCTCCGTATAAAAAAAAAAAGAAAAAAATGTGGCCAGTTCTCAAGAAGCTCCCAGTTCCTAGTATCAAGTGAGCACACACCACATCTATGAGTAAGTTTACTACAACTTCGAAAAGCAAACCCATGATCCAGAAAGGTAGCAAAGGTGCCTGAATTAAGGGCCTCCAACATGGAAACCTTAGTTCAGACACTAATTCTCAGCTCAGCCATATCTTACAGATGGTTTATTAACTCAAAGCAATTTAAAGAAAAGCAACTACATGTAAGTCAAGTGTACCTTGACTGGCCTCCCCATCTGCCAGAAAGATGTAGTAAATGCCATCCAGATTAAATCTCTCTTTATAAGAAGGAAGACGTATACTCCTTCTGAAAGAACACTGAAGAACACCATCCGCAAGCCTCCAGGACACATCTTCGAGGGCATTCTGTGAAATAACAGATATTTAACACCCAGTGTTTTTAGACTGTAATAGGCTTAAAAGTACCCCTACAAAAGTTACTTTTAAGTAACTCTGCACAAGAATGTCAATGACACACAAAAGAATGTCAATGATCCCAGGAGGGGGAGTAACTCTTGCATGCTAACTTAGAAGGTATGTCAGTAAGTCAAAATAGCAACATATGGGTTGGACTTCTATCACCAATTTTTCCAGCTCCTAATCTCCACTTCCCTTTCAACCTTTAATCCAAGATGTATCAATTGCAACTGCAGCTCTACCAAAAGGACAGAGTAATAACAGGCACAAAAGAGTCTCAACAGAGTAAGCTCCCACCATGTGATTTATTTTTACAAATTAAATTTAGACTTCCAAAGTTAAAAGTTAAAGTTCCTACTTACTAGGAAGTAGAAGCCCAACCAATCTCACCTTAAAGAACTATGGATCCACCTTAGTATTTGCATCTGCTGTGCAAAATAAAAGCACAAAGAAGCACCATACCTAACTTCAAAGCTACATTTGTGGAAGTGTCTTAGTTGTTTCCAAATATACCTCTGAATCCAAGAGAGGATGACTTCGCCCCTTCAGATGGGCAGTGCATACATGAACATGGTGGTCCTCATTAACACACAGATATGCATCATCACCACCCTGGAGAGTTTAAAAGAAAAATATATATAGCCCAATAAGCAAACACGACTGGCAATCTCCAAAAGCTCTTTGATTTAATACAGGCAGCCAAACCTTAGACAGATTCCTGCAGTTATAAAGCTATTATTTCCCATCTTTCCAACACATCAGGATTATTACAGAGGAACCACATTAAGCCAAACAGATGAGACAGAAACGCATATTATGATTTACACTCCCTTACCTCCCAAACTAGCAGCCATATTATCTGAAGTTTCTTTAATTACTGAGAATTTACTAAGTTAACTAGACAAGACAGAGATGGATGTTGATGTTATTTAAAAATCCACTTCAGTTACAAGATGGTTATCTTCATAGCTGTAAAGACGAAGTGGTGTTCCTGCACTAGGAATATATAAACAGCATCTCCTTTGTGCAACAAGCAGTTTATGGATTATGCATTTGTCAACAGCACCATCCCTTCACTTGAATGTCAATTAGAAAAAAGTATCTCTAAACATTTTCTATGACTGGACTTACTCCTTTACTCCTGTACAAACATTCAGTGAACAAATTGTTTTCAGAATAACAACTCAGCTTCTGACAGGTGGGGTTTTTTGGCTAAGTAACAAAGACAGACTGATCAGAAATTTCAGTCAGCAGACAGGCTGGATTCTGCCATAAGAGATACCCATAGGGAAATTCTACTGCAATTAATCAGTCATGAGCTAAAAACTGAATACCCACTTATAAAAGGCAACTTCTCTTTTAGCACTATGGGAAAGTCACACTTTGTATGACATCTAACAGTATTTCCATTTTCCATATGCATGTTTTACAGAGTACCATTCAAACTTTAAGTTCACAAAAGCAACAGTGGAAATAGAATAGAACACTTACCATCCACTGGTCATGGGACAATGCAAATGCTAAATATCCTTCACTTGGACCACTCATTTCAATAAATACTGAACTCTCCTCTTTTTGGAAGGATAGAAAAAAACAGGAAGCACTCCCAGGATCACAGTTGGAAGGGTTCCTAATGCAGAACTTCATACTTCCACAGCCTGATGCACTAAACTAGACAATTAAGCAAACAAACACGTTGTAAGCAATGAGAGTTTCCCTCCTTTCCCTCCCTTTCTACCCATTTTTCTAGAAAAAAGCATACAATGAACAGCAAAGAAATTACATCTATGTCTACACACCAATCTCCTAACTCATGTCCACAATTACGTAGGACAAGTAAGTAAAATGATGGTGAATTCCAACTGTACTTTTCAAGTGAAAGTTCAACTTGAGTAAAGACATTACAATAGAATAACTTCAAAAATAGAGTAAAAGTTTCAGAGAAACCTCCCTTGGATTAATATTTGGAGAGGTAATATAAGCTGATGGATGAAGAAGCTTAGTGTTTACTTTTCAAAGTATAAACTCCACTGATATCCATTGAGAAAATACACGGATTAAAAGTCACAATTTTCTTAGATCAAATAGTGATACTTGCTCAATCCATTCAAAAATCAGTAATAGAAGTCAGTAACACAGATGAACTCATAGGAGCCTGCAGTTGCTAAATAGCAAGTTAGTTAAGACCAGAGCGAGTCTTTTCCCATCTCTCTTCACAGTTCTGCACAGTATTTTTGTATCATTAAGTTCTACATATTCTATCAACTTTCTGACCTGTGTGTAGCATGAAAACATTTAACCCTCAGAAGTTCAGGCTACTTAACTAACACAAAAGGGTAGCTGTCTACATTGTTAGTCTCAGATATGAAAGTTACTCATCCATTATCTCTCCCTTTCTGTCAATAACCTGTATCAATATAATCTTGTTAAATTCCATTAATCAAAAGCATTAAAGATAGATTTATCATTACTTACTGGCTTTGATAAATAGGAAACTGGGTATGAAGTTGACATAACCTCTGAAGTTGCATGCAAAGGTGTTGTTGGAGACAGGACAGGCTGAGAAACAACGGGACCAGGAATCTTCACCCAGAAAGTCCTGTATTTCTTCACAACTGTGGCGCTTGAACACAACACAGAGTCATTACTGTATATATCAACAGCTGATTGCTACTTTAAAAAGGGGAGGAAAAAAAAAGGAAAAGCTTCTAAACCCCTCATCTTTATGCAGATCTCTACCCTTTCAGGGACTAAAGTAGGAAAAGATCTTAGATCTCAGTAGAAAAAGAATCTTGAAACATAATACTACATACTGCAATGGATATAAAAAACATTCATGCCTATGGCATAGATTAAAACTTCAGAGAAGAGCTGCACTGCGTCTATCCTGTAGTTCACAAAAAGCTAGTAGAGTAACAGGAGGATAATACAAGTCATTTGGTTAGGTACAAGCAAAGAAAAAAATATTCTTAACACTGCATTTTATAGGCATGAGAAGTGAGAAGTTAACAGTAAAGGAATCAGGCTCCAAATCCCCTTCTACTCTCCCTGCTAAAAAAAAAAAAAAAAAAAAAAAAAAAAAAACCACCACAAAAACCAAAACACCTGTAAGCTTTCCCTAAAGAACAAGTGTCTGCATTAATGTAGACTCTGCAGCAAGTAAGGGGTGTTGACTTTTCAGGCCATTGTCCAAGGATACTTTTCAGTTGCTGGCCAATATTTGACAGAGACAATGGTACAGATTTACTTTGTTTACATTTTAATAAACTAGAACTGATTCTAGATTTACTTACAGAAACTGCACGTGTTTTGGTGCATCTCCAGGAGCAATCCAATAAACTTTTATGTGTTTCTTTTTTGTTTTACTTGTGTGGCTCACAGCTGAATTCTGAAAACACACACATCAAGTGTTACACAGTGGATATGCACTACAGAGATGTTAATTAACACAATGAGCACAGATTGCAGCTAAAACCTACAGACACTTCACAACCCCAGTGCAAGTGGGTTTTCCCCAGTCAGTCAGAATCAACTCCAATGAAGTGTACCACTGCAACTTACATATGCTAACAGACTTCAAGGCTAAAAGGAATAATTTTCAATCCAGAAGACTCCATCAATGAGATGGGAAGTTCCTGCAGCATTTATGCAAAAATGGTGGGGTTTTGATAGCAGGATAATGCTCCTTTTTTGACACCAAGAGGATGGAGAGACAGTGCAATGACTACAGAGAGAACAGAACTAATGTTCCAGAAGACAAAACCCAAAAGTATTCCTGAGATCAGAGCATTTTTTAGACAAAATAAACAGATCAGATACAACATTAAGTTCCTCTGAGCACAGAGGGCACCACCCAGATATCCCCATGGCCTTACAGTACTGATGAATACATGAATTGGATGCCAGTGGGGACAGGTGATAGAAGTGGAGAGGAAAACAAAGTACATCAAGGCAGATTAAGAACTTTGTCCACAGCAGCTCAGATGCCACTGCACACGCTCGTGAAATTCACACGTTGCTGAAACACTAGTCACAGTTCATCTCTCTTGCATGTGAAGCAAATCAATTTATCTAAAACAAATATTGAAGACTCTGATCTAACCTGTTACTAAGAAGGTTCCACTAACAATAAATGACAGAACAACACTAAAGATAACAGCCTAGTGTTTGGCCAGGTTGGAAGGGGTTCTGAGCAATCTACTATAGGGTAAGGCATCCCTGTCCACAGCTGTCCTAGATGATCTTCAAGGTTCCCTTCCAACCTAAACCATCCTATGAAATAGCATTTGTTTACCACAACAACTGCCAAAAACTTTCCTTGGCTCTAGGACATTTTGTCTGTCCTTAACAAGTATGACAAAGCAAACAGACCATGCACTCCTCCTTTTAATATCAGGAATACACTACATTCATTATGCACAAATCAAAATTATGTTACAAATAAGAATAGTCAGACAGTTGCAGTGAGTCAGCCTCTATACTCCAAGTTGGATCAATTTCCCCAAGAGACTTACTAAGCTCAAGTAAGATTAAATAGCTTAGCTCTGTCCTATTATATAGTCTAGTACAAACACCTCAGTGCCTGATACCCAATTTTAGGACCCTAGACTTACCTTGGTACGACCACATGTCAAAAGCTGAGAAAGTCTCCGGTCATCTAACACGAAAGAACCGACTGCAGGTCCATCCAGGTGTTCTGCATCCCGGGCTTGTATGAAAAATCCTTCAAAATCTGGTCCAGACAGATGAACTGAAGAAAGAAGAAAAACAAAAGAAAGCTGAACTGTTCTCCAAAGGAAGAAGGAAATATTTCAACTTTAACTACCAGATGCTTATTTCAAAAGTACTGAATGATGGTTAATGGATCATCTAAACAAGATTCAATTGCTTAGATAAATCCAGTACAGCAAACTGAGTAAGACATGCTACAACAAACAGTAAATTAAACTCGTCAGCTATAACTGACACAATACCTTCTACGTTGTCCCCTGATTTAAATTCAGTCGTGTTCACTGTAATGGTGTGCTCAGGTGGCAGTTGTGGAGAGCTACCATGACAGGGTATCATGCTAGTGCAGGCTTTTCTTACTTTTCCATTTGGATAGCCACCCACAAGTGCATAGAAGCAAACAAACATCCAAATAGCAACGGCAAGACCAGGCAGTTCCATCTATATAAAATAAGATTTATAGGCAATTAAATACAATAAATATTTATATTACAGGCCACAACTCATCTTTAGAGGTCAGTTGAAATACAAAAACACATTTTAAAATAAAAGCATTCATGAGAAGACACCATTCCCACTGCTGAATAACTTCTGCTTCTGGTAACTGCCAGACTTTGCAAGGATGTTCTGATACCATGTTTCAGGTCACCGAGATCACAGGTTGTAGATGGATCCCGACATTCACTGGGTAGATTATTTCCCTCTGTACATTTTGATACCATTTTTAAAGTGTATTTTGCCTATCCCTCTTCTGCTCTTTCTCAAAAACTAAAAAATTCAAGTCCCTTAAACATCTGCACAGGACAGAGGGATCTTACAACACGTCTTACAGATGTATAAAAGTAAATAGTATTGAGGAACTACCCAGCTAGCATCATGCTCACTCTTTTATTAATCATAGCTTCAAATTTTGCAACATTAAAGACTGCCTTTTTTTCCCGTAACCCATGTCTATTTTTTCACATATGACAAATAATTCCCAAGTAACAAGTTCTTTCTGCGGGGAAACTAAAGCACCCAGTGTCAGAAATAAATATTATACATGCAAAAGTGGGAATTTCGTATGAAGATTTAGACAAAGAAATCTGTAAGTTTGTTGCAGACAAGCGAAAGACATTTCCTTTGAGCTCTTTATTTTGGATATTGGACTTCTAGACAATTAGTCAAACAACATCACTACTAGTCACACTCTTGTTAAGGGAACAGTACACAAGAAAAACATGTGGGGTAGCAGGACCACAGATCCTAACACACTTATATGAACCCCTGACACCAGCTTTCATCACATGATGTTTTGCTCAGCCACAATACTGTTTCCATAAAAGCTGTGGCAATTGCTTTGTTACTCAGTAACATGCAGGGTTTACAGCTCTACTGTAGATTACAGAATGCCACAACCAACAAGAGAAAGCATTTTCATGTCTAGAAGACCAGGAAAAGAGATAACATTCCTTTCAAAACTTAGGCATAAGAAATGGGCTATCAGCTCTAATGGAACATAGACCATGCAAGAAGGCCTGCCTTCTGGAAGAGCCATGCCTCATTTTGCACCAAGTGATAAGAAGTATCAGGTTATGAAGTTCCCTGACAGCACACATGGACATGAAGATAAACACCCAGAGCCATTTCAGACTGAACTCTTGATATCTAAAAAGCAGCCAAACAAAGACAAGTTATTATTCTTACACAATAAAAGTCATCAGCATTAACTCTTCCAAAGTTCTCATACATTCAGTGCTAAAAATCCACAATATTCCAGGTAATGCTACATTTGTACTTCAAGATCAGAGCTCCTTGGCAATTTTAAACCAGTAAATAGAAGACAAATCAGAGGCAAGAGAAGACTGAACAGTTAGGTTTCAGGAACTAGAAAATAAAAACCCAACACTGAACTACTCCTCCCAAATATTCAAGATAACATTATGATCATATCTTTAACTTCCAGTTAAAGTGAACATTTCCTTCTAGTTCCAATACTCTCCAAACTGTCACAAGTTTACATCAAAGTAATTTTATTCATAATTTAAGGACACCTATAGGAATCTAAAACCCAAGGTTCAGTACAATTGTAGGTACCAAAAAAAAATCTTCAAAACCAGTTCCTGTCAGAAGAGATAAGGCTGCATACCACAGAGACAAGAAAAACAGTAGGCCAGAATTCTGCTTAAAGTAGCAGAGGATGTGGTAGGGATTTAAAAATCAAACAAAAAATTTTCTCTGGCAAACTCAACTAGCTCAAACGCTAGCCAAATAGAAATATTAAACAGAGATTAATAGAATAAAAAAAGCCAAAATCTGAAAGTAGCACAATATGGAAGAACAATTTTTTAATACACTTTTTACACAGGGTTAACAGTAAAAGTGCAATGTTCTCTATATACATTCAACAATGAGGGCTGGATACTACAAGGAAAAGTAATTCCCATAATAAAATTTAAGCTTCCTCAAACAACGTTTATTCAGTATCCTTATGAAGTCTCATTTCTTTTTTCATCATGAAACACATTGTAACACTCAACATTCTCCACTTACACAGCAAAAATGGTGAAAGGTGGGGAGCACTCTTATAACATCAATCATTCTGTGGTTAAATACTAATTTTGTATTTTCAGGAAAATATCTCCTAAAGTGTTATTGTTGAGAAAACAGTGCAATAGGTCAACATTCTAGAGAATCCAAACTTATAGAAATTCTCGCTTAATTTCAGGTTAAAGAACTCTGGACTTTAACTCAAATACTACAGTAAATCCCTTTTCATAACACAACAGAACTTCGTAGTTAAAAACGTTAAATTTGGTCAAGACCTGTTCAAAACAAGCCTCATAACAAGACAGACAAGGACAAAAAGAATTAAGTATAATAAAATAACACAAAAAAACAAACAAACCCCACAAACCACTAACCAAACAAAAGAAGTCAGCCCCTGAGTCAAAAACTTAAATCACCATGTACTGTCACTAAAGCTAGATGCAAGATGAGAATCTACATTGACTCAAGTTTTGAGGTGTGTTAGCTGTCAAACAGCCTGTTATTACCTCTTATGGCATTTGAAAATACTCTGGTTTTGCCCATCTTGACAGAATTTGCAAGTATTGAGAAGTTTTGGCCATCTTGACAGAATTTGCAAGTATTGAGAAGTTTTGGCCATAGTGACTTATCTATAATCCTTTGAAATACAACTACTCATTGGTGAGAGCCAAAATTCAGAATCTCTTCACAGAAATTATCTTCTTTCAGCTGTTTAACTTCATTAGCTGCAGAGTCTAAAATCTAAAACTAGCTTCAGAGAGGAAGAGATACAAGGATGGGCAAGGCAAATGTACCGGCAATTCAAAGGTACAAAAACTATCACAGCCAGAACTTTTCTCGTGAGCACCATCAGATAAGAGGGAAAGCAGAAAGGGAAAAAGTCATCTGAAGGAGAATAAGCTATATTAAAATAACAGGCTTGTGACATGTCTGTTAAGAAATACACTCCTATAAAGCAGAAGCAGACAGACTTGCTGTCCAAGAGTCTTCCTCCCTCCAAGTTCATAAAAAGATCTTGGGTTAACTTTGCCTGCTTACTTAAAGGCAGTCATTTCACAATAGCTGGACTGAGAAAGGACAGAAAACAAGTAGTGTTCACATTCATAATAACTCACTACTTTTAAAATACAAACACACACACTCCCACAAGATGACAAAACATACCACATCATTCTGTTCTTTCTATTTAGGAAACATTAAAAGAGAGCTTCAAGGCTTGCATGCTTCAAAATTACTTTTTTGTGACTGAGTGTAGGCACTTACCTTACAACCAGTCCTTCTGTTACAGTAACCAAGGTGGAGGATGATTGCCATTGGCTCTCTGCTTGTAGTACAACTTACATTACATTACAATCTCTTCCATTTGGCTTGCATCTAACAGTATGAACCTTTATTGTCTCCAGGAAGCTTGTCTGAAAGAAGAAATAACACATACACAAAAAAAGGAAAGATTCATAAGAGCATTTTTACTTCAGGCAAACATTTTATATGGCTTTCCAAGCTGAGCCGCTCAGACCCTACACCTCAGATGAAATCCATAATGCTATAATGAAGCGCTGACCCTGCAACTTTTGCTCTGTCAGACATACTTTCACAGACCCCAAAGAGTTGTATGTTAAATAATTACTTTAATTATATTCTGGTGTAGGTGAACTGAGAAAAACCCACAAACAACTTTTGATACCTTCTTCCTAAAAATATTAGTTGATATAAATTTGCAGCGTGATTTTAAAGCTCATTCAGCATTTACTCCCAATCAAAGAGACACTTTCTTTTAGAAGAGGAATTAACAACCCCGCAAAGAAATATGGTAAGTTTGTCCTTTTTTTCCATATATCTCACCCAAAATGAACAGAAGGCAAGGATTTTGCCCTGTTCAGCTGTTTACTTTCATTATTTTACTTGGGCAGTTGCTCTGCTTAAAATTTTTAAGGTCCCAGCCTTGCAAACTTTTATCTGTATGAAGAACCCAAAGCTGGAGGCTGACCTCCAAATGACACAGTTTGTTACCCCAACAAGTAAATTCAACTACAGTATCAGCATACTTATTGTCACAGTTATCATACAGCCATCTCCTATATATGTTAATGAAAAAAATTCAATAAGAAAGTAATAGTCGCATAACATTAAGAAACAAAATGCAAGAGAAGCACGGTTGGTGTGGCTTCCAGAAATAAATTAAGCCATGGCTTACCTTTATTCACTGGGGCACACAGGCTTGGGAGTTCTTTCTAAAGCAATTCAGAAACGCTTGCATGAGAGGCAGCAGCTACAATGTGCTTGAAAACCTTCCCTAGATTTTACTTTCTTTCGTACCCACTACAGATACACAGTTAAGCAAACACGCTTTTCAAAAAGCCTGCAGTACCCACACTTTGAGCACTCGCTAGCGCCAGTCTAACCTGAGCGCTCCAGCAGCTCCTCAGCCCCGGCAGCCCCACTCCCCTCTCGGGCACTGCTCCCTAGAAAAGGGCCGGGGGAAGGTGCAGAAGGGCCAGCCGAGCCCTTGCTCTGCTGGAGGCTCTTGGGGTGGTTGCGGTGCCTTTTCAGCCCGCGCTGTCGGGCCGTGCGGCGGGCGGAGGGCAGGGCGGGGCCGGGGTGTGCCCGCAGCGCCGGGGTGTGCCCGCCCCGAACACACACACAGGGGACCTGAGAAACGAGTGCGGGCAAAGCCTAGAAGTGCCTTCGCAGTCTCCAGAGGCTGCAGGTCTGAGTGGCCGGCCGGATTTTGCAACGAGAGCTTTGCCCCGTGGGCTTTACTGCGAGACCGTCCTTGTCAAAGCTTGCAGAGCTCATCTGCGGGGCTATTCGTGTGCTGAAAGGTGCTCCCATAGACGGGCTTGCAAAACCAGGTTTTTCTTATCAAGAAAGCAAATAAATACTGGCTGTAACTGGGGCTTTGCTGGCAGAAACTGCAGTTGCTTACACAGCCTTCTCTGACTTCTGGTTTCTTTTAATCCAAGTCCTCAATTGCTCACAAGGTGGCACAAGCAATTAATAAAAATCCAATGGAAATTTAGCCCTCCCACAGCACAGAAATACGGTGTTTGTGTTAACAAACATCTTGACTGGAGGACGCTGGTAATTCAGTTATTTATTAGTAGTTCTGAGCAGTTCTAGTGATCTTAACACAATTTAGTAATATTTTCCAAAAAAAAAAGTACTATCTACTAAAATATTCTGCTGTTTTCTCCATTTCTATAAAAGCAGCATTGGTGCTTAGAGGTACCCTGTAATAACATATTTATAGTGAAAAACAATAATGGATTACTTTGCCTAACTGGACAAATTATTTGACTGTTACACTTGTATTATCTTGCTCATGGGAGTCACTGGGAAGCTGAGATCTCATTTATTGTCCAGCAAGTAAGGAAACATAACATATAAGCAATAGCTTAAAATTAAATATGGCTATTTCCCCCTAGCTGGGGGAAAAAATAATTCTCTTTACAACTGCCTTCATAAAGTTCCCATATATGAAAGAGTTTGATAAAATTATAGGCCTATGTACATACATGCTTTGCTAAGTGCTTGTGTGTTTCTCACTAATTTATGCTAATTAAAAGCAGCCTTCCTTGCAGATACATCATTGGTAAGAGAAACAGTAACATAAATACATTTACAGTAAGAAAACTGGTGGCCAGAGGAACCAATATTCTTGACAATATTTAGGTTCGTAACTTTCACAGATTATAGTGGAATTAATACAGAAATATTTTTAAGATCTTATTTTAGGGTCTTGTCACATTGACAGAATAGGGTGTATATGCCTGAAACACTGTAATAAATATAAGTATATATGGAAGCAATTCCCTCACTAAGACCCACAAGGAGGGATGAAAATGCAAGCTACAATTCTGTTCGAAATGGCTGAGTTTAAGAATAAAATCATTTATCTGTGAAAGGTAAAGTGGGGAAGGGAGGGAGTACTGTTTTGCTTCTGATTGTATAGCTTCTCTGACTTCAGAAGATGTTAGCTATTGTCAAAGAACTGCAAACCAAGAAAACCAGGAAAACATCAAGAGAACCACAAAAAAAAATTACCGAGTACAAGTACCTCTTCTGCAAGGGCAAACGTCTGTAGCTTTGGGAGGGCTCTTTTCAAACATACCAGTCTCCTTAAAAAATAAAATCAGGAGTTCTACAGCCTTTATGAAAATGTTCTATGAAAGGGTACTGCATGCTAATTTAAGAGTCATATCCAGCATTTATCAAGGAAATAAAATGCACGAGGATATATAAACAATAAAAACTTCACAGCTGCATCTTCTTTGTAAAGTGTACTGCAATTGTTGTTAGTGTATTCATAATCATTCTGTACTTATTGCAAAGCAGAAGTGTCTAGTTTAACCAAATGGGTTAGAGACATAGAGCTGGGGGTTGGTTTTGAATCCTTCTGCGAGCCTGAGGAGAGATAAAGATGTGTAACCTACTATTGACCTATATCAGAGGATGATGATGTCAAATGGCAAATCAACACAGTATCTAACATGAAAAGAAGCTGATGATTTTTTTTATTTTTTTTACACAGCTTGTTACAGGGCCTTAAGGAAGTAACTGAAAGCATGTAATTTTGAAAGCAACAGCAATTTCATGAAGAAGACTTTATGCCAAGTGTATAAAAGGGAATTTCTGTTGCTTAAGAACCAAGGAAACAATGTAACAATTATGTAAAATTCATATAATTTTGGAAATTAGCTACTATGCAGTGCAAGGTGTATACTGATAGTTATTTATTTTTAAGCCCAAAGCAATATGGAAAACAATAAGCCATTGAAGCTAGATCTGAAGAGAACCCCTGTTACTATGTGGTTTCTTGTAATTAACGTCCTTCTTAGGTATTAAGCTGACTATACAGCAAAATTGTGGCATTTTAGAAGGTCAGACTTTGCTCAAGTTTCACATAGGTGTGCACTGGGCTCTACGTTACTGGCAAGGTTATCACCATAAAACATCACTTGAGTTCAAATCAAGTGATGTGCAAAAAGACTGCCTCCCTAACAGAGTGTTTTAGTGATGGGTAACTTGGATCTAAGAATTTTTTGTTACTAGTGTTATCTATTTTGAAATATTGACGTGTTTGAAAAAGTGCATTTGGATTTGGCTGAATACATGCTGGATACTAGTCTTCCTCTGAAGATAAGTCCTGGCACCTACATTTATTTACCTCCACATTGTGTATCTTATACTTACAAGATTAGATTTCAACATTTTTCAAGCTTTTCAGCATTATTGTCTTGGCTAAATATGTATTAGGGAATTAAAAACAATAATATTATCTTAGATAGCAAGACTTCTTCCTACCAATTGAATTTGTAAATATGGTGGGTTTTCCCTCCAAAGTGAGTAATTGAAAAAATCCTGCCCATCTAAAATGATGATAAAGTCACAATGTAGGATATTTTTCTGCATAATTAATCAGTTCTTTTCCCTTGAGCTTTGGCACTGTTTCATACTGACCTATTTTACCACCTGTCTTAAGGTACAAACCAGGTAAACCCTGATATCCAGAAATATCCTTTTCATGTATGCATTTTAGGTTCTTATTCCTAATAATCAGTCCCTTCTACTTTCATTAATTTTGGATTTTTTTATGTCACACATAAAAATTCAGATTTGAAAATGTATTTATAAAAAATACTTGTTTACTGAGAGGTAGAATGTATTTCACAGTTTTCAGTCAACGACTGTAACAGGCCACCTGATGGCAGTAGGCACTCAGTAAAATAAGGTTTGTCACTCGACTGCACAGATCCCTCTTTTTGTGTATCTATTCTGGCACATTAGCAGCTGAAGTGCCCACACCATAGCTTTCTACCAAAATATTTATCTACTCTGACATAAATAGATTAAAAATAAACAAAAAAAACAAACAAAAATAAAAATTTCCTTGCTTATCTAAAATAAAATAATTAAGATTGGTTCCCTGATATCAATTTCAGCCAAATCTGTACAGGTGTTATGATAAAATGACAGACAACCTGCCACTTTTCTGAGAGAGTCTCCACTTAATTCAGTGCATGGCACAACTGAATCAATAGATAAAGGAGTGCAGTGAAGTCATTTCACCCACTTCAAGGGATGTGGGCCATTGCTTTCTGATGCACACTATGAAGTTTTACCTGATAAAAGTATTGAATTGTTAACTTTATTGAATTTTCTATATTTTTTTACCATTGCTGTGATGCTTTCTAAAATAGTTAATTTTATTATATCAGCAAGATGTGATAAGCTCCTATTGTTCTGTTTTACAGGGAGCAAAGACCTTGCTGGCAAAGGCATTGACCTGTAAGTGCTTCAGTTTAAGACACTTTAGACCCGATTACAGGATTCATAACGTGAAACTCTTAAGATTAATTGAAATCTTGTACAACGCTCTTTCTTATCATCTTCTTTGCCAGCCAACCTCAATTCCACCTTTGCCCCGCAGCTTCTTTCCTCTTCCCTTTCACTTGGATTAGGAACTAACTTTCCTACTCTTTTTCATCTCATCTCAGAGGTCCTTTCACAGACAATCGGTTTCCAGTTTTTCACCTTTTCTCAGCAGCAGTTAATTTGACTTCTTTGTGGCTTCTAAATGTGTTCCTTGTTCAGACCCAGTATATCTGTGGGGTTTGCTGTTGCTCTGTGTTCAAGCAAAGGCAATCCTGCCGTAGGGATGATGTATGATGCACAATGCTGCTGGTTGTAGCAACATAGTTGTTAGTACATGCCCAGTGCCACTGTGGGGGAACCATGTGGTGATGTTTGAGTACACTTGGGAGGAATGGCTGCAGGGATTTTAGCTCTTACTTTAGCAAGTTTCACCTAAATGTTTGCAGACTTTCAGAAGCTAACAAACTGGTCAGACCTTAACAGAGCTGGTAAAAGGCATATCCAGCACAGGAGAGCTGTGAGAAGAATAAGGGAGAGAAGATTGGTTCATACCAGTTTTCAAGTCCTGTAATCAGCAACCCTCACTTGATGAGCCCAGGGTAATATCATGCGAGGTGTAAAGTGACCACAGTCCAGACACACTGGGGAAAGCTGCCTCCTGCACAGTCACGTTAGCACACAGTCCCTGTCCAAGCCAGTACCTCCAAGGAAGTTTCAAATTTTGGGGGAACCTGCTGCACAGCACCTGCAGTGACTGTAGTAGACTGCATCTACTGTATGAGAGATTAATTCCTCCACCAAGATTCCATCCGGAATGGAGAGCCAGTGGCTTGTGCAGAGGTGAGATACTAAAAAAAACTGGGCTGTGAAAAGCTAACTTTAACTATAACAACATTTTATAACAACATTTTAACATTTTTAACTATAAAAACATTTTATTTTTATTTTATAAAGACATGCATTGAGTTTCACAATTTTCTATTAACAAACTCTATTAAAAATTAACTTTATATGGAAGTTAAAGCAGAGCATTGATTGTTTGAGGCCAAACAGTAAAAGAATGGCCATGCTAAGATTAAAAACAAACCAAAAATGTTTCTGCAATCCAAAAATTCATGACACCAGGTTAATCTTTGAAAGATCAAACTAACACTGCCAAATAACTACAGAAAAGGCCAGTAAGAGCAAACTGAATAGCTTAGTGTCCTAGACTCCCCATCTTATTTGATTTCTTACTTTTATAGACATTTTCATTCCAGCATATTTATTCACTGCGTATTCTGCTATTGCGATCTGTTTAGCTATTTAGAAGGGATTTTAAAAAATAAGCTACAGATGATTACTGCAATGTTCTCACCAATGTTTTCACTCAATACTAGATTCTAATGTCCAAGAGCATATACAAATTCCTGCTGGGCACATAATTATCTAAGAACACCACTTGTTTTCAGTCACTGCATAGCAAAGATCTAACTCTCAGAAAAAACTGCAGTTTAATCAAATTGCGGACACACAGCTTTAAAGAAAAGGAGTTTTCTTTCAGGTTTGCATTTCTGTTGAGATCTCGCCATTAGAAAACAACAGCTAGACAGAAGATTCAACACCTCTTAAGCTTCCTATTGTTTGAACAATAACACAGTGTTAATTCATGAATTTACAGGGCATGAGTGTGGAGCACTGAGAAAAACTGTGCTATCATATATTCTGTATATGCGCCAAAAGAATTTGCTCTTAATTTTAGTTAGATATACAGTTATGTTCTCACTGTGCTAGTTGGCTTTTAATGTTGTTATTTGGAACTATCTTTCTGTTATTAAAAATAAAAAATGAGTACCATCATGTAAGTATGCCGAGTTCCCACACTTTACAGTTGTAACCTTTAAACAGGAATAAGCAATATGACGTTAGTGTGATCTGACACTCAGTGAAAAGCTCCCCAAAGTGCATTGACACTGCTGCCAGGATAACTGTTCTTTAATACTGTGTTGCAAAACAGAAGGCAGGAGGGGGGGAGCACTAGGAAGGTGTATGTAAAAGGATCAAAGAATTATGGTATTAATATATTTGTAAAAGCTGCAAAATTATTTTCTGATAATAAAATTGATATTGTAAGCACTCTTATTTTGAAGCAACTATTGATCATTTCCTGCTGTGGTATATCATATCTCAAACAGAGAAACTGCAAACTGAAGATAAAACAGCACTGTGAAAAACACCCTTTAGGTACCAGTGTAGCTAAATGCCCTGCACGCTTGCTGTTGGCTGTGTCATAGACAAAATCTGCAGTGCTCAATGGTAGCACCTGTGCATTGATGTATTGATGTGGTTGCCATGTAGAGAAAACCTGTTCAATTTATATCTGGTAAATTAACACAGACACAAAGTCTGTAAGGGATGTGCCAGCGTAAGAGGTGATGTTGATGGAGAAGGGATTAGAGCAATCTGCTCTGCTTTCCTGATTAAACTTCATCAAGAGACCTGCAATATTATCTTTGTAATAGTATTTTTTTTATATTGAACTGAATGCCAATGAAACGATACTGTTCCAATTGCGAAGTGATTTAACAGTACCTAGGGAACGTTTTTGCTGTGTAGTGGATCAAGGCCTTCATCTACACTGTTGACATCTGGTTTAGCTACAGTCACAAATTATGGTCAAAATAACTGGTTCAGGATTGGTTTCCTAATGATTTTTGTCCAAGACACTTAAAAATCCTTTTTAATAAACTTGGATACATTTCAAAACCTGTCTCAATGCATAGTATAGAGATGTGGCAGTGCAAACCTAGTAATTAGGGTAGAGTGAGTTTCCTTACTGAGTGGGGAAATCAAAAGAGCCACTCTTTAGAACTTAGTAGCTGCGGTGAAATTGCCTTCATAATAGCCTTTTGTGTTTTTCCTGCTTTTCACAAGGTATTCAGCATGCACTTCAGGGTAACTATTTTTGCAAAAGACTTGGCCACGTAGGCATTTTTTGCTCTCCCTCTCTTAGAGCTGTTCTCTGTGTAAGCAGGTCACGAAATTCCTAAATCCCACCCCATTTGCAGTATACAACAGGATAACAGCAAGCCTGGAAGAAGGGGCACTTGTGCAAGGCTCTGCAGCAGAGCAACCTCAAAGTCACTTAAGGATACCGAAGCCTGCTGAGGACCCCAGGAAAAACATGGTTCAGACCTTTTTCAATTGCCTCATTGGTTTTGTTCCTATGACTCCCATACCTGTTGAAGCTTCTTGTATTTCCTATTTCTATGTTGTACCATCTTCTTTTCTAGGACACATCCAGTTCAGAGGAAGCAGCCAGCATACCAGGAGAGCCAGGATTCTGCTAGGTGCAAGTCTGTCCTGCACACAAACGCAGGCCAGCAAGCTGAGTAAAGAACAAGGAAGCTAGGAAAGACAAGGACAATGGGAGAATCCTACTAGGCCCCCAGGAAATATCCACGTAAAATATCTCAGATTAGAAATATCATGTTTGAATCACATCTGAATGAGCCTCACTGAGGTGAATGTTAGGGGAACTGCACTAACAGGGGCTCTTACTATGAATTTCCCCCATTCTGTCTAGGGCCCTTAATATTGCCAAGAGCATTTGAGTTCACATATTCACTTACACCACCCTTTCTCAACAATACCAAAAAATGTGAACTGTAATGATGGGCAGATTTCTTAAAATGTTCAGAGTCAGGAGCAGGTAAAGGAGAAAAGAAAGGAAAAGAAAGAAAAATAGCTACCAAAAGAAAAAAAACCCTCAGTCTGAAACGGGTGGAAGGGTTTCCATATCAAGGCCTTTGGACTTGCCCTAAATTCACTGTACTTGGATGAACAGAATGCAGTAAATCACAGTTACAAGGGTGTGCATGGGGGGACTGGAAGTAAATGGGTAAGCCTAAATTGTTTTGTAGACTGCTTCTGACTCCACAATATATACAAACTTTAAGAAGAAAGGAAAAAAAACAACTCAGTATAACATAGTGACTGTAATTTGAGAAGCACTTTTTTTAAAAACATGTTTCTAGGCAATAAAAATAGACTGACCTTCCAAAGTTGCAAGGCTGACCTTTACACTGGGGTGCAGTTAATGACTTCGGTGGTGAGAGGCCTGGAGCAGCTGTCCCAGGTGTTCTGCAACATAAAACAATGGTAAGGGCTGTGTGGTGACAGTGGTTCAGGTGACAGTACGCTGCAAAACAAAATGTGGGGGGTGTCTTGGTGTTGCTTTTTTTAAAAAACAAACACACTGCCTCTTGGTCAAAGGCAGATCCACGGAGTTTGTAGTCCTGTCCACACACTATATATAGCACTTAAACCCTGGCTGACATCATGTTTTGCTGCAGCGCAGCCTATCAGCACGGGGCGGGCCGCCCGGCGCTGCCCAAGGAGGGAGCGCGGGGAGCGGGGCTGGGCCGGGGGCGGCACCGGGACACCGCGGGCAGCCTCTACGGCCAGCCTGCCCGAGCGGAGTGCCCAGCCACGCACACGGAGCTCCGGTCCCAGGTGCCTGGGCCCCTCGGGGGCATCTCTCGTGTGAGGGCGCTGGGGGGGCGGCGGGTGCAGAGGCTGGGGCAGGACACAGGTACCGCGGTACCTGCGGCGCTCCGGGGCCCGGAGAGCTCAGCGCGCTCGCTGCGCCGCACCGCGGGGCGCGGGGTCGGCTCAGAGGGAACGCCGCGGTGCCCCGGGGTGTCCCGAGATGCCCCTGGGGTGTCCCGGGGTGCCCCGAGACGTCCCTGGAGCAGGCTGTCCCCGCAGGGCGCTCCCCGGGACGGGGCAGGGCGGGGCCGGGAGCGGAAGAGCGGGGCGGGGCCGGGGGAGCCCGGGGCGGGGCCGGGGGGC
>JAWWMP010000005.1:18732438-18800783 GCA_035047865.1 Dendrocincla tyrannina
CCCTGCCCCGCAGCGCCCGTGCCCGCCCTGCCCCGGCACCGCCGAACATGTAAGCCCGGCCGGCGGCGTGAGGCGCTCCGAGCGGCCGCGTCCTGCCGGGGGTCGCCGCTGACCCTCGGGGTTTTGTGTGTGTTCCCTCCCGGCAGGGCTCGCCTCCCCCTCCCCGCAGAGAGTGCCCCGGCGCGGCGGCAGCGCCGGCCGGGCGGCCGCGGCCATGCCGGGCGGTAAGGAGACACGGCTGCTGCACCTCAGCGAGATGGAGAAGCTGGACAAGACCCTCTTCAGGCTGGAGCAGGGTAGGGCGAGGCGGAGGGGCCGCCCGGGTGAGGGGGAGATGGGCAGGGTCTCGCCACCGTCTTGGAGTGGCAGTGTTGAGGAGCTCAGCCTGCGGTGGTGGGGTTTTGGGGGTGTGGGGGCCTTGTTGGTTTGAGTTTGGTTGTGGTTTTGTTGGGTTGGTTTGTTTTTACTGTTTTGTGTTGTTTTAATGTGCAGCAGTTTCTGATATGCTTGCTTCCACTGCGGAGCTCTAGGGGCTCTAGGCACGGTTCACTCTGGCTCATAAAACTCTGGAGAAATGAAGAGCTGATGGGCCAGGAGCCATCAGTCTTCGTTGAAGTGAAGGGAAAAGCATTTTTTAGGGGGGCCTTGTCCTTCTCCCTTTATAGCCTGTACTTCAGTGACGTGGAAAAGTCTCCTAAGTCAAGACCTCTGGTGTTTATCTGCAGTGTCTTAAGCAGCACCACCCCGTGTTTTAATTTTATGATTTTGAAATCTGTCAGTAACACTAGCATTTTGCAAAGTCTGAAAGTTTGAGGTAGTATTTCAGAACATAAGCTCTTTAGCTTCTCCTAAATCTCATTGTCAGGTTTCTTAGAGCTGTGTATCCTGCTGTATAGTTATAAGAACTTGGCATTATTTCTCCTTGAAAGTGGTCTTAAGACTATTTGGGAAAAAGTCCAACACACCAAAACTAACAAAAACCCCCACTAATTGGTTGACTGTTATTCTGCTCAGCAAATTCAGATTATAAAACTAAAGCCACTGTATTTAAAAGGCATTTTTAATGATGCAGTGATTTTTATTATGGGTTTTTTGGGGGTTTATTACTGTGTGTTCGTGATCTAGGAACCTAATATCAAAGTGGTTTAGTAGAGGAGCAAGATTTCGCTTCTTGAGAATAAAAATTCTCTTCAACTATATTGATTTCAAAATTTTCTGACAGTCAGAAAGTCAGAAAAGAAAATGTCAGTAGGGAAGAAGTGCAGAGTTGACCCTAGTCTCCATTTTTAACACTTCCATCCACTTGTATAAATTTCCTTGGAAGAGTCACACAGAAGTGCATGGCTATCAAACATTCAAGTGCCTTTGCTGGTAGCAGTCTCTGAGAGGGCATAGCTAATTCTGAGCACAGTGTTCCTAATGTCAGTACAACTGTTACAGGAAATAAGATATCAATGGCATATATCCCTGCAGTCTAATTTTAGTAATGCCAGTAACAAAATGTCAGGTCAGTACTGCAGAGAGCGTACTTAACCTTCCAAAAGTGATTTTCTTTTTTATTATTTCTTTTTGCATTAAAATGAGCTTCATTTTACCTGACATGCATTCAGAGCCAAAAACCACTGCTCTGTTTGGTGGGTTTTGGTGAAGTGGTGATTAAGTTAGTAAGAGGAATGCCAAGCTTGGTGAGACTTATATTTAAGTGTATTCAGATTTTGAATTCTGGTATCAGAGTACCCATGATTCTATTTAATAAACAAGTGGGTTGGTTTTTTTTGCTTCTGATACTGGAACTTGATGTTCAGGTTTTTTTACAGTTTGATTCATTATCTGTGTATTAATAGCTTTCTCTTTTCTCACAAATACTCAGGTTTCTTTTACTCCGTATTTTGTAGACTGCTAGGGCTAGTAGGTGTTTTACTGTAGTTAACTATGTGACTGGCATGTAATTTAGAAGTCACTGTGCAGGAACTTAGGTCGGTTTCATTCACTTGAAAGAACCCTGTAATTAGCCACACAGATGGTGGTGACCCTCATACCTGTAAGTGGAAACCTATTCTGTGACCTCTTGGCTAAACTGAATTTTTTTTATATCCAACTCAACAGACTATATGTGGGTTGAGTTCCTAGTTTTTTAACTTTTTTCTCATTTTTATGGGTATTCTTAGCCTAAATTTCAGCCTCTTTCTGTGTGTGTGTGACCTGCAGCATGTACACAAAACTGCCTTTGGTTTGTTGAGCTCTCTGAAAGTTTAAAAATTTGTATATTGTAGCTTACACACACATATATATGTATAATTTTATATTTAAAAGTATAAGGAGTTTGGCATTGTTTAGTGAACTTCATACAATAAGTAATGAAGGGATTTGAAATATTTTCTACTTTGAAATGTGTTCCTAAGTTTTTCAGACGTTTTCATGGATCAGCCCATGATTTTGTAAACCTAAGTACTTAAAGACTACACAGTCTGCATGAAATTTTATGTAGTCTAATGATCACTGTGTTTTGCTGAGTTTTGTTGTTAAATCTTTTTATATAACAAAGAAAAACAAATTGGAAAGGAGATGAATAGTGGCATGTAAGTAAAGGAAAAAGGTCTATATGTAAAGTATGCAAAGAACAATGTTAGGAGGGTAGGGAGAGATGATGCAGTTTTGGGTGCCACAATATAAGAAAGATCTAAAGCTATTATAGGGTGTTCAGAGGAGTGACAGTGAAGGGTCTTGAGGGGAAACCATACGAGGAGTGGCTGAGGACATTTGGTGTGTTCAATCTGGAGGAGACTGAGGGGTCACCTCATTGCAGTTACAATTTTCTCGTGAGGGCAGATGAGGAGCAGGCTCTGATCTCTTCTCTGTGGTGACCAGTGACAGGACCTGAGGAAATGGCCTGAAGTTGTGTCAGGGGAGTTTTAGATTGGCTTTTAGAAAAAGCTACTTTGCCCAGAGGGTGGATGGGCACTGGAACAGGCTTCACAGGGAAGTGGTCACAGTACCAAACCTGATAGAGCTCAAGAGGTGTTTGAACAACTCTCTCAGGCACATGGTTTGCTTCCTGGGGCTGTGCTGTGCCAGAAACTGGACTTTAATGATCCTTGTGAGTCCTCCCTTCCAGCTGAGGATATTCTGTGATTCTGTGCTGTAGAAATCATTCTATTGAAATTCTTGGCAGATATGTTGCTGCACTTTCTTATTAACATGATATCAAATTAGGAGTTGTATTAATGGACTAGAAATATCCAGTCATCCTGATAAAGTGATTTTATCTTTTTTTTTTTTCTTGAGGTTTTGAACTACAGTTCCGATTGGGCCCAACTCTTCAAGGCAAACCCGTTACTGTGTTCACAAATTATCCAGCTTCTGGAGAACTGTTTGATCGCCACAAGTTCAGGACATTATCATGGCACAATCCTGCAGGAAAAGAAGATGACTCTGACAAATACTGCAAGCTGGATCTCCAAATTTCTGGGTCATATCAGTACTATTTTAGTCTTGGGTAAGTGAAATTCTTGTATTTACAGCCAAATGCAGTCTGCTCCTACTCTTTAACCTAAAGGAAAACATTTTTTCCATGTGCTTTCCAAGTTACAACTACTGGGCCAATCAGAATTTGCTAATGGAATACAGTAACTGTGGTGTTATTTGATGCTTTCTGATGCAGAGATAGTCTGGAAAATATACAGAACCAAGTTAATCAATTTTCTGTGAATGTTGGAGAACCAATCTATTTTTACAAGTTTTTAAATTCATCAGCATTCTGAGCATATGAATTATTAGTTTGTACTTTCTTTTTTGACTTGAAGGGTTGTTTTTTACCTTTCTGGCACAGAGGGTTTGGGATTCTTTACTTGTATCCTTTGTGCCCTCCTTATTTTCGGTGGGACAACTGCAGAGAATGAAGAGAATGCCAGTGACTGTAATAATTGTAGTCTGGTATTTGGAGTTTCTGGAAGATGGGTGCTTAAATTTTTCCAGGCTTAGAAGGACGTTTTGCTCAGGTGTCTTCCTGAGGATGGTGCTCAAAACGGAGATCTTTGTATTATAGATGGGCAGTTGTGGTTTCTGTGTTTCTGTCCATATGCCAAAAAGAGGAACCCGTACTCCATCTCAGAAGATAACAAAGGTATCTCACTTTTGCAGAGAGTTTAAAGCACTGTATCCCAGTTGTATTCTTCTAAGTCCAGTAGAGAGATGATGCCTATGAGGTGAACATTTCAGTGTTTCCTATTTTCGTCAGGTGCCTTGCAGTCCTGTTCCCCATTCCCCCTCAGCTGCTGTACTGGGCTACTTTGTTTTTGAAATACCTATACTGCTTGCGTTCTCTTTCCGAAACTGACAATGGGTATTAACTATATGAATGAAAATTAATTTTTCCTAGAAATGAAAAAAGTGGTGGAGGTTACATAGTTGTGGATCCTATTTTGCATGTTGGAGCTGATAATCATGTACTACCTTTGGATTGTGTTACACTCCAGACGTTCCTTGCTAAGTGTCTGGGACCATTTCATGAATGGGAAGATAGACTTAAAGTTGCAAAAGAAACAGGTAATGCCAATGCACATATATAAGTTTTTGTCTTATGATCAAAAAACAAAGTTACACTGAACAGCTTCAGTGTGAGCAGCTCCTTTGTTCTTTGTAGACTAAATATTTTCCACTACATTCAATTTAGTTAACAGATTAAGTCAGTGAAATGATTCAAATATTGGCAGAGGTGCAAAAATTCAGGGATTCCCTAATATGGGAAACAACTTTTGTTTTATTGTTTTGATTTTGGATAGACTTGGAAGTTTGTAGAATTGACAGGGTGATTTTTAAAGCTTGTGTTATATGGAATTTCAGGGGAAAGAATTACAATTTGCACTGGTTGTCCCACACACTAGCTTTAAGTCTGTTATAACTGCAGCTTATTAAGCTTCTTCCAATTAACTTTGATTTTTTATTTTTTCTCTTTGAATAAATGGCTTATTACGTAGGTTACAACATGATTCATTTTACGCCACTGCAGAAGCTTGGACTGTCTAGATCATGTTATTCACTGGCCGATCAGTTAGAAGTAAATCCTGAATTTTCAAGCCATAACAAAAAGTGCACTTGGAGTGATATAGGAGCTCTTGTGGAGAAACTGAAAAATGAATGGAATATGCTTTGCATCACAGATGTAGTCTACAATCATACTGGTATGATTTTTGTGTGTTAATAACCAGATTATTCCTATAATTATATTTCATAATTTCCCTTAATTTTTCTCTCTTGAATACATTTTTAGTACCTGTTTTAAGCAACATAGCAATGTAGTAGTCTCTGCCTTTGAATCTCTCAAATCCAGGACAATTCCTACAATTACAATTGATAAGTCTGTAACAGGTTTAAAAGCATTAAGTGCTGCTACTGAAAGAGTGAATAGAGCCCTTCCTAGAGAGAATTAATGAGCTGTATGCGTCTATATAATATGCTTGTTTTCATGAGCTGTGGTGTGCAGTTCCCACATATTTGAGCAGAATCTGCATTTGAATTCGTTGGTGAACGTAAACTGAGTACTTTCTTGTTAAACTGTGTATTATGCTTGTAGCTGCCTCAAAGTAACTGCTCTAATTTGGGTCTAACATGCAGATGATAAACGGAGTTGGGACAAGAGGCTAGGATTAAGCAATGGAGGAAATGTTGCAGCTGAGTCTGTGGGGAAAGAAAAAAGAGCTTTGAGTTTGGGGCAGGCTTTTTTTTTAAAGCATAGGTATGCTAATACATCAAAGGTGTTCTTTCTCTTAATTTTTTGAGGGACAGTGGGTTTTCTTATGTGGGATCTAATGAAATTTAAATTACAGCACTTCATTTGTAATCTTGCTGGTTATTTGGGTAGTGAATTTGATTATGTAGTTATGCTGTAATCCTAGAGATCATAATAATTAGCATTCTCATAGCACAGAGTACAAGTGGTGATGTATACTGCTGTCTTTTGAGGCTTAAAAAACCCTAAATACAGATATATATTTATTTCAAGCTTTATTTGCTTACGTTCTTTGGTGTTGACTGTTGCCAAACATTCCTATCCAATCAGTCTGCAATGTAGTGTTGGCCCTGTTTGCCCTATCTGTTGAAAAGTTACTAAGTATAGCTTTTTGCTACGTGTCTGAGTGAATTAGGCTTTTAAACATCTTGCCAATTCTGGATAAAAAATATCTTGCACTTGATCAACTAGAAGTCCAGTTTCTTTTACATATGCTTGAGATCATGTTTTTACAGTGTGTATTTTCATGCTACCAAAGAGAATGTTTGTTTTTTATGGGCAGAAATACCTAGCTCTAAAAATTAGACACCAGAATAATATTTGAGAAGAAAAATGTCACATTATTTGGCTACATTTGTAGAGGGACTTTTTCAGGTTGCATTCAGAGAAGCCATCTCCATTGGGATAGATGACTCAACATTTTTTACTGTGGTGAAAGGATGTTCAGAAATGTCTTTTCACAGGACAGAAATATTCAGATGATTTGTGGTTCTGACTTACATCATTAAGCAATCACTGAGGGCTTTGTTGCCTGCTTTTAAACTTAAATTTTCCTCCCCTTTTTGTCATTTATAATTCAAACTTCTTGGTATACAGCTGTCTCCCAACTTTATTAAATGACAAATTGAGCATTAGCTGAAAGATACATCCATGTTACATGTTTGTGGAGCTTTTTGGGGGGCTTTTGAAATAAGAAAATATGGAAGTAGTTTTTGGGGTTCTCTCTGTCTGGATCTTCATTAATGGAAATTAACTTTTTTCCCCTCTTAACTGAACAGTGATTACCAGCAGTTAAATTAATTAATTCCTGCATATTAGGGTGATTTAATTGGAAAACATGCTTCATAGACCCATTTGAATATAAAAGACACAAAATGTATAGTCCATTATTTTGATCAGATTGTGAATACTTGCACATCGTTATTAATTCTGCAGCATGTCTGCATTAGAAGCTTAAATTGTCTTACAGTAAATCCTCTAATGTTGTTAATTCTAACAGCTCATGACCCCTCAGCTTACCGTGGTTCAGTCTGTTGGTAGTTTTTGCTTTCTAGTTGAGACGCTTGTGTAAAAAAAGGCCCTGTTTCCCCTCTGTTCCTCTGAGAGTCAGACAGCTCATTGTCAGGAGCAAGCATTGAGCTGAGGTGTTTGATGTTCACACTGGAATGGAGACCAGACTGCTTGCACAGTAGAGAGCAGTGGGAATCAGTTCGTGTTGTTAACGTCTCTTTTAGGCTCTAATGAGAGCCAGAATTTATGGCCTGACTTTAGAAGTGAAGTCATGCACTAATGTTAAGTGTCAGTGCACCTTTGGCATCTTTGCAGGAGTATCATAGATAAACTTGCAGACCCTTTCTCGTTCCTTTTCTGTGCTTTCAGTGGCTGTAATAAATTGTATAGAAGAATAAAAATAAATTTAAATAAATAATATATTATTATCTTTCGCAAGAGAGGACTACTGTCTATCCACACATATACACACACTCTGATACTTATTTTTTCCCCAGTTGAACCAAATGTTATCAGCAGTGATGTTTTGGGCAATTTTTTTCAGCAGAATTAGATTTCTTTTGGTGTTATATTGTGAATCAGTGGTGCTTACCTTCTGATATGGAAACATCTTTCTGTTTCATACCAGAACTAATGGAAGGCATGTTGACTTTTTTTTTTATATTAACTCCTTAGATTTAAGTTATATATTGTCTTTTAAGAATTAACTGTATTTACTCATGATAATTGTTTATAGTGGATTGTAGTTCTTGATGGGTGAATAGAACAAACTCTTTTTGCTATTTGTGAAAAAATAATTTTTCAGAAGTAGTAATGTACAAAGAGGAAAAGGGCGGGGGGAGGAATCTGTTTGGCCTAGAACAGCCTTTAACAGCCTAAGCTTATTACTGCTTTATGTAACTTTAAATATGGTGAGTTTAGTTGTAGCTGGTATTGAAACCATGGAGATCTTAATTTCCACAAATGATTTGACCTTGTAAAAATGGAATTTTGCCATGTATATTAATGGTCTTGAGATATAATGTAAAGGGGTATTCAGAAGAGTTGTTAACACTATGGACTGAGCTAGTTAGTACATTCTTTTCTTTCCCTTGGACATTTTTGTTTTAACGTTATTTGTTCTGCTATAATTCTGGACATGTTAGTGACTCCTCATGTTTTCAATATGATAATTTATTTTCCCATGCATGAAGTATTACTTATGTTTTTCTTTGCTTTGCTGAAAACCTGAGGTTTTTTCTTAGGCATTCTGGGTGGGGGGGTTGTGTTTTGGGGATTGTTTGGTTTGTTTGGGGGAGAGGGTATTCTCTTGATGTATTTTTTTCCATTTAGTTTTTCAGTTGAAAATATTCAGAAAAACCCAAACCATTCTATGATTGATTCTATGGAATTTATTTTCAGTCTAACAGTATTTAGGAGAGCTTCAAAGAATTAACTCTTGGATTTTTACTTCATTGTCATATTTCCAGAATCAAATCTTTCTGCAGTATGTCTTCAATCATGCAGCTGCATGCACACTATATTAGAATACTACACCCATTTTCTAGTAAAGACTCATTACCTTTCATGAGTGAATTCGTAAAGTTTGGCGTATCTTCTGGTGCTTGGTGATGCTACAGGGAAAACTTGGAAAATGGACACAGAGTGTAGTGTTTGATCTGAATTAGTGTTCCATTTGCATGCACCAGACTGCACTCATTTTCCTCTGTAAGACTCAGTGGCATTGCTTCCCACCACTCTGCTTATGTGCACAACAGTAGCACAGCTGATCATTTCTTAAATGCATATTTAACTATATTTTTCATTAAATTAAAATCTGATTTTTTTTGGGTGATGTTTGTGCACTCTTTCTTGCTGGTTATGTGCTATGTCTGACAGGGTGAAGAATATTAAAATATAAACAACTTATCATAAATCTTGCTTTGGGATGGGTGTTTGGCTTTCAACACGTAAAGAATATCAGCATCTCTTGTAGATTATTTGATGTATTTCCTGCAGCAAAAATGTGGGGTTTGGGTTTTTTTTTTCTTAGTGTTTTAGAATTGGTGCCACTATTGCATATTTTTATTTAACTAAGAAAAGGTTTCTCTGCAGTTTCTGCAGTTGTATTTGTTGCAATAGAAATGGCCATCAGTAATACACCTCTGCATAAAACATGACTTCCTATTGACATGGAAAACTTTGTTGAAATGTGGATGAACTAAATGTGCCATAGTACCTTAGCTTCTTGGTGCTAAGATGTTTGCAAAAGCCATTGAAGTGTTCAACTTATATACTTACGTTTTTGTTTGGGGTTTTTTTTTTCACCCTCTTTTTCTTTCTTCAATAAGCTACCAACAGTGAGTGGCTCAGGATGCATCCCGAGTGTGGCTATAACCTTGTGAATTCTCCTCACCTGAAGCCAGCTTGGGTATTGGATAGAGCTCTGTGGCACTTGACCTGTAGGGTGGCTGATGGGAAGTGTATTGCCAAAGGGGTCCCTCCCTTAATTGAAAATGATCAACACCTGAATGTAAGTGAATGAGAACTAAGTATAAGCTAATAAACAGCATAAATACTTGATTAAACCCCTCAATATTTCTAAGGTTGTGTAAATGCACAAAAAATTGTGTACTTTGCTGATATATTTAGTGAAGTCTTTACCCTGCCTTTTTTTTCTGAACAATTCATATGAGTCCTTAGCCTTTAATTACATTAATAAGCAACAGTATTAACTAACACACTTGTTATTTTTACAGTGTTTACGTAAAGTAATTTGGGAAGACATATATCCAAAAATTAGACTATGGGAATTTTTCCAAGTGGATGTTAACAAAGCTGTGCAGCAGTTTAAAACCCTTCTAACTCAAGGTAAAGGACTGTGTTGCTGAAGCATGTGAATTATATATTTATAGTTCAAGAGACAGTAAGATGGAAAACAAAATATTGCCATCTTTTGCTATGTGAGATATCTACCATGCTGACTTAAGCATACAAGAATGCTTTGAGGGCTAGGAAAGTTTTTTTTAAGGCTTGGTACCGCTTCAATGTGTTTATCCACCTATATCTTTGCCGATGCTAGAATTGTAAAAGTTGTATATCCTTTAAATGTAATTCCAGTTTTTTACTTTGAATACTCTTTTCTGTCTTGTTCTTAGGCAAAATGAGCATGAAATCTGATCCAAATCAACATCTTCAAATCCTTCAGGACCCTGATTATAGGCGATTTGGCTGTACTGTAGATATGAATATAGCACTGGCGACATTCATACCTCACAGGTATTGTATTATTGATTACAGGTTAAACTTGTGAAACCAAATAAGTAACGGTATTTTCAGAGATGAAGAAAAATCTAATTTTTGATTCCTTTTAGTTATATATACTATGTGTTTCTAAAATAATTTTTTCTAATTGTTCTCTGCTTTTAATGTCCTCCTGATAAGCAATGGACCAGCTGCAATAGAAGAATGTTGTAACTGGTTTCGCAAGAGGATTGAGGAACTAAATGCTGAGCAATACAGACAAACTAATCACCATCAAGAACAGGTGTTATAATTACTGTGTTTTAATGTTGAATTGTTTAGAATTGTAAACAAATGCAGGCATTTCAGTAATGTATCATTTAATTATTTCTAGGCCGTCAATTGTCTTGTGGGGACTGTGGTTTATGAACGAATGGCTTGTGATGGTCCTAAGCTGGGTCTTATCAGTAGAAAAAATCCCTTAGTTACCAGGTATATACATGTTTGTTTTGTTTGTTTGGAAACTATTACAATCCATCAAGGGAAATTTGAGTTCAAAGTTTGTTAAAAGTATACATTAATATGTACAAGGGTATATTTTCTTTCCCTGAACAAATGCCACTTAATGAATTGACACAGTTTTTTAAGTAACAGTGATAACTGTTTAATAAATAAATGTGACCGGAAAGCATGAGATAATACTCAGAGCCTTACATAGTGCAAATTGCTGTTGTAGGTGAAAGGGGGGTGGAACTAAGACAGTTTACACCTTTCAGGTTTGATATACTTGATGTCAGTCATGTACCTAAAGAGCTAGGGCTTTAATCTTGCATTATCAGCTGACACCAAGATAGTGGCAACAACTGCCCTTTGTTCTTCAAAGCATGCTACAAAATAGAAACCCCCCCCATCGTTTATGCAAGCTGCTTTTTTTTTTTAATCTGTATTATGTACAAGCCAGTTCATAAAGTACTTTAATTTCAAAGACAATTAATTGAGGCTTAGATTACTATATGTGTTTGGTGTTTCTTTTTTTTTTCTTTTAATTGTCTGTCTATTCCATAGGTATTTTACATATCCATTCAAAGAGCTGACTGTGGAGGAAGAAGAAACTATGATACATGAGCCAGATAAAGCTTGTTATTTCATGGCTCATAATGGCTGGGTTATGGGAGATGATCCTCTTAGAAACTTTGCAGAACCGGGTTTGTAAAAGAACTTTGAATTATCCTACAAAGCCATTTGATACTCTAGCCAAAGCAAAAAGGATTTTATTTAATCTATCTTTTTTACAGATGTATTCCTATGAAGCTGTAGAATAGCAGATACTAAGCTTGTAGCACTTTAATTTCCCATTCAGCATACAGATCAACTGTAAGAACTGGAATTTGAGGTACAGTTTTACAAGATTTGAGAGGGAAATTACCAGCTTTCTGCCACTGAAATGGGGATGTCCTGCCTCCCCACTTTTGTCATTGTCTTTGTTGCTTACTTTGTACTTTGTTCCAACACCAGTGCTTGTTGGCATTTCCATGAGACAATGACAGTGTGGCAGAAAACTAATGCAATGAAAAGGTGAATAGTATTTTACTGCATTAGTGAGCAAAAACTGGATCCTTGAAAAGTCCACTGAGTGGTGGACAGTCAAGAGATGACCCAGTTAATGCAAATTAAATATGCAGATTACTTGTGAAGGTAAAATAGGGTATGAAATCACCATGCACTAACATACTTAATTCTAACTCCTTTAGACACAGTGTTGATATCCAATAAAAGCAAAAAAACCTTTTGTTCAGGATAGTCATTCACTTTCTAAACTAAATCAAACAAAGGCCAGTTTAATATTCATTGAAAACAGCCTAAGAGTTTGGGGCTCTTTTAGAAGCTAATCTGATGATATTCCAGAGTGATCCAGAGTTAGCAAACATTTAATTTCTGCATAGTAATCTACAACCCTTTCACTGCATTTTATTTACTTTTATTCTCCGTCTCAAGGATGAAGATAATTCATGTTTCAAGGGTGTTTTTGTGCAGTTGCCTTTCAGTTTATTGCCCTTTCTTCTAGGCAGACTGTTGTATTTTTTTCCTTCAGTCACTGGCTTTAGTTAGTGTACTTAATTTCCATTACTGAGGTTTCTCTCTTAATTCATCTGCAGCTTTTTGAGTGCTTTATACTTGTGTTATACCTTTGTTTTATGCCACATATTATTTCAACTGAGAACACAGCATGAAAATATGGGACTTAAGGACACAAATAAGGGACTTGTAAAACAAATGCAGCCAGTTATCTAAATTATCCTTTAAAAATCAGAGTGTTCATCCAAAGAAAGCCTATGCTCCTATTAGTGAAGGAAAAGGCTGGCTATGCTTAAGTAAATGTTTTTGGAAGTAGTGGTAATTTACAGTCCCTACTTTTTACTTACTCACTTTGGAAATTCATGACAATCTGCTGCTCACAGAAGATAAAATTGTAAATCGTGGCTGTAACAGTTTATGGTAAGAGAGTGAGATGCTTTTTTGAATTTGACCAGTATAAATAACCAAACTATTGATTTTGTTTTCTGCTTTTTTATTTTTCTGAAGTAAAGTTTTTATACTACTTTGAAGAATTAAAGGGAATTTGATTTCAGTCTGAAGAATTATTTCTCTATCACTGTAGCAGCTGAATTATTTCCTTGGAGGAGTCTGAAATTCTACATCAGTATAGGTTATATAGATTTTGAGTTGATATGATTATTTTTAGGACTTCTTGTCTTCATTACAGTGTTGTTCTACTCTGGAGCAGTAGCAAATAAAATACTACATTTTCATTTTGGTGCATGTTCTATACTACATATACACTAAAGTGAATTTATTTCCCTTGCAGGCTCAAATGTTTACTTGAGAAGAGAGCTCATTTGTTGGGGAGACAGTGTGAAACTGCGTTATGGTAATAAACCTGAAGATTGTCCATACCTCTGGGCACATATGAAAAAATACACTGAGATCACTGCCAAATATTTCCATGGTGTTCGTCTGGACAACTGTCACTCAACACCTATTCATGTAGCTGAGGTATGGGAAACTGTGTTTATTATAAAGTGGCTTCCGTCTGTGAAATAGGTCCTGCACTGCTGCTACAAAATCTGCAGGATCTACATGGCAGAGTTCAGGTGTGAATGGATCTTCCTCATAGCGTAAAAGCAAGGTTTCTTGTCTTGCGATGTTTGAATATGGTTTCAGCTACTTAAAAGAGTAGAGTGGTGTAGCTATTGTATCTTTTAATTCTCTACTTCAGCTGAAATACTGTGGATGCAGGTGGACCCTGGCTAACTTTTACCTCACTTAGCTGTGGACTCAGTGCGATGACATCCAGTATCCAGTATGTCAGTTTTAGCTTGAGTTATTACCAAGACTTGGTTGAAAATCTGGGTTATTTTTTTGCCTTCTGTGTTTTTCTATTGCTAAATTAAACAGGAAGTGATTCATTTCCCAGAATTTGAAAGTTGGTAAAGAACACCAGCAAAAAATTTAGTCTGGCAGGTATATTACTCAGACTAGTGCTTATTGTTTTCCATGGAGCTGACTACATTGAGAAAGTGTACTTGTCCCGTGAATTTGCTTTAAATAGTTTTTGAGTAATGCAGCTTGTTAGTGCTTAGTCTTAGCTTTGTCACAGAGCTTATCTGTATCTGTGACGAGGTCTCTAATGTGTATCAATTTCCCTGCACAGAAGTTGTAAGTGGCTCTTAAATGCAGCCATTTCAAAACTTCTGCCATTCTTTCATTTATTGTTACTATTTTTGGAACGGTAACTGCAAAGGCTTAAACTGAAGTCTTGCTCAGATTTCTTACTTCAATAGGTATCTTTTTCATCCATCCTTTGCTCCTGTGTTTTGAGCTAAGATTTTGTTTAAAAACCAAGTTTTAATTTGCTTAAAGTCTACAGAAAATTTCCTGGAATTACTCAGTCCATAAATAATATCTGTAAAATATAAACATGGCCTTATAAAACTTACCTGTTATGAATATTTTAAATGTACATATATGAATGACTCATTTATGTTTGGTTAACATTCATGTCAATGATTGTGTGTACATAGCTGACAATGGATGTCTTGCATTAAAAATGTGTTATGATCTATAGGAGATGCTAGCAACAGCCAGATCAGTCAGACCTAATCTTTATGTGATAGCTGAACTCTTCACGGGCAGTGAGTACATTGACAATGTTTTTGTCAACCGCCTGGGAATTACCAGCCTGATTAGAGGTACAATAAGCAGTTGAAAATTATGTAGGATTGTCATGTATGGTTTGGAGTTTTAAATGTGAAACTAACATTGGTATGCTTTTTCATTTTTCTTACATATTCGTGTTCTTTGCTTATGCAATTACCTTTTCTTCATGTTCTATTTAACATCTCCTTTGTTGTGTGCTAATTCTTGGTTTTGTTTATGTTTTTGTGTCCTCTTCTATGTAACAACTTGTTTTGTTCCTTAATTTTGGTTTTCTATTTATCTTTGCTGCATGGCGTTTTCCTATTGTCCAATCCCTGCCTAGCATTGAAACTTGTCCTTTTTTGTATCTACCTTTCCCCTTTCTGTGGCTTTTTTGGCTGTGCTTTTTGCAGTACATGCTGGACACAGCTAGAAAATTGCGAGCCGATTTGTATGTAGTGGCTGAACTGTTCACAGGAAATGAGGAGCTGGACAATATCTTTGTGAATAGGCTGGGCATTACCTCCTTAATAAGAGGTAGGCTTGCTGTGTGGGTGGTCTCTTTCCAACGAGAGATTATGGATGGCGTGCTTTTTCCAAGAAAAAGTTTTCTACTGGATTATGCGCTTTTAATTTCATACTCCATGTGGTCAGAAGTACAGGTTTTGTATTGTAACTTTTTTGATACTCAGCAAAAAGTGCAGTACTAGTCATAAAATAAGACCTCCTTCATTAGTTTACAGAAGGTTAAATATTTCACTCTTACTCTAGCGAGAGAAAAAGTTGTAGCACAGTTCAGCTGCGTAAGTGCTGCATCGTGTCTGGTTTTTATTGCATGAGTTTTTCAAAGACTGTGAGAAATAGTTTGATCTCTGCTTTTTTTGTCCTTTTTCTCCCTTAGCTTTCTGTAACACGTTATAATCAATGGAATCCTCCAAGGCTGTGTATACACACTGGAGAGTATAAATATGTGATTTTTTTAAAATGTTTTTTTTAATCATTGAACAAGCCAAAATAACAACTTTTAAATGCTACATTAACATCTTTGTGTGTGCTGTACTCTGTGGTAGCTATTCTTAGGCAAACACTTACGTATTTTGTTCTTTAGAGGCAATGACTGCTTATAATAGCCACGAAGAGGGAAGGTTAGTTTATCGTTTTGGAGGTGAACCTGTCGGCTCTTTCGTTCAGCCACGTTTGAGGCCTTTGATGCCAGCTATTGCTCATGCACTGTTTATGGATATTACACATGATAATGAATGTCCAATTCAGGTGAGCACCTAAATCAAAAAACAAAGTTTACATTTAATGTTTTCTGAAGTGGTATTTTCTGAACTATGGAAGGGCTTGATGCAATCTGGATTTTTTTTCTGAATCATGTTTAAAAAAAAAAAAGTGTTTTAGGTTTTCAGATTTTCATGCAGAGAAGAAAATTTTGTAACAACTCCCTCTGACATTCACGATTTTCTCTTTCAAGGGGAAAAGTATATAAAGCTACTAAATAAGCTGTTTCGAGTCTTTCATTCTAGCTGCTATAAATGGTTGTGTCTCTGCTTGTTGACCTATTCACCTAAGCTTCTGTTTGCAGGAGAGGATGAGAGAGAGTGGTGGGCATTGAAGTGCTTATTTTGACAGTTTTTCTTAAGCTGCTTTTCTTAGTGCAGTTGTAGTAATTTTCTCCGATAATTCTGTCATGATTGAGAAAATTATGATCATGGGATGAGCTCTTCCCCTGTTAAATTGACTGGATCTTCTGTATGCTGAATTGGGAGGGTTGAATTATCTTTCTTTCACTATTTATTACGTATGTATTTTTTAATGCAGCACCGATCTGTATATGATGCTCTTCCGAGTGCAATGATTGTTTCCATGGCATGCTGTGCTACAGGAAGCACCAAAGGCTATGATGAACTAGTGCCACACCAGGTATGTGTCTACAGTTCAACTCCAAAGTTACTTTAAAAATGTAAGCTTTAATCTTGTCCTAGAATACATATTTTACTGTTGTTTATTTGAAATTCCAAGCAGTTTACTAGCGGGTATTACTTCAGGTTGTCTAGTTTCATAGGAAATTTGAATTTATTATATAGTCCAGATCTCAGGGTTGTTGATTTTTTTTTTTTTTTTTTGTGATGGGTTGTTGGGGTTTTTTTTTTCCTAGAGTAGTTCATATTTGCTTACATCTCAACTTTTTTACAGATTTCTGTAGTATCTGAAGAGAGGTTTTATGCAAAATGGAATCCAGCAGCACATCTGACTTCTGGTGAAGTTAATTTCCAAACAGGAATTCTGGCAGGAAGGTTGGCAATAAACAGGCTGCATCAGGAGCTGGGGGCTAAAGGCTTTAATCAGGTAAGAAGTGAGAGTAACACAGCAATTTCTTCCTGTATATGCTCTGAGTGAGCACAGTTGTAATGTTATGTCTTCTCTAGGTGTATGTAGATCAAGTTGATGAAGATATAGTCGCAGTGACAAGACATTGTCCCAACACACACCAGTCTGTTGTGGCTGTATGTCGAACTGCCTTCAGGGATCCTAAAACTAACTTCTACAGTAAAGAAGTGCCTGAAATGTGTATCCCAGGTAATCAGTTTTCTTTTCAAGTGATGGCAGGTACAAAAAAATTCAGGTTATTCTAATTCCATGCTTTTTAACTTCAAGCACATGCACATGAAATCAGTATGAGAATTTTCAATATATAACGCTCCTTTTATATGTCCTAATATGTATTCACCAAAGTTGTGAAAGAAACGATCAACTTGCCTTGCTTAGGGTTTTCTAAAACATTCATATTGAGTATACTTCCTGCTGTAACCTCCTCATGAGGTGGTGGGTTTTTTATGGTTCTGTTTGTGAACTAGTAATAGTTAATAGCAAGATGGCTAATTGTACAGACTCGGGAGGGGTTAGTGTTTATTAAGTGTATTATACTAGGGAAAAAGGCAAAAATCTTACTATTTTTGTGGATACCGTTGCTATCGGTTTTCTTATATGTAACTATTTTGTAGTTTTAAAATACATCTTAATATATAAAAAACTCCGTAGTACATAATATAAAGATAATATTTATGCAGTACATACATAATGTTAATTAAATATGCAGAGTATTTACTGTACTTAATTGTAGCCAAGTGTAATGACTTCTGCACATTACCTGGACATATTTCTGAGAGGAGCTTTCCAAACTGGCTTGTTAAATATACTTAATTCTTTGAGCGCGCGTGTGTGTGTGTGCCTGTTTAAAAGTTGCTCACATTAAACGTTAAGACATTTACAAGACTTGTATACTTCAGTATGTAAACTATTTAAAGGATAGAGAAAATTAGAATAATTGTGTATTAATAATAAATTGTTACCCTTTAAACATACGCCATCTCTAGCTGCAGTTTGGAAAGCAATCTAACACAGTCTCCTGAAAGATAATAGGGAAACTAAGAAAATTGGTGACCAGTAAAAGACAGGTTGTAATTCACTAATTGTTGTCTGATGTTATGGTTAATTTATTATGAAATAACAAAAATTGCCATTTTAAATACAGTGCAGCACATGAGTGTGTCATGACTGTTTATAAGATATTTAAGACACTTCCATGTGTGTTTCTGTTCTTTTGCTGTGTGACAGAGACTTGTATCTTAAATATTCAGGGTTCTGGTTTGGGTTTTGCTTCATAATTTCAACAGAATCACTTTTCATTTAGAGTATCTTAAGAGCTGCAACATGATTTAACTTCTTTTAGGAAAAATAGAAGAAGTAGTGCTTGAGGCTAGGACTATTGAGAGAAGTGCTAGTCCTTACAAAAGAGACCTACATTTTATAAACGGACTACCTAATTTCACGATGGAACTCAGAGAGCATATCCAGGTAATTAGCCTCCTTCACCCATGTTCTGATGTAATATTATTTATTTGTTATATCAGAAAAAAGTCACTGAATTTCTATTGCAAATTTGTTTTCTTTTCCAAGATAAAAGAAAGTAAAATCATAAAGCAAGCTGCAACTGCCATAAAAGGGCCAAATGAATTTGTTCAAGAAATAGAATTTGAAAAATTAACCCCAGGAAGTATAATAGTATTCAGGTATGTTATTGTAATTGCAAACAGCTGGGTTAGTTAAAAATAGAGTGATAAGAGACATGAGAATAATTATTTTAAGTGCTGCATTTCTACAAGATATGCTTTAATATTTACAGAGTTAGTCTTGACCCAAAGGCACAAGAGGCTGTTGGTATACTCCGCAATCACTTGATCCAGTTCAGCCCTCATTTTAAATCTGGAAGTCTTCCTGATGACCATTCAGCACCTATATTGAAAACACTATTTTCTTCGTGAGTATTCTTTGAGTTTCTGAAGTAGAACCCAGAGATACAATGGAAGTGAAGAATATTACCTAAACGGAAAGTGAGGGGCTGTTGGGCTTTTTTGCTGTTGTTGGTACAGATGGATTTAGATTGTCAGAGTGCAATAAAAACTCTTGAGATGTTCTTATTTGTATAATACTAAGTAGGGTTAATACTGAAAAACTTCCCAGTTCTGTGTAATTTCTACCTAAAGTAAACTTTCTAACAGGGACTGCTTCTCAGTGTTGGGGTGTGATTGTTTGGGTTTTGTACTTAATACTGTGTTTCTAAATAAAAACTGAAACATCTGTGAAGAACATCTCTGATCATCTGAAAAATCAGTCTTTTAATTTCCAAGATTCAGCATTGAGAGAGTTTTATATATGTTAGTATTTTAATGTATGTCTGAAATTAGGATTGTTTTTTAAATACTTTCCCTGTTAATGTTCTTTTGGTTTTTTTTATTCTTTTTCCTCCACTGTTTTTTCAGTATTGCATCTAAACTAACTTTGGCTGACCTAAATCAAGTGCTGTATAGATGCGAGGCAGAAGAACAAGAAGATGGTGGAGGCTGTTACAGTATACCAAACTGGTCATCGCTGAAGTATGCAGGCCTCCAAGGTATTAGTTTCAGCAATTCAGTAAAAACAGTAAATTGAAGCTGCTAACCTAGATAGTACTGTAATGCTGTTGTTTTGCCCCTGACATTGTTTGGATAAAAAACAGTAAGCATTTTTCTGCTTGACCATGCTACTAATCAGTGTTGTACCCAGGAAATCGCATATTATAAGAAACCTCCTCTTCCTCAATACTCTGAAACTCAGCTTCACAGCACAGTATGTTTTAACACCAATGCCTTGACTTTTAAAGTAAAAAGAGAACAAATATACCTCCAGTGAAAAGTTGCATTAATCAAATCCTAGGCATTACTAGATTACTGAGGAGTGTCTGTCATTTATCAAGCATCTGTTGCTGCGTACCTTTTCCTCCTGAACTGTAATTGCTGTTTGTGATAGTGGTATGTCTCTTAATACAGAGTTGGGTTTGTATCTTCAGGGATAATGTCAGTGATGGCAGACATTAGACCAAAGAATGACTTGGGTCATCCGTTTTGTGATAATTTAAGATCTGGAGACTGGATGATTGATTATGTCAGTAATCGTCTGATTTCACGTGGTGGAGCCTGTGCAGAAGTAAGTAAAATTACTTACTTGGTGACTTTGGGGTGTTAAATTACTAGTTTGTTTCATTTTCAGCTTCTGGTATATTTTGAAATTCGGACTGTGTATAACATATTTCTTGTCTAGGCAATTTGTTTTAGGAGATCAAACCATTAATGTTTCTCTTCCCTCCCCTCAATCCTATTCAAGAATAGACTACAAAAGGGAAGTAAAAAATTTGTAGAGTGTAGAGGGTTTGTTAGCTCTTGCATAAAGGCTTGCTCCCTCCCTATTTATTACTTTTCCTCAAATAAAGTTACTGGGTTTTGGTTTTGCTTTCTTTTAAGAAAGTACTTTCAAAAGAGTACCTAAGTACTTACTAAGGCATGCATCAATATGGTTCAGTTATAGTCATGTAATACTTTGACAGGTACTGTCTTCATTTGCAAGATGTAAATCTTTTCTGGTAGGCTGTCATGATGTTATTTAACAGGGCTGGAAGGAAAGAGATACTTTGCAAATATCAAACATTTGCAATGACACAAGGATGTGAAGCTCCAGAATCCCGAGTCCTAGACCCAGATCTGTAGTCATATTCATTAATGGTTGTACATAACTTAGCCTTCTAATAACTTTTCTATTCCTGATCTCAAGCCTCATCTTTTCAGTCCTATATTTCTAAGCAATGAGAAACCTCCTTCTCATACTTAGGTTATAGTAATGCCTTTTGAGTTGTGGCTTTTGTTTGCTACTCAGTTTTAATAACAACTCCGTAATAGTTCTTTTTTCCCTACGAAACTAGCAAAATATGGTCTCTTTCTATACTTCATCTTTTGACACATTTATTTGTAATAATACAGATGCAATTTTTCCCTACTGCTTTTCTTAGACTTCATCTCTCTGAGCAGAAATTTTTGAGCAGGAGAACACAATATAACTTGGGTGTAATACATGTACAAAAACTGGGACAAAATACTGTAACTATATGGATCATGCTAGCACTGGGTTTTGAACCCTGATGTTATCAGGTTCTAATTATATTGTGTTTTTAATAGGTTGGTAATTGGTTGAAGGCCATGTTTGTGTACCTGAAGAGAATTCCACGTTACCTCATCCCATGTTACTTTGATGCCATATTAGTGGGTGCATACACAACAGTTCTGAATGTGGGATGGCATCAGATGTCTAGGTATGCTTGGCATATCAGAGCTATAGAGGTATCTGTAGATATATGCACCTTCTAAGTTTTATCTGCTAGAGAATGTAATTGGAATAATTTCACACTCTTCAATGTAAAAAGGTAAAATTGATAGTGAATATCAAATTCATCTTCTTAACAGTGGTTTGGAGGATTGAGAGTTCAGATGCCTATACAGGATTTGAATTTATAGTTACTGTTGACATTGTACAGTAGGAGGAGGAAACCTTAAGCCAGCATTTCTTTGCCAGGCTTTGGAAGTTCTTTTTGCTCTAATTTTAGTACCACTGCAATGATTCCTTAAAGTTCAGGTAAGTAAGAAAATAGCAGATTGTATTTGATGCTGATGCTTTGTTCAACATTTCTTCTCTAATACAGCTAAGCATTATCTGAGCACTTCACAGGGTCTGCTTCTTTGTTTCTTGCAAAGGGAAGGGAGATTGATTTAATAGAGGCTTCATCCTAGCTGCAAACATGCTGAACAAATCAGTATTGTTTTGTAGAAATGCAGTTGTTAAAATGGGAATAGAATTTGGAATGGCTGTGAAATTGTGGAACATAGTATATTTTATGAAAATGCTTGAAGATTAACTAGTCAGGAATGCAGATTGCCTAAAATAATGCAATGTGATAGCATATATAAAAACTATAATCAATAAATTTATGAATGTATGTAAAAATGTGGGTTTGAAAAAGAGTGACTATGTTTGACAGGCTTTCATTCACAGTGAAATTATTTTATCATATTTTTAAAGTCTTAGGTCTATGTATAGGCATCAACTAAACCAAAGCAATTTCCTCTTTTTAAACATCTTTGTCTAGAATATTTGTCATAAACACTTCCATTGACATTAATAAGTTTGAAGTCCAATAATTGGGCTTGCATTTTGGGGTAGTGAGTGATCTAAAAATTAAATTTTTTTTACATAATATTTAATTCAAAAATGCTAGTATTAATTCATTGTTAGTTTTTTCTATTATGCATAATACTTAGTATAGCCTTCTGTAAATGAAAAAGGGAACATTTTATAGACTGTTGTTGAATATAAAATTGATTTAATTATGTTGAATTACAGCTTTGTGCAGAATGGATCAACGTTTGTTAAACACCTTTCCTTGGGTTCAGTCCAGATGTGTGGGATAGGAAAATATTCTTGTCTGCCAGCTCTATCGCCTTCCTTACATGATGTTCCCTATAGGCTGAATGAGATTACAAATGAGAAAGAGCAGTGTTGTGTTTCCTTGGCAGCTGGTAAGTGAGACCAACATTAAAAAAAAAAGCCTTCTAAAGTAGTTAAACTGTTTTAGTAACTATATTAAAAATTTCTGCATTGTGTTTGGGATCCGTATATAAAATATAGGTAGCAATTTCACTCACTTTTGGCTTGTGTTTAAGGTAACGGTTTGCCCATATGAAAAGTATGGGAGTTTTGTCTAGCAGTGCTTCTTGGGGGCAACCATTTTGCTACTGTTTAGGGGGGTTGGCAGAGAGACCTTTATTTATAAATGCTTTATTTAGAGACACTCTTAGCTGTATTTGTTATCATATACAGCGATCCACAAATACAAGACTTGCTTGAGTTGAATATACTTATCATAATGGGGTTTGGTTCATCCTTTCTAAACATGAATTTAAGAATTTAATTGTAATGGAGTAATAAAAGTGAATTTATTGTTTACAAGTTCTTGGAAAAAGAAAGAACCGTTAGCAAACCAGAGAACTCCTGATCTGAAACTGTCTCCCAAAAGAAAGGGCATAAAAGCAGTCAGCAAGTAGTGTTTATACCTCCAAATGTTCTGCCAGCATCTGGCAGTCTTCCTCTGCACTTTCTTATGTCCAAAGTATTATCTTCTTTGGCTTAGAATGAATTTATTTTTGTTCTCAGTTGGCCCATTCCATTTCTGAAGCCATGGAAACTTCTAAACATCCGCAGATACAGTGGCATCTCTCTCACTAGAGTGTTTGTCTGGTTTTTTGTGCAGTTTTATTGCTTCTAGTCTCTGGATTTAAGTAACATTCCATTTGCCTGCTTTAATGTTACCTAGAAGCACAGAGGCACAGTGTTCCCTTAAACTAGTCATAAATGTTAATTATACCAAAGGGTTTGGTTTTAAATATTCCCTTTACATATTCACTGGTAGTTGTGTCTGAGATTCTTTAATTTGTACATGGATTATCATTCTGAAGTGCTGCTGCCATGTACTATAACACTGCAGAGGTGTGGAGACCATATTTGAGTATTAGCAAATACTCTAAAGTGGTAGACATTAAAATGTTCTATCAAGCATGCACAAGAGACTGCTGGTTTGAAACTTTCTGTTTGAGAGATCATGAAAATTAATAAATGGAAGAAAAGATGAGTATGGACCTTACTGTTGTAATTATTACATCATGTCAGAATCATTCTTAAAGCTATATGTTACAATGTCTGCAGTAAAAGGTGGTTCTGTACGCTGCTGGAGAAGGCAAACAGGATGTCTTTCATAGTAGCCAAGAACAGTTGTATCCCCTTTATGCTGCTGGGATGGCACAGCTCTCACACAAACTCTTGCCAACCAAATGTTATAATCTTGCCATAATTCTGACTTTTTGTTAGTTTTCTTTCTGCTTCTTTTAGTTAAGTGATGGCACTTAAGTTACTAAGCGATTTAATAAAAATTTAAATGTTACTGATATGACATGCTGTTGTGTGATCTTGAAATTCTAGAAAATACTGTTCTAGAATAAGGTTTATTTCATTCTCTCAAGAACTTGGTCAAGAAGATTGTTTAAATATCTTAATCTAGGAAAATACTGTAAATGAGAAAGTACTTTCTACTTCTGGTAATTTTATATGTACGTGTGCTTGGAGATTTCTGCTATGTCAATGAATTAGGTGAAAAATGACATTTCTTTTCAGGTTTACCTCACTTTTCTTCTGGAATTTTTCGTTCTTGGGGAAGGGATACTTTTATTGCACTAAGAGGTCTAATGTTAGTTACCGGGCGCTATCTAGAAGCAAGGTAAGAACTAACTTAGCCTTAGTTCTTATTGGCTTTGTAGGTAGGTAGGGAAAACCAGGGCTCTCAAAACCTGAGAATACAAGCTGTTAGAAACAGTTGATGTGCAGTATAAAACTTTAATGGCACTAGGTGCGTTTGAGAGCTCTGTCTCAGTGGAATTGAAAGTACTAAATTAAATGAAAGTACTAAAATGATTGCCTTCCGCTTTCTTAGCGCTGATGTTCTGTTTAGATTAAGGTAGTTTTAACCCCTGTAACATTATGGTTTGTTCTTAAACAAAGCGATTGTTTCACATGTACTTGCATCATTGTTGCTGAGCAATAATTTCAGAAATTATTGTACTGTGTAGTTTTTTTTGTAACTCCTAGTATTTGTCTGTTAATGCTAGAAATCAGCTAATTGTGGATTGTTACAAAAATATCTGTAAATGTTTAACCTGACGAATGAGCCATACATAATCCAGATGGAATTGATATTTTGATTAATTTTAATTTGGGTGGATCTTGACACGTGATAGAAACATAAAAATTATTTGTTTTAAATTAGCATATATTTATGCTGTTGTACTATTAGCTTTCTCATGCAGTGAGATTTTCAGTCTACTACTATGTTTATTTTGCCTTTTAAAGCTAGTTGGAATCCATGTTTTCTGCAATGGTTCTCAAGTGAAACTTCTCATAACCTCAGTTGCTGTCACCTCTCTGTATTTTAATAGGACATTCCCATCTACTCCTGCCCTCCGTCCCCATTCCACCCCACCCATCAGAATGGATACCAGGGTAATCATAAACAATATCGATAAAAACCTTCCCTGTGACCTCAGTGGGATTTGGATTTAGGGTCTATATCACTACTTGTAAAAAAGCAAGCTATCTTTTCCATATGAATTGATGATGTATGTTTTATGCCAACTGATTTAAATGTATTCATGTTGAGAAATTTGTAGGAAATGGGTGACTTCTTATTAGAAATGAAGTTCATGCTAAATTAAGTAATTTGTGGCTTTCAACAGCAAACTTTTGGCATCTGTCTTTAAAATCCTTTTTGTCTTGACCTACCTTGCTGTTAAGGTAATCCTATATGTTTTGTACCTAATACTTGGTCCAATAATGGCCTTGAAAGCAACTTAGTCAAGACTGTGGTTTTCTTTTGTTCTAGAAACATCATTTTAGCCTTTGGTGGGACTTTAAGACATGGTCTCATTCCCAATCTGCTTGGCGGGGGGACACATGCCAGATACAACTGTCGTGATGCTGTGTGGTGGTGGCTTCAATGTATCCAGGATTACTGTAGAATTGTTCCAAATGGATTAGACATTCTCCGGTGTCCAGTTTCTAGGATGTACCCAAAGGATGACTCTTCTCCTCAGCCTGCAGGCACTGTGGTAAAGATGATTTCTAATATAAGTGTTTAACACAACTATAATTTTTTAATGAAAGGATGATATTTTTTTCTAGCTATGAGATGCTGTTGCTATCTGGTTTTTATGATGAAGTTTGATTATAGCACAAGAATTGTGTATTTTAGACAGTTCTTGCTGCATCTGCATCACTGTTTAGACAAGTGCAGAGGGTTGGGAAAGGAGAAAAAGAATTCCATCAGTTTCTAAATTTTTTTTGTTAATTTTTGTCTTGGAAACATGTTTCTATGAAAAGTTGTATACAATGTATTGCCAAGGATACTACTTGAAAGTATTTGATGTCTGTCTTTTGAAATATCATAAACTAGAGGCTTAAGGATTGCTACTGCTTGCACATTAGATAGAGCCTTTCTACTTGTTTTTCATCTTGCCTTTTACATATCATCCAACCATGCAACAAATCTAGGATCAACCACTTTATGAAGTAATACAGGAAGCTATGCAAAGACATATGGAAGGCATAAATTTTCGAGAAAGGAATGCTGGTCCGCAGATCGATCGGAACATGAGAGATGAAGGTAACATACACAGAAGACTTGCTGGGCAATTCAGAAGTTGATGATTATATTTTATATTTAGTTTCCTCTAGATGCTGAGCATATTTTTTAAAAATTATTTATGCTTACTGTAACTAAAACTGAATTACTTTAAATACAGTTGGTATTTTATTTGCAACTGTTTATATGTTATGGTACAAGTTATCTTTAAGATTTCATTGAAAGTGCAGTTGCCCTCAGAATCCCACCTTAGATCTCTTGTTTGGAGGTTTTTTTGTTTATTTAGGAAGTTTGGGTTGGCAGGAGCAGTTGGGGTTTTGCTTTGTCTAAAAAATAGAGTTCACATCTGATACTCTTGCTTGGCAGGTTTTAATGTAACTGCAGGTGTTGACCATGAAACTGGCTTTGTCTTTGGAGGCAACCGTTTCAATTGTGGCACTTGGATGGATAAAATGGGAGAGAGTGAGAAAGCTCGCAACAAAGGAATTCCAGCTACTCCAAGGTATGAAATCTAGGCTTTGGTGAGGGGACTTTTTAACTGTTTTTAATTGAAATTCTTCTACAGAACTACTGTGCCTTCTGTTAATATGTCCGAGAGCTGATCTCTCAAATTTCTAAATGTTTCTGCCTACTAAACTGTTAGTGGAATTTCTTTTCCTTTGTGCTGCTTTGAAGTAAAAAGGTCTGTTCTTGGCAGGTGTATCCCTCAACTTCTGTCACGGTCTTAGCTCCATGCTGAGAGTTGACCTTTGAATTCAAATAGTAAAATACAATTTAGGAAAAACTGTATACTTGTAATACTAGCAGTACTCTGTTAGAGTACTCTGTTAGTTAGACTTATTATAGGAGATATATGTTGATAATTGTGTTTTTCAAATACTTCTTAGTTTGAATTCAAAACTATCTTCAACATACACATTTTTAGAGTTGAGATTAAGCATTTTGAAAATTAGCTTTATTATGCACTAGCAAGCTTCTGCAGGCATCCTTGCTTGAATTTAGCACAGTATCAGTTTCAAATCAGTTGCCATCCATGGGTGAGAAGTGAAGGAAAACATTATCTTGCTTGACAAGTCAGGCATTTAATGGGGAATTAAGAGAGGTTAAGGTACTTCCCCACAAGAGGCTAAATTAATGATGCTAGAGAAAAAATTTACATGAAGTAAAGCTGAGTGTGATACAATATGAAATGTATGCACATGTTGATTATCTGAATATTACCTGATAAAAGATGCAAGTCCAAAAAGTGCATTTAGTGCTTATTTTAATGCTTCACTTTTGACTTGAGTAATCTATTATGGTAGAATTACTACCTAAATTACCGAAGTGCATGTGCAGGTAAGCTCTGTACTGAACACAGTTTTAACATCAGAGGACAAAGTTGTTTGGGATTGATCCATTTTTCATGTTCTTAATCACTGGTATAGAAGTATCTTCCAATCTGTGCTAATTAGCTGGGTATGATGATATGACTTTAAACAAGACTGTTGTATAGAAAAAGGTATCTGTTAGCCAGTTTACAATTGAGTTTGTTTCCTGGCTGAGAAATAGGGGAGCAGAAGGAAAATAAGGAAAAAAGTGTGTTAAGATACTTACAAATATAACTCATTGAACTTTAATAGCCTCCTTAAAGTAATTGGGCTTTCTTATCACTATTATTTTAGAGATGGCTCTGCTGTGGAAATCGTCGGACTGTGCAAGTCGACTGTTCGCTGGTTGCTAGAGTTATCTGGGAAAAACATATTTCCATTCCATGGAGTCACTGTAAAAAGACATGGTAAAAAGAGGCACCATCTCATAATTGTATTACTGGGATATAAAAATAACTGAATCAGTGAAACTGTGACCATATAATCTGGGATGATTATCAAATTACCCAAGAAGGTTTAGGAGTAAAAGGGGAATAACTTGGGAAAGTATCTTATATGATTAGAATTTTTTTGTTACTATAAAAATTTATTAAAAGTTGATACTGTCTTCTCAATATTTCAAATAGCTTATTTCATGGATTACAAAGGAATTTTGGGATCTGAATGCCTTTTCTCAAAATGGCTATATGTGGTAATATTACTATGTATTATTATGGTTGTGTCATTCATTACAAGAATGCAAAGTAAAATCATGCAGGATACATGTCTTTATTTTCCCTTTCTGATTTTCTCCCCAATATTCACAACACAAAAAAACCCTGCCTGGGAATATTTATGTAGATATCATTGGAAGTCCTCTATATTTTAGAGGGAATACTCTTCTAATTATAAAATTACTTTAAGCATACCCAGCCCAAGTGGGTATGTGCCCTGTAAAGACTGTTGTGCTAGCCTCCTTAGAAGTTTCAATGTGTTCTGTGAACTGTAGAATTGGCCTAAATGTGGGGAATCAGCAGCTGGAGAGAGCTGATCCTAATTCTACTTGTGTTAAGTGTTGGGAATTTGGAAAGCCTACTTCTGGTTTAGCCACTGTGGCTGTTGTCAGAAAATGAAAGCTGTATGTAATATCTTCCAGGAAAGGAGGAAATTATCACATATGATGAGTGGAACAGGAAAATTCAAGGACACTTTGAAAGGCTGTTCTTCGTCTCCGAGAATCCAGCAGATCCCAATGAAAAACATCCAGATCTCGTTCACAAACGTGGAATTTATAAGGACAGCTATGGAGCTTCGAGTCCATGGTGCGATTACCAACTCAGGCCAAATTTTACAATAGCAATGGTTGTGGTAAGTGAGGGGGAGCAGGAGGACTTGGCTCTTAAAATGGTCTTTATAATTGAACTAAGCTTGCATTGTAAGGTCCATCTGCATGACACTATATCAGGAACCTTGCTTAGAATAACTTTTTAAAAGCTTTTCCCCGCCCCATGCTTTTAATATTGATCCATCTTGAACTATCTCCTAAAAAAACAGCATGACAGGACTTTCTGGTTTGCAGTGTTCACAGTATTCAGAATGTCCTTCAGGGTAGGTCTGGAAGGCCACTATTCTTGTCAAATTGGCCAAAAAGCCTGAGCTACTATTGCGTTTGTAAAGAGGTTCAGTAGTAATACTTGACAAGTGCATTTAAAATTAAAATTGAAAAAAAGCACTGGATAGCTTCTGTCTCCTTATTCTTATTTATATATTCTGGAAGTTCATTCAGTCCTATAAAAGTCTGGCTTTTTATTATCTTCTGCATTTGAATACACAGTTCTACATGTGTATATGCACAGAGATTATTCATTAAATGTTTATTATTTTGTTAGGCCCCAGAGTTGTTCACACCTGAGAAAGCTTGGAAAGCTCTGCAAATAGCAGAGGAAAAACTACTTGGTCCATTAGGCATGAAAACCTTAGATCCAGAGTAAGTACAGTAGAGATAAGAGTAAGTGTTAATTAAAAAACAGGACAGTAGGAATTATTTGATGTTGGAAGGGGAGTGGGAGGGAGGTAGTGCATAAAGTCCTTATATCTGTGAAATAAGGCTGCAGGAAGTACTTTCGGAACAATTGCCTTTCTGTTCTAAAAGTCCATGCAGTTGATTTTTTTTTTTTTTTTTAATGTGGACAATGACCAAGTGGTTTTGGATGCCACACAGTAAGCAAGTCAAATTTGTTATCATAAAAGATGTTGAATTTGCATCTTGGGACATACTTATATATGATGCGGTGTACAGCACTACAGTTTGAGTAAAAGCATTAGGGCAAAATTAAGAAGCCCTTCCAAGACATGAACCATTTTCCTACTAGTTTAAACCATGTCATGTAAAATACAGAACCTGGTGGAGACCTCCCTAACTTAACCATCATGAAACGTAAATGCTGTGACAAATCTTCTGGTTAATTTCTGTTTTCCTTTTCTGTGTATCACTTTTGTTAATGCTTTGTTTGCATAATCCATATTTTCTTTCTTGCAGTGATATGGTGTACTGTGGAGTATATGATAATGCTCTTGACAATGACAACTACAATATAGCCAAAGGTTTTAATTATCACCAAGGACCTGTAAGAGCCAGTTCCTTCAATTCTAGAAAAAGTGTTGTCACCTTTTCAAACTGACTGCTTTAATAATTCTCTTTTCATTCCTTGTTTAGGAATGGCTGTGGCCAATTGGGTATTTTCTTCGTGCCAAATTGTACTACTCCAGGTTGATTGGTCCAGAGATATATACAAAAACTGTAGTTATGATTAAGAATGTTCTTTCTCGTCACTATGTTCATCTTGAAAGGTAAGATACCTAACTCAGTCTAAATATTAGTTCTACCTAGCATATATATGGTCAAATTTCATGTAGAAGTATGGATTTACAATATGAACGGATATTGCAGATTTCAAGTCAGGCTTCTAGTACAGGTGACATCTAGTGCCTTTCATAGATTGCAGAATTACTTACACTCATGTGAAGACTGGATGAAATAAATCTTATGTAAAAATTAGGATATTAGGATCTAATTTCAGAAAAAAATGTTGGTGTGTTGTTTTTTTAAAAAATAAAAATATTTTAAAACAACTTTTATAAGTTATTAGTTAAAGGGCTAGTAGTGACATTAAAATTGCAGCAGGTAAGATGATGCAAAATATTGTTAGGATTTCTTGTGTTGTAAGTGAAGAAACTAAGATTCTGAAACTATCATACTAATAACCTTGCTATTCTAAGAAGACAGAGGAACTTTCATTTTGAGTTCTCTGTCCAATCAAACGCCATTTTTCCACTTTTGTTGTCTCATTATATTTTTAATTGCTAAGGATTTCAGACAGATTAACACAAGCAAAACATCTTTCCCTTATTATCTCTTCCATGTAATATGCATTTATTTGTACCCAAGAGAGTAATTCAGTAGGACAGGTTGTGACAGAAGGGTTTGTCAAAAGGAAGAAAAGGGATTTGTTAAGCAACATTTTGCCTTACACAGTGTCTTGTTTGAGTCTCTTGTTTGGCTGTATCGCAACTTAGTTTGGTGACATTTTTTGGTGTTTTTCTGTCTTATAGTATTTCCTGGTGTACAGAATAATTAATGAAGCAACAGGCTATACTTACGAGTATTTCTATGAGTATGTGGGTTTGTGGGTTTTTTCATTCCTGTGGAGGCAGGAAAAAAAGGTTTTGTAGTCATGCTACCTTCCAGATGTTATCACTTTTTAGTATCATAATCAATTTCAAGTGTGGTTTGAATACTATTCAGTTGACAGAGGTCATCAGTATTCTTTCAAATGCGAAACTACCTGCATGAGAAACAGGAGCAACACACCAGTAGCGTAAGTTCAGTTATTATTATAGCAGAGTCTGATTTGAAGAAGAGACACCTCCACTGATTTCTAGCTGCAGGAGAAAAAAATATTAATTAGATTTTAATTTTTAAAGGTCATACTGTGCCTGTAGGAGAGCAGACTTTCAGTTGTACTATTCAGTTTGCGACTGAGTTAGTCTTTTAAAAGCTTTTAAAATGAAATGTTCTTTTAATTTCAATGTATAACAATAATACTTCTGTTTTCTTTTATTAGATCATCCTGGAAAGGGCTTCCAGAACTAACCAATGAAAATGGACAGTATTGTCCTTTTAGCTGTGAAACTCAGGCCTGGTCAATTGGTGTTATCCTTGAAATCCTTTATGACTTGTAAAAGTTAATTTTGGTTGATTTGGTGAAACTTCTGTGGTCTTATTATTGGGCATAAATGAACACTTGGCATACACTGCAAGGGAAATCAACTGTTCTGCACAATCACTTAAGCTGTGTCCTGACTTTCAAAGATGCTGAATGCCAGCAGCTCCTGGGCCCTATAACTGTGGGGCCAGGCCATGACAATAAAATAAAACTGCAGTGCACACTTGATGCAGAAACTTTTAGTAAGGAGCAATTTTAAGAATATGCACAAACTTAATTTTATGTAGCTTTGGTTTTTTAGCCTTTTCAAATCAAAAACTTAATGTAACAAAGTGAAGTAGCTCTTTCCTGAGCTAAAAATGAGTAGCACAGCTCTTATGTTTTTTTTTCTTTGTCTCTTAAAGAGTAAATGGATGTTTTGCAAATGCACGCTTAAAGGGGAGTAGACTAACCTCTAGCTCTGAGTATGGCATGCTTTGTGCTCTAGCACCATACATTAATGAAGGCATAATATGTTCTCTTCATTGAACTGTACTATGGGGATTTTTTCTGTTTGTGTTCAGTTGAACACTTCCCTAAGCAACCGCAAAAATGAAGTGTATGAATCCTTCACTAAACCAACCTTTAAAGTTATATATAAAATTTTGAAGACTTTACTTTTAGACTTATTTCAAGCAATGATAAGGTAATATTCTGTTAATCTATCTTTAGATTTATTTAATACTGTGAGCCATGTAGCAAACCTGCTTCATTTTTTCATTTAAATCTGGTTTTCTCCATGGGTAATTAATAAGAAATGTGCCTACAATGCACAGCCTGTATGTTAGGGGAGGCCAAAGATAAGTCAATGTGCTTGACTGCTTAATTAAATTAATTTATTGAAGAGATATGTTCACCTCAGGCCTTTATTCTTGGGAAAATCCTAGCTCTGTTGAAGCAGGTGAAAATGCTTAACATCCATGGAAAGACATATTGGCCTAGCAACAGAGAGGAGTATACAGGGTTTCTGGGCCTTTAGAAATTACGCCAATAACAATAAGCTTGCTACCTCTATGTGGTGTCCTTTGGGAACAAATTCAGTGAACGTGATGCAAAACATTTTTTCATATTTGGATCCTGCATGCCCTTAAGTACAGTTCAATGTTCCCAAACTGAAGGGTGGTTAACAGACGTTGCAGTTGGTAATTCTCAACTCAATTCATACAGTTTTTCCATCTTATTGCAATGAACAGGCAGAGGGTGAGGTTGACAACACTCCCCACATCACAGAGCAGGAAAGCAAAAGCACTGTTGCATTTTCTAATGTTAAACAACGCATGCTGAAAGAATATTCAGGGTGTAATTATAATGCACTGAAACACGCAGAGCGAGATTTTATCATATCTGTATTTTAACGTTTCTGTATCTTGTCTGAAGTACAGTGCACATGTGCCGTCTTGTTCAGGGAGATGTATTACAGATACATGTGAGGGCAGGTTAACAGAGACGTGAATTGTAAGAAGTGGCCGTATTCACACTATTTATTTGAACAGTTAGTAAATATTTGAACTGCCTTGTTGAAGTGTTCAGTCCTTAGAAGTTATAACTAGGAAAGGTCTGTGTTATACGTGAACTTTTGAGCTGCTGCCATACATGGGTTGGGAAATTTTTATTTTCTCGAATGCATGAGAAATGTCATTTGATCAAAAATGTTACTGAAATGTCAGCTACAGATTATTTTTTTAATGTGCAAGAGGCATATAAAATATTTTTCATACTGCACTGAACTTTCCAAAATGCTTGATAATGATATTAAGGTTTATGTCCTACTGTATCACTACCTTTTTATTGTTCTCCTAGATATTTGTTTCTTGTTTATTGTTTCAAGGTAATGCTTTATAGCTCCTTTGGCTTAGAAAGCACGAACAAGATGGCAGAAAAAATTGGTCTTCATGAAAACATTTTAAAATCGGAAGTGCAGCTTAAGAGCTATGACTGTTGAAAAAGATTTCCACCGGCTAACCAAATTATACACATTGGCAATAACACTCTTTAAGTGTTGGAAAAAAAAACATGAGAAAATTTTCATCAAGACCTTCCTATGTTATGTGCAGATTACTTTCCACTGTTTTTCAAACTGCACTGCTGATAGAGACTGCATATTTGTCATTGCTAGGAGTTTTTGTCTAATTTAATAGTAAAATTTTAAAGATAAATCACCACTGTGTACACAAAAATACATATGGAGCTTCTAAACATGCCCATTTATAATGTTGCTTCTGCACTGATTAGTTGAGCATAGTTTTAGTGACAAATATTTTAAATAGGGAAAAAATATGTATCGGTTGACTTTGCTGTTAAGTAGCAACAAAAGTGAGATTTAAGGTTATTAACTTTTGGGGGGGGGTGATTTATTGGTTTGGGATTTTTTCTTTTTTTTTTTTTCTCAAAAAGCTACTCAACACTTTGTCAAGCCAGACAGTTTAAAAATGAAGAGGGAAGAAAACAATGTTAAATCTAACATATAACACGAGCTGTTATTCATCTAGATAAAGTCATTATCCCCTGAAAATAGATGACTTATCTTGACTGATCCTGGGATGTATTTTCATTTATTAGTATCATTTATATTTTGCATTCAAAAGCTTCTAGTAATGTGAAGTTATAATTGATAAAATATCTTTTAGAAATAAACTAAAGAACTCAGTAACAACTGTGCATCCATTGTGTTCCAGTTGGTGTGCTTTGATCTGTATTGTCATGTGGGTTTTTTCCCTCCCAGTTGAAATAATTTAAACTGTTACCAGTGTTCACACAGTTAATAGCTCTTGATTTATTCAAAGATGATTGAGAATTCAAGTAAACTAATGTATCATTCTCACACTGCATGTTGTAATGTAAAATGGAATCATATTTTACATGTATGTCTATCACAGCAACAACCGATTTTAGAAAATGTCATTATTCATTTCTGAAATGCACAAAATAAAATTCTTTAATTCAGAGTTAATGTTTTCATGTGAGTGATTGGGAAAATAAGTCAAACTTTAGGGCTGGTGTTGTTTGTTCACTTGCAATTTTACATACACGAGAGAGATCACTAAATCTTCAGGTCAAACACTAATAACAAGGAGTCCTAACACTAGTCAACTTTTTTAAAAATGGCATAAATTGAGCCCTATATGTAGATTCTGGTGTTGGTGTCGATGTCAGCTGTCTCAGCTGGGTTTTGAATTGGGTTTAGGCTAGAAGAGTTCTGCATGTGTCTTCTCCTGTAAATTAGCCAAGAGGACAATCCTGATTAACTGATTTACAGCTGCCCAAGTGCTACATAGGAATTAACTTTCAGTGCAGAATTCCTATCACGATAAAGAAGGCATTCTCACTTTTCGGCTCTGCTTTGTGAAATCCTACATCACAGGTGCCTGGTGTACTTGAATGTGTTTTGCAGCTACCCCATTTCAGGCAGCTCAGTCGAGGAAAAGATGGATGAAGTGTCAGTGCCGACTGGCAGGTGTCTCCTGAAAGCTCCGTGGCGATTGCAGGTGGCCCTGGGGGAAGGTGAGCGCTGCCCGCCTTGCCGTGTGAGGGAGGGGAGGAGCAGGACCCTCCCTCCAGAGCCAGGGAGGGGCAGACCGCCCGTCAGTCCCACACCTGGGGAAGCGCTTCCCTCCCCGGGCGGCCGGGCAGCGCATCCCGGGAGAGCATCCCGCGCTGCCCGGGAGAGCCGCTGGAACGGCCCCCGTCGGCGGGGAGCGTCTGCTTGCTTTTCAGGTGTGCCTGGAAACTGTAAGAAGGGACATATATTTGCCTACGATCGTTCGTGGGGGTGTGCGAGCGCGGGAGCTCCCCAGCTGTGGTGGGTGTGAGGGCGAGCTCAGCGCTGGGACACAGGCGCGGTCTGTGAGGCTTCCCCCTGCGCTTGGTACTTAGAGAAGGTGCTAAATTAAAGCACAGGTTTCCTAGCTCTGTATTTTACCTTCAAGTGCAGCTGACCAAGTAGAGCAATGGCCATTTGAAACGGGAAATAACTGATTTCAGAGCATGAGCAGCTGAACAAGGCCCTAATTCCCTGTTGCTTGTTTTAGTAATTACAGTAAGATCCAGTAGCACTTCCCTTTCCTTTGTCCATGTGTGTGCCACAGCGATAACTCACACAACTTAGACAGAGACATTATTTTTCATATAATGCCTTTTTTCAATGAGAATGAAAGTTGGCCCTGAAAGAAGAGAATTGTGCTGCAGCCCGACAAGGGTCTGAAGTTGGGTGACCTGGGCTCTAGATACCAGTGGAGGTAAGTTTCTCATATTAAATTTTCTAACAGACATGGAGTTCTGTATTTCTGAGTTCTGAGTCTGACTTTGGCAAATAAACTGGAGTTTAATTTTGTGTAGTGATAAGAAACATAAGATGCTGTCTTCAGTTCTAAAGGAAGAAAGATATTTGCAGTAATGTGAGTCACAGACAATTAAAGTATGATGGGTTAGACTGGGATTAAGTGATAATGGTTGAAGTCCTTTTTTAGAAAAGGAATTTTTAGAGTCACAATCGCATCTAAAAATTTAGAAAAGCAAAAGAAAGATTTATTTCTTGCAAGTGATCTCAAGGGAAAGGTTTCTACAAAACACTGTTCTTTTGTGGATATGTTCCAGAGCTGGGTTTTTTTCAATTTCTTTGTTCCTGTGGCCGTTGTCTATAAGGGCCCCACATGCAGCCTAGAGCTGGAGAGGGGTACCTGCTCTAATAGTATGTAAGGAAAAATGGGTTCCAAATGCAGGAATAAGGCTCGCAGCTACTTATGTAGCACCCTGAAGAGTAGCAAACTAATGAAGTAAGTCTTAGCAAGATCAAGAGCCAATGCTGGAGGGCAGTAGTAGGGTAAGTATTGTCAAGATGTGTGTAGTATTATGCCTAAGGAGAGCTGGGGATAGGATTTGAAGTAAGGTAGTGTATAAATCTTGTGGATGTGAATGATGATTTAAGTATCAGGGATGACAGGTTAGAAGAGATCTTACTTCTTGAATGTATGCTAGTCCAGAGACTAGCACGGTGGGCTGGCTGGAGGTAAACATCTCCGTAGAAAGCTGGGGTGATAGATCGGGTAAGAATAGTGCAACTTGCTATCATAGCTGAAAAAATAACATTTCCAGCTTCGTAGCAGAGGGGGGCGCCAGCCCCGCTCCTTCGGCCGTGCTGGCTCAGGCTCGGCAGGGCTGGACCGACTCAGCTCTCCCTCGGAGACTGGCATTACTGTACAGCCACGCTTGCTTTGCTGTCTTCTGGTGGCTCGAGTTTCCATTGCCATAGGTCAAAATCATCATATTTAAAAAAAGAAATGTTTAGAAAATTTTATATATTCTATATTCCCATATAGGGGAATAGGAAAGGAATAGATCTTTGATAGTTTGATGTTTTAGTGACAGTGATGTTTTAAAGGGATAACTGGAAATAATGAGTAGATTTCAGTATTAAAAGACTCAGTAGTCTGTTTCTCTAGTTTATTGCAAAATTAAAGAGTTTATTTATCTCCTAAAGATCAGGAAATGCTAGGATATGAAACCAGGTGTATGTTAGACATTGATTTATTATTTACATCATAGTTCATCTAATGAATGCTCGTGCTTTTTCTGTTTCCTTGTATGTTTTGTTTATGTACAAATAAATTTAGTGTTAAAACTGAGAATAATTTGGCCTGTGCAATCTTTCAGTATAATGGTGTGTATTCTAACTCAAGTATTTTATTACCTGGGTTGTTTTTTTTAATGGCATTCACCTTACACAGCAGTTTTCTAGGAATCAATTTGAAACAGTGAAGCTAAAAATTATGAAACTTTAATAGAAAATTAATAATTTGGGAACCAGAAAAAGTGTTAGTGCATAGATTTAGTTGTCAGAGTTTGCTTTGAACGCTTCTGTTCTCAGAGAGTATGAAAGATTTTTAGGCCTGAGACTGATGTTGTGATATTGTTAGACAAAGGTAATTGTAAGGCTGTACTCGAGGAATGAAGTCCAGTAAACAGAGAAGTCTGGATAAGAATACCAGCAGTAGGAATGAATCTAAGTAAAGTCAGACACTGAGACATAGTAAGAAAAAAAGAATAAAAACAGTGATATTAAATGCTGGATAATTTAAAGCAGTTCAGAACAGCTTTACATAAAATAAAATATAATTTAAAAAAAAGATAAATGTACAGAATCTCTAGCTGAAAAAGTCCGGATGCATCAGTCCCACACCTTTAAGCTCTAGACACCAAATTTGTGTATTTTTAACAGCCTACATTTTCCATTAGTTGTTCCAGTTACTGAAGCTGGGTGGGAACACCCACATTTTCCAAGTAATTTTGTAATTTGTAAAGCCTGTAATCAGGCCTACTGTGACAGCTGTTCAAGACATGGTTTGGTTTTCTTGTAATAACTGTCTGGCTAGTACTGCTTCAGGTCTCTCTGCAGGCCTCTGAAGGGCCACATTAATGTGTTTGTGTTTAGTACAGTTAGGTTACTCTAGAGCTTTTCCAAGGCCTCCAGGCACCAGTTAAATTTAAAGCACCAGATGCTATTATCAGCTGGATCAGAGTAAATGTAGAGTAATTTAATTTTCATGCTTTGAGTAACTGAAGTAACTTTTGCATGTTTATACACCTTTGCAAACAACAGTTAAAAGTATAAATCAGATGTATTAATGCAATTGCTTTTTCCAGGGTAGGGGAGCCTACACTGTGATAGGACTCATTGTCACAATAGTCCTTAAAGTGGTCATTGCCTTCCTAGTTAGCAACTTTGCAGGAATCTGACAGAACATACTCAAAATTCTGCTGTAATCAAAAACTTCATAGAATTTTGTACTTTGCATTTATCGAACTGGAGAAAACATTCTCTTCAAGAATATTAAAAGCAAATAAAACCTGGTTGATAATAAGATGTATGTGGTAGTAGTAGCAGACTGATGTTCCTCTGGTTATTTCTATAATGATTTCAAAGATGACCTTACAAAAATTTCTTAAAAACAGTAGGGTTTGGAAATTCATACTTGTGTTGTTAAAAAGTTTTTGTTTGTCTGTGCTGGAAGATTGACTAGAGAAGTTTGAAAGTTATAATATTTAAAAAGTAAATGTGTCTTGTGTACAATAAATGTGTAGTTCAGTAACCGAAATAAGAAGCCTTCAGTCAAGTAATTAAACCTTTCTTCCAAATTTCAGCAGATACTTTTTATTAGTGATGAAGTAATTGTTCTAAACTGAATATTCCTTTTGAATGTCATCTTGTTTCCTATCCTTCTCCCTGATTTCACTTCATATAAAATGCTCCTTTATTTGCAGGGAGTGGGGTGTTTCTACTGCCAGAATTCAAATTATAAAGTATTTAAATATTTGTTTAGAGGGAGACCTGCCATATTGCTCTTTCAGAACACAAATGATGGAGAGGGAGAAGCTGCAGTTTAATGTTTGGCTATGCCTGCCAGAGGGTCTATATGACCCTGTGTTTCAGTGGAGCAGGCAACGCAGTCATAGGGCTCTACTGGTGTTACACCAAAATGGAACAACAGTCTAACTCAGAGTTCTGAACCACAGAAGGAAAGAGCATTTTCCTCTTGACTAAAGTCAAAATTCTGCATTATTTTGTCAGCCCTGTTTCTAGCTCTTTGGCCAGTCCACTATGGTGTCTTAAAGTAGACCCAATGTCTCCATCCTTTACCCTTCTTCAGCAGTAGCGAACCTGCTGTTGTGAATTTCACCCACAAGTCACCAAAACGTCACTGGAAACGTAAGTACTACATCAGACTCTAAGGTTTCATGTGCTTGAATGTCACATTTTAAAGTCTTTTGTTGTCATATACAGAAGTAACTCAGAATAGTAATTACTGCACTAGTATCTTTTGTCTCATAAATTTAATTCTTAGCGTACTCTATTTAACTTGCTATAATTATATACTCAATGTACTGCTAATAAATATACTCTTTCAACATGTATGTGTGTTTGATGTATATGTATTTTCAAACATGAGGGAAAGCAGAAGTGATTTTTACTATTAATACTTTATTAAATATTGTATTACATTAAAATTTTTGTTATGAAACTGACATGAGGATGCTTTGAAATGCCAAATGGTTGTGATGGTGATTAGCACACACCACTCACACTAGTATGTTTCTGATGCTTAAAATTAAAGGATTGCTCTAAATTAACTGAAGGGCCATTGGAGACGTCTCTGTGCCCTATCCTTCCTTTCTTGGAAAATTGTGACTGCTGTACCCTGAGAACTTTTGGTATCTTCAGGACATGTGGAAAGTGGATGACAGCTAGTGTTAGCTGGTGCATGCACTTCTTTTTGGAAAGTTTTGGTCTTTTTTTCCTACTCTGTCATTTTCATTTTCATAACTGCCCTTCACAGTTAATCAATAACCTTTTACTACTGAAAACAAAAATACTAGTAACCAAACTCCTACTTGTCTGAATAGGTACCTAAGCCTAGAACCATTGATTTTGCTGCCACTCTAAATATTGCTATCATCAGGATTCTTGATATGTAACCCTACTGTATGTGTGCCAGGGATAACACAGCAGTTTACACCATGCTGTTGCTTTGCAGTAGGGCTGCAGGTCTGCTTGTGAATGTGCCTTTAGACTGCACTACCTATAGATAAATATTTAGCTATAAAAAATGAATACTTATCTCCTACAATGTACAGCTCCTTTATTACCACATCTGTCATATCATATGTTTAGCCATCAGGAAACCTCACAGCCTACACTCATCTCTGACCTAACTTTACACAGCTTTCTGGGCACTGTTTCAAGTATGATCTTCAAACTGAATTCTGAAATGCGTCACAAAGGTTTCCAGGACACTTCTTATATGAAAGTTATGTCTATATATTATATGCAGGCTGGTTTTTTAATAGATTATTCTATATTTTAGATCTTTGGATGTGTAGGCCAAAGGTATGTAGACTATGATAAAAAAGCCATTTCTATTGCTATTACTGGAAGCCACAGACTTCTTTGTTTTACTTTCGCATTGAAAGTATTCAAATGTTAAAAAAAAAAAAATTCCTTAAGTTAAAGGTGAAAGTTGTGAAACTTAAATTTGAAGCTGAAAGTATCTGGTGCCACAGCTAAATCCTGCACACTAATTACTATGAGATGTATGTTCTTCCTCAGGTGGTACTTCTGACTTGATATGTGTTTGTATTTTCCTTTTTTCCCTTTTTCTATGCCTTTTTTCAGTTGTCTCTTTATTCCCAGTTGCATTACTTCATTTGAATTAATGTTGAGAGCAGTGGCCTAGTTTCAAGTATCTAGTTAATATGTTGCACTGTGGATGTAGATATGTTTTAGCCCTTTGACAGCAGACATGCAAAGGCACATTTATGCATCAGCAGCACAAACAATAGTGTGACTATGCGGCTGTAGCAGATACTAGAATATATTTTTCTTGGGTTGCTGCAGAAATTCTCACTTAGTACTTTGTGAATGACTGCAGGGTGGTGAATCACTGCAAAAAGGTCCTTAGACAACTGACCTTGAGTTGACTCTCTAAAATATTTTCACTTGCTAGACCTAATTAAAGGATGCATTAAAGTTATTTATATTACTGTTTCTCTATAATTACAGTTGCTCTAAGAATGCTGTTCTTTTGTGAAAGGGTGATAAGGTGATAAGAAATAGCATGTCTTTCATACTGTGGATAACATCATATTTAGCTTGAACATCTTTAAATTAATGTATTGTAGTGAATTAGTACTGCTCCCTAAGGATGGTTTATATTATCATTGTGTTCAAATGTATTGCAAAAAATAATGCATTATGTAAGGAATTCATTTAATGAATGGGACATCAGATTGAGGGAACCCAAAAAAATTAATTTCCCAGTCCTCATGAGCAAGAACTCTCCCTGACTGTAGGGATCTCATGGCCCTAAGAAGTCTGGGCAGTAGATTTATAGTGCAGAGCAAAAATCCTAAAAAATACCAGAAGAATAAGAGGACTTACAAGTTATATTTGCCAGACATGCTACACAGGAACTTACTGCTCTGGCTCTCTGTATGCCCTGTCACTCCAGGTCTAGCACAGCAGTGAGGGACCCTATACTCACAACAGGCTTGATGGTCAGCAGATTCTTTGTGGAACCATCATAGCAAAAAAATCCCACTGAAGACCAGGAGTGGCCTATGACCTGCACTCAGCCCAATGAAGCACTGTAGTAAAAAGCCTGATTTGCACTACTTACTCCTAAGAGTATTCATCACCATCTTATTACATTTATCGTCATTTATAAAAGCTGCCGAGCACTGTGTCATCTGCTTACAACTGAATCTGATACCTTGGGCTCTTCCAAGTGTGGTGTTTGCAGGTTGTAGCAAGAGCAGGGATTTGTGCAATATGGAAAGCTAATACAGAGCATAGTTTTTACTTTTAACATGGGTACTACTTCATTAGAACTGGGGGTGGGCCAACAGTAATAAAGACAACTGAGAAATCACACAGGGTTTAACACAGGATTTTTTAATGGTGATTATAACATAGGTGCCCAATTAGGTAGACAACTAAGAGCACTTCTGATTGGTCTTGAAGATTACATCAGGTTGTTGAACTGCAACCAAAAGAGCTGAGGTTTCTGTATTTTGGGTGAGAGTTTTGTGGGTTTGTTTGGTTTTTTTATACAGACTAGGAAGAATACTGGCACGCATGAAATTCTTGCTGCTTTCCCATCTTGTTAACATTAACACAGTGGTTATTAACTTCAGCAGCTTATGGCTGTGCAGCAGTGCTTTTTCTTCCTTAAAATACGCATCCATTCTGGAATTCTGCCTCTTATCCACAGATGTTTGGGAGATAAGACATTATATCATTTGTTAAACTTGAGTTATGAGATGGTAGCATTATGTCGATATTTATTTATTTACTTACTTATATGTTTGTTTATATGTGCTGATACCATTACACAGATGTAGCACAGCTTCTACTTGGACTGGAAAGCAAAACATAGCTGCAGCATAAAATGGTCATTTCTATGTGTGGCATTTAACTTTGAGTATGTCAGAAAACAAACAAACAAACAAAAAATAAAATGCAGTCTTGTGTTAGCAAGATAGCATTGGGCATTCCTGGGAATGCAAGAGTTTAGTGGTCAGTAGGAACGTAAAACATTAGATCAGAAGCGTCATGGAGCTCAATTTCCGACTTTGTACAATTTATTTTGTCTCTCAAGTGTATGATAGGGCTTTAACATTCCACGTAGAGGGGCTTTTAAATCTTGTATTGTGAGGTTAACACCTAGTACATCTTTGTCGTTCTAATAGGATACTGTGTCTCTGACTGTTCCCTTCATTAGAGTCACCTCCTTCTCCTCCCTGACCTCTGGCTAAATGGAGGAGTGGATTACTAGCAGAGGAATGTAACACTTCCAATTTGCCACGTAGGTGGTAATTGCTGCGTTCCAAGGAGGTTACCACAGAAAAATCCTCAGAGACACACGTACCTCAAGTAGAAAGAAAGTACAGCTTTGCTTCCAGAGTTTGTTAAAGTTATAAATCATGTTTAGTGTGACTCTTCGTGTACTTTAACTTAGCTGTGTCAACTCTAAGAGAAACCAAATAAACAAGTATCTGTCTTCTCAGGTGGCCAGCTTCTCACGCTAGTTTTCCCTGCTAGTCCTAATAGAAAGTAATTATTATGACCTCAACCATTTCCTTTTCCTCACCTTCCTATTTTCCATTGCACAACTATAATTATTGATTATACCTAATTAGGATTCATTGTGCTTCAAAGATATAATACTTGGTCTCTGCCTCCAAAAGCCAATAATCTTACATTGAGGCTTAATATCATGAATAATAACAATAGACAAGAGGTCAAGTAGATGGAAGGACAAGAGTGACCACTTCAAAAACACGTGATCTTTATCTTACTTAACCAGATATTTGTAATTAAGTAAAGTCTGAGTTCAAAGCATTTTCATGACTAGTATATGGAAGGGAATACTACCAGTGTGACGTTTATTTATTTATTTCAGAAAAATATGCTATCTTGAGGGCAGCAGTGTTTATCCAATGCAGATAGCACATTCACTGGTCTTGCATACACGCCAGGGACTCCTTCCTTGCACTGCACCAAAAGGTACCCAGTGAATCATACTTCCCTGTAAACAGGTTCTGGTTAGATGCCTGTCTCTCACCTGTTTGGAGCTGTTTGTTGCTGTGTTGTCTCCAGTTCATTTGTGCATTTTCTTCTGTGCTCAGATCTCTGTGTGCACCTTATATCCAGGGTTACGTGATACTGAAACAATTATATGTATTGGACTTTGTATATTGTGTTCCCATTGTCCTCCAAAACATATTCTCCTCTTCTAAATCCTAGGAGTTGTATGTATTCTCATGCTATTCCTTCATTTAGGAAATCCCATGTCATTGTATATGTGTCACTCATTTTGCCTTATATTGAATACTACATGGGAGACTAAAGAACCTAACAGTCAAGTACTTGAAAAAAAAGATTCTGTAGTCTAGTAAAAATTATATCATCTCTAGCTTGGTCTGTTGGATGGACAATTTTGGCCTGGTTAATCAAGCCTCAGGACTGAAAGTTTTGCCAGAAGGATATTATGGCTTATAAAATGACTTTGCCTGCTAAGAAGCTGGTATTTGCCACAGCTCATACAGAAAGACCATGTTCTGTCTAATGGAAGAGTCAGTGATGTTGTAGAAAAGGGATTAAGAGTGAAGAAAAAAAATGTAGGTCCTAGGTCCTCAGTAGACATGTTTTGCCTCTGGATCTATTGTCTGATATTATCACAGAATCAGCTAGGTTGGAAAAGACCTCTGAGATCATTGAGTCCAACCTTTGACCTAACACCACCTTGTCTGCTAGACCATGGCACTAAGTGCCACACCCACTCTCAAATACTTTAAGGGACGATGACTCTACCTCCTCCCTGAGCAGCCCATTCCAATGCCCAATCACTGTCTCTAAAGGATTTCTTCCTAATGTCTAACCTAAACTTCCCGTGGTGCAGCTTAAGGCTGTGTCCTCTTGTCCTACTTCTGGTTGCCTGGGAGAAGAGACTGATACCCACCTCCCTACCACCTCCTTTCAGGTAGTTGTAAAGAGTGATAAGGTCTCCCCTGAGCCTCCTCCTCTCTAGGTCTTCTTGGCCACCTGGGCACACTGCTGGCCCCTGTTCAGCTTCCTGTCACTCAGAACCCCCAGGTCCTTTTCTGCCCTGGCCACTGTCCAGCCACTTTGTCCTCAGCCTGTAGTGTAGGACCCAACACTTGGCCTTGTTGAACCACATACTGTTGGATTCAACCCACCTATCCAGCCTGTTCAGGTCCCTCTGCAGAGCCCTCCTGCCCTCCAGCAGGTCAACATTCCCCCACAACTCGGTGTCATCTGCAGATTTGCTAATGGTGAACTCGATCCCCTTATGTTAACTGTAATGTGCAGTCTTTTCACATTAGGCTCTATAGCTACTTGCACTACCAAAGCATGTATTACATTAGCTGTTTGGAGGCTTAATCTGTTAAAATTTTATCTATTACTGTACTTCTATCTATTGCCATGCAGTGGAAATGCCAAACAGAAGCTAGATGCTTTTGTTCTGAGAACAAATTGGTGAGCATTGTGAGGATAATGTTGGTAGGCATTACTAGGGTCTATCCCAATCAAACAGTTGCAGACTGGTGAGTATAGAAGTGCCTGCAAATGTAGGTATACTAAATATACTGCATTTCTAATTAAGTATTTCAGATATGATTTCAGGCATGCTTACTATTTTTTTTAAAAATGGGATACATTTTTCCAGTTCTTGGGAAATGACTATTGATAGAAAGTGAGTTGCTTTTTAGCTTGTAGTAGATTTCAAATTCACCATGAAAAAATGTTATGAATACAGAACAAAAATTGTTAGCCTACTATTCCTTACAGTGTCAGCTACTGAAGGAACGGTTATTCACCTGCTTCTGCTTTTGAAAGTGAAAATTCAGTGCAGCCCTGTTGACATAGCATCGTGAGAGCACATCCTGGGGCAACTTCGCACTGCAATGCAGAGTGAAAGGAAGTACTTGAGAAACTGTCAGGGAATACCTTTGAAACTATCTAGACTATGATCGACAAGTCCTGAGTGCCAAGACACATGTCCCAGTTCTGGCACCTCTGGAGACCTGTGAATATTAAACAGTAAACATCAGCTGCTTCTATTGACAAAGGCCACAGTTAAACAGTTTCTCTGTGGCCTTCTCTTGTGCCTTCCAAGTGTCTGTCAGCAAATTAATATATCTGTATTAAGGCTTCCTCTAGAAGTACCACAAGGGTGTTCTTGTGTTGATTATGAAGCCATAAACAGTCATAACCCTTGTTCTGGTAAGCTTGCTACATGTGCTTGGAAAAATATTTTTTTATTTATTTAATAGGTGTCTTTTTATAAATTTAAATAGTCTAAGTGATTGAAAATGATAATTCATTATCAAGTGAAATAAAACCTCTTCAAACTAGTCAGTTTATTAGGATTTTAGCCCAATAGATACATGCAGAGTCTCCATGTTACCCACTCACTGTAGGTCATCAGTAGCCTTCTGCAAAGAAACACAAATCTTTCACTGTCTTTCAATAAATCTTTGTGTTTAAATCACCAAAGTGAAGCTATTTCAGATGAACGAATGAAGCAGCTTCCAGACTCCAAAATACTTGAAAAGTCATTTACACTTACATAAAATGTGAAAATAGATTGCCACCAGGAATTTAATTAACTTGCACTAGAAGATTTCTTCTTGATACAGTATGACAGCTCTCTCTTACTAAAAGAGGGTGAACAGTTAGAGATGCTGATTCAGCATGAAAAAGGACCTGGTGGATTAGGCTGAGTTGGGCATAGCACAATTATTGCCAAGGTTAGATGCCCTGGAATGAGATCTGCGAAGGACCTTCTAGAAAGAGGAATAAGATAGATTTTGCTAAAATAAAGAATACAAGTGCTTCAGGAGTGACGCGAAAGTATACTCCTGGTCTGAACTATAGCAGACAGACCTTGCTTAGCATCAGGAGTCTGAGATGCCTGAGTCTGAGATGGAACTGTCCTAAGGAATTATCTGTTCTGGATTACACTTCACGTTCTCAGATTCCATTTTAGATCATTAAAAGTTTTCATTAAATTTTTGTTAGAATATTACTTGACAGTGACACATTTGTTTGGTTTGTTGGACAAATTTTTTTTTGCTCAGTCTTTGGTATTTGGACTTTTTAATCTACAGTCGAATTTACAAGCCATATTTCCTACATCCAGTCCGAGGCAGACAGACTCGGCCATAAGGGAGACTTTTTCAATTTTGGGGAAATTCTCCAACTTTCAGGACTTCTCAGGACAAGAGAGAAAATGAGTATCCTTTTATGTCATTGCATTCATGTTGTTTCTACTGCAAGTATAAATAGCTGGTTACTAAATTCTTATTTAATTAAGCTCTAGTTAAGCTATGATGCTTTTAGGAATAGGTATACCTTTACGAATCATCTTGATTTATAAGGCTAAAGATTCTACTGGTGGGGTTTGTTTGCTTGTTTTATACAGTGAAGCCAGCATAACTGATTTCTCATAATTAACCAGGTGACAATGATAGTATAGTTTCTAAAATCTCTAATGTATGAACTTTTCTGGATGCTGTCTTTCTAGGACTACTTTGTTCTAATTGTAATTTTGTTTCTATATTTTTTCTAAAAAGTCTTTGTTATTGTTGTGGGAATGGAATGGTTCTCTGAGAAAAGAGGCTATAGCAAAAACATTTGCTTCAGTTATTCTTTCCTCTGTGGCTCAAATTGCTGCATCTGTATGACAAGACCTTCATTTCATAGAAATTATCACTTAAGCGGTCATCTTTTAAAAATCAGAGTTAAATCAGAGTCTTTAATCTTATACATAATTTCAAGCACCAAAAATCTTAGAAGTAATCCAATAGTAATTACTTTAAATAAAAAAAAAATGTGCAGCTCTACTGACCAATGTGACTTCTCTCTTCCTGAGTCATTTGTGTTCTTCCTCATCATTTTCTGAAATAATATTTTCTGTCATCATGTTACTGTCAAGTGATTTTAGGATGAATCTACTTTGGAAACTGCAAAAATGGTTTGTATATAAAGTAGAAGAAGGAGTTATGATGCAATGCCACTTAATCAAGTCCTGAAATAATTATCACAGGACTGATTTCAGTGTAATAAGCTATCTGCAGAAATGATAATAAGTGTTGCTCAAGCCTGGCACACCTAACTTCTTGTTTCCCAAGCCATATAAATAAATAGTCTTCTTTGAGTATATAAGTGTATCCACACCTCTCATGTCACATTATTTATGAGCAAAGAAGGGTCCTTCATCTAGATTAGCAAATAAATGGAAGCAGACACCCTCCTATTTTGTAACACTAGGTATCATTTTGCTATGCCTGCAAGTAGAGAGTATAATTACCATTATCCTCTGTCACTGTAGGTGACATTGCTGTTACTGGTTCCCAGGCTTCATTTTTAGGAACTGAGTTTTATTCAATACCAGAAAAAAACCAGCCACTTTAAACTTCAGCTCAGTTAATTATACGTTTTCTTTCGCATCAAATTCAACCTTTTATTCCTTTTTTTTAGAAATACTTTTATTAGGAAAAATATTCTAAGAAATAGCTGATTCTCTACTTGTAAATTTGCTTCTGGTCTTTCCAATACACTAAATGTGCTATACATATAGTTTATAAATTTTAGCTTTGATAATGAAATTTATATTAGGCCCTCATACAGTAATGCAATGCTCTTAATTTTCACTCTTCATTAGCACTTCAGTTTTGTATGATCCACTGGATTTCTGTGTGTCAAGCAAATTATTTCTGAAATATTTAAGTTTTTCTCATTCTAAGGTCCAAAATAATATTAATAGGTCATATGTCATTAAGTAGGAATTAAGTCAAGATCCTAAGGTGTGTTACAAACTCCCACAGTCCAACTCAAGACTAAGCTGTCATCCATAACTTTGGAATGCAATAAATTATTTGCTTTATTGACCATTGATGAACTTGAAAAAAAGTTCATGGTTTAGAATTATCATCAGTTCAGAGTGAGATTTTGCAGTACAAGTCCAGGAAAGGGTAAATATCCTCCGATTGCTGCAAGATCTGTTCCTAACATTAATTGTAGGGTAAGTCTAAAGAAACTGTTGAAAACAGGATATGATGAAACCTGAAGCACTCCCTTGGCTCCCTCCCAAGTCCCTCCCTCCTCTTTCTATATTCTCTCTCAACATAAATAGCTGTGGCTCGTTGGAATCAGTGTGCCACTAATGCTACACTTTCTATTTTAGTTTCTGGGTTTCTGGGTTTCTCAGACTGGAGTCTGAGACTTAAATAGATGCCATTTTCAGCCATCTCCTGTATTTTTTACCTTTTTTCCTGATTTTGGAGAATATCTCAATTGTTATCCACCATTCATGTTTGTTTAGACAAAAATTCAGGGCTGTACTGGACCACTACTTCTTTAGGATGGTGAGAATTAAACCTGCTCTGGTGTTGTCCTAATAAACTCATGGTTTACTGTTCCAAACTTTTCATAATGGTCAAAATTGTCTAGCTTAGCAATGCTGCAGCCTGTGTACTTAGGTCTTGTATTACCCAAAAGTTAAAAAAACTGTTTCACAAGATTTCTGATATACAAGAGGAGAGTCTGACTAAAGTAAGAACATACCTAGAAGTTTGTATCTTGAAGGCATTCAGACATACATTTCCTGTTCTAGCGGTAAGTGGAAAATACTGCTCTGATTTACTAGTATTACCATTTTTGAAATATATTAGCAATTGTAATAAATTGTTATTTAACTGTATGAAATGTCTCTCTCAACTACTTACAAGAAGTCCAGTTTGTCATTTCCACAAGTGGCATTGCAGATCAATAGCATCAGGATGGCTAACATCCTAAGCCAGACCATGGGAACCATTACATTTTGATCCAATCTCAGTGTTGGTGGGAGGGAGTTTTACAGCAGAAGAGTTTTTCTTTAGCTAAGAAAGCGAAAGCACTGAGATTAGATCCAGGATTGCAAATTCAACCATACAAAGCTAAGAGGTTTCAAAGTAATAATCATTGTTCTCAGTATTTAAATCACTGACATTATTTTCAATTTGTGTTCATTATCTATTTTTTATTTGGGGCAAAAGCCTATCAGTTGGATGCCTCAAATGAATTTCTCCAGCATCTCTGTTTAATTTTTTTCTCATCTCCACATCATTTGCATGCAGCTGCCACAACATACTGGGGAACATGTCTATCCAACTAGTTACTGTTTTTGCAGTGAGGGAATTAGAGTTGAAGTTATCATTAACCAAGAGGCCAAAAAATTTTGTGATGTGTCTCCACTAGCATCACAATAAATCAAGGGACATCCCACTTCCCGAGGGCTCCAGGCGATCACCACACAGGTCAGTGTCAGCCCTTGAACTTCGTGATGAACCCTTCCAACAAAGTGGCCCTCTACAATTAAACAACAATTACACTCTTTCAAAGTATAAATTATAAATGTATAAAAATTTTAGTTACCTTGCAGCTAACCACATAAGCATTACAATTTGAGGTCTATTATATGTATGAATTATAAAGAAATTAAATTTTTTCTGCTCTAAACTTATTAAAATCATATGTCACGAACAAGAATTATAATGAAAATTATTTTTATGCTCTGAAATTATAAACTTCCTATAGTTACCTATTAAACATTTAATAATATAGGAAAAAGAGCAAATTTAATTCAGAGTGTAGATAGGTCACTGGTCATCTTATTGGTTATCTCTGTCTTGTTCTTTTAACTGTCTGCATGGGGGTTTACGTGGTTAGAAAATATAAAGCTTATGACTTTCTAAGAGCCCTCAATGCTCTTAGCAAAAGCTGACAGGGATAGAGCTGCGTGTGAAGGTAGTGGTTAGCAGTACTCTCAGTCCTTCAGAGCTGCTTTAGGGTCACTCAAACCTGAAGCTTTGTTAAAGGGGAAATTGCATGCTGCTTGCAATTCTTACTTCAGGGACACAGTCCAGTGCAATACTTGACTCTCTTTTCTCCCCTTTTACCTTTCTCAATTCAACCTTTATATAGTTCTGCCTGCTTAGCAAGGCACAAGAGTTTGTGCAATTGAAGAGCTCTACAATCTTGGCATGGTAGTTTCTGTAGCTGCATGGTATGGTATGTCCTTTATAATTTCACACAGTTCAAATTAGATGGAAAGGTAGTAAGCTGTAGAGTTTGAGAATGAGTTGGGCTGGCTACACAATATTTTTTCTTTTTTGTTCCACTCATCTAGCCAAATAGATTTCAAGAGCAAAATTCAAGGGAAAATACATAAACTGTAACTTCTTCCTTTAATGATTTAAATGCCTCATCACATTTTCATATATTTTTTTAATTTCTAATTTGCATGAACCTGTTGTACACATTCTTCTTCCCAACACTTTTTTTGAAGTGAGGTTTATTTTTGCTATATTCTACATACCATCTGCATGGTACCTTGTCCCTGTACAATCGTTCAGTGAGCATTTTGGTAGAAGAAATAGGCCAAATTTTAATACTCTCGGCCTTGCCCATTCCAGTTCATCCACTCCCAGCTGTGCATGCCTACTTTAGTCATGCCAAGCTCACATTTTTCTCCACTGAGTGTTAGATCCTGCTGGCAGACATTGTCTTCTGAGTTAAAAGTAGGGCTCCTTCTCAGCTGTAAATTTCTGTGTTGTTATAAGCAATGTGGATTTGTACAGACCTGTCAGTGAGATCAGCTTATACAGAGCAGTTACTGCATTCTTTTAGCAGAAAGTAAATATTTGGAACTTAGATGCCCTGATGTAATTCTACAACTAGAGATTCTAGAGTACAAACACATGCTAGAAAAGCCCCAGCTTTAGCAGGTGATCAACTTTAGGTGTTGGATAGGTCTTGTCACAGTTCATCATTGTTTAGATAGCTCATTGCCCTGTGCTTGACTGAATAATATGTGAACTTCAAAATTATTTCAAGATCTTATTTTTTTTTCCTGAACTATGGCTCTCCCACAGACAGAAAATGTATCCTAGGGAAAATTCAGTTAGGTTTCTAAAGCATTCTGAATTGAATGGACCAGTGCTACAGTTTGTAGTGCCGTCACTGAGGATTTAAGTGACCAGTATTAATTCCTTATCACAAATAAAATGAGGATTGCTATGATGGAAGCAGAAGCATTAGTTTCAAGTTGTTGTGCAGTCATCTTGACAACGTGAGTTGTTTGAGGTTGTAGGACACAGTCATCACATTTTTCATGGCCAAAAGCAGCTTAGAACACTATGTGATATCACACCATCTTCTCAATTAAAGGAATATAAACCTAAAAAAAAAGCCAAACCCTGCAAAAATTGATAAGAAGATGGGAGAGGATGAGACACTGGAGAGATGCAAAGCTTTGGGAAGTTAGAACTGCTGAGTATGTGTATCTAACATTAGATGCCTAAATCCACAGAGATGTTTCAAAAAGGTTATGTGGCTTTTTCTAGAGATTCTAAGCATCTGTAGTTTCCGCTGAATCAATGAATGAATTAGATCTTTTATCATAAATGTGTTCAGAATCCACAGATGCATTCCCATCTAAGATGTGAATGCCAGATATGGTAGTTCAAGAACCATTGTTTTCTAGCATATTAGAGGAGAAATCAACAAGAAACTATCATCTGGGCTACCATCTGTGATGTCTGTCTGTCACATGGTGGGATGTATTAATCTGTATCAGATTTCAAAACCCAGAGGCATGTTTCTAAATCAATTCTTTGTAGGCTGATATTGGCAGTGAGATTCTAGCACTAGGGAAACGATGTGCTATTTTCTAAGGAAGGTATCTCTTTCCACAGATTTACAGGATATTCACAACTCACCTGGATTTTGGGGTTCAGACAGTATGCATAGATACAAGTGAAGTAAAACACAAATTTCTCACTAAGTGACTCACTTGATTAGCTGGTCTTGTCTGTGTAATGCAGAATTGTGATGTTGATGTTACAAAGTGACTCTCCTATAACCTTCCCACCAAACTTAATCATGCTATTACTGTTTACTCTGACAGCAGCTTCTTTCCATCTAAGGAGCTCAGCACATTTCGCAACCATTAAGCCTCCCAATGAAATAGTTAAATGTCATTATCCCATTTTCTAGATGAGGCATATAGAGATTAATGACCTGTTAGAGTCATACAGGAAATTTGTGACAAAGCAAGGAATAGATGGTAGATCCTACATCTCTCATGCCTATTCTCTTCTTTTACAAAATTACTCTTTCTGTCCTCAAATAAAAGGCACTCCTGATTTTGGAACAGCACTACTAATGAGTGAACTTAAAAGCTCAATTATTGAATCAGTAGAAGAAAAATACCTAGAGCAGCTCTGCTTCTTTTCTACCAATATAATTAAGGAACTGTGATATTATTGGCATAGGATTGCTTTTAAATAAAAACAGGTGAGAATGCAAGAATCCTAGATCTCAATTTAAAGAAGAGGGAGGGGAAGGGGAATCTCAGCCATTTGAGGTAGCACCAGAAATTAGTATGACCAGCATAGAGGAAACGGCTGTTGATCTGGTCTTGAGTCTTACATATGGCAGGTCATTATTGGGCTTTATTATTTGGCTGTGCTGAATCCAGGTATTTCTGTTTAAACTGGGCAAAAGGCAGTGTTCACTGTGCGAACTTCAGTTTTTCACAGCCAAGGAAATCACCTGAACTAAGCCCACTAGCTATTCTGACACACAAACACAATTAAGTAATAAGATGTAAAATGCATCACATAAATGTTTACACATAAAGTATATCAGAGATTTTGTTTGGAAAGTTACTGTAAAAGTGAAATACTTTAGGATGAATATTTTAATTTTTTAGATTATTCTTGCTATTTTTTACTATAAGTTTATCACTTAGACATTCCCATCTGTAGTATAACACTGTCTATATAGAAGGCATTGTGTTATCTGTATGTGTGTGTGTATATATATATATGCACATGGTATGACATGAATTTATGAAAACTTAAGCTATTTTATATTGGAGAGGAAAGGAAGATGGAGGGTTTTAAGTGCAGGAGTAGAAATGGGAAGATTTGTGTCCTGAGAGAAATATGTATGAATCTTTGAAAATAATTACTGCATGTGTTTATTGTATGGCTTTTAGCCTACCTAGCTACTTAGTTTTAAATTAGAGGAGTCCATTAGGATGAATTACTAGCAGAGGTGAAAATAAAGTAGAATCCTGGAGATAAGCAGGAGTCCTAATGAAACAGAAAGAAAGCCATTAACTGGGGATCATGCTCAGCCTGACTCTGACCTGGGCTGATAAAGTTTCTTCTTTCAGTCAAAGTTAGAGTGGAAGATGGTACTTATGAAATGTTAAAGATGCTGGCCTATGCAGAGAAAGGGGTTGAGTGAACTTTTCAAGGAGTGTCACTGAGTGCTGACAAGGACTGACGCATACCATGAGTGACAGCAGACTTTCTATATGACCTTGGCCGAGTCATTTAATCCCTCTGTGACTTGGTTTCCTCATCTGCAGAATTAGGGATAAATAATAATACTTCCCTGCCTCGCAAGGAGCTGTGGGGATTACTTCATCATTGTTTGCAAGGTGTGTTCAGAGACAAATAGAAAAAATGCATTGGAAGTGTTACTATTTGTTGCTAAAAACCTGTATAATATCAGATACGGCGTTGATCATGTCCTGGAAAATGTATTATTAACTGGCTATTTCTTGGAAATCTGGTATTATTGGAAACCGTGTAAGTCCATCACACCTTCCCTCTTTCTTCATCTATTCAAGCAGTTGTGCACAGATTATTAGGCAAAATTAGCTTGTCTTCCTATCAAAAAACATGCCTCTTTCAAAGCTGACTGCTTTTTAACTTCAATAAATGATCAATCCCTTACCTAGGAACAACCTGTATAGATTGATATAAGTAATAAACTTACTTTATATAAATTTTTGAAGTAGTTAATAGCAAATGTTTAAAGTTGATTTTGAATTTCAAAGGAATTCCTCTAGTAAGAGCATCTCCCTTTTGGACTAAGAGATTGAAAGAAACTCTTATAAGCTGCAGCTCTACGCTTAGTAATAACAGATCCATGCCTTGTTTGATCCCACCGTCGTGCAGGTTTCATAGGTATCGGTTACAGACATGCAATGATGTGTCTCTCAAATTAGCCAAAATTCAAGTAGCCTAAGCAGCCAAAATGTTTGAATGAATGAGAGTGTATCAGCAGTGAGCTTATGCTAATCAGTTTTGTTATCTTTTAACTATGCAATTTTTGAGCCAGTGCTGTTAGGAGGTAGAAGCTGTAAAGCTGAACTTACATTTCTGAACCCTAGCTGCTCACTCACATGTGGAGTCCACATGCATCTGTGTGCATTACATTAACTCCACTATGCAGGAGAATTCTCTAGGCCACAGGGACTTCTAAATAGCCTGCAAAAGTATTTCAACTGTACTTGAAACATTCAGGATCTATAAATACAAATTACATTAAAAGAGATTATTTCAGCAATATCAGTAGGTGATGTGTGTGAGACCATTTAACTTCTCTGTGACTGTGAAAACAGTGAATTTTGATTGTTAATATTAGGGCACCATTTTTCTTTTGGACTGCGTGTTTTGGTAGTGGGATTCCTCTACTAACATATCTTCTATTCCATTAACAGATGTTTAGGTTTACTTAAATCTGAATATAGAAAATAGTGAATTACTAACAAATGGCAACCAGAGTGGCTGATATGAAGTATTGCATATGTTTGCAGCCACACCCAAGCACTCACCTTAAAAGCACATAGGGACAATACTATTTGTTGGCTTGCACAATGCATGAGATAAGGTGATGCAATACTCATATGTCATTGCTGTTGTATGTGCTGTTCATGACAGGAGTTTCTCCTGAGCAGCACATAAGTGTATGGCAATGATAAGCTGTGCACAGTCTGGTTTGCCCTCATATCCACTGTGGCATAAAAGGTTTGGTAGAAGTAATCCATTCGATTGCTCCCTTCCTACTCTTTTGTAGTCAAGTCAAACTTTTTTTTTTGGTTAGCTAATTCTCATGTAAGGCTTTCATTGACATCATCTGGCTAGGACTTTCGGGGTGTGAACGATATTTGTTATTTATAGAGTATCAGACTTACACTAATGTTGGCAGGGTTTAAATCAGATAGGAAAAGTGCTAGCATGAATAAAGACAAGAAATTAAGGACAAAAAGGAATTGAATTTTTTTTAATATGTGGGAAATTATAACTTTCATTTTTTTCCCCTAGAAATTTCGCTGAATTATTAGATAGTTACATGTTTATCAAGAATACATTTAACATATTACCTTGAGAGTACAAAATACACTATGCAAATTTTAGTTGGCTCTTATAAGGTACTGTTTCAATGTAATCTTATTTTTCTGCAGAGTAACATTTACAGCTAGAGCTATTTTGAGCAATATGCAATTCTACTATATGACGTGTTGGTGCATTTTTAGGAAAAGAATCTGTTTACTGAGCATAGAAAGCAAAATGTTCCTTTGTAAATAAAAAATGTGGCAATCCTTAAAGGCCTTGAAAACAGGATATAACTGCTGACATGCTAGTATAAGGCAGAAGACGTACTGTTTTTGAAGGGAAAGTAAATAAATCTCTCTCTTCATTTAATCACTATGATACAATTCACATAGCTATTAAGAATCCTCACCACTAAATTTAAAGTAGAATATGTTTCAAAATAACTTCAGGTGACTACTTTCGAGTTATACACAGAAAGTGTGCTGGAGGACTGCAGCAATGATAACCTCCTCTTATAGCACTAATACTTTACACCAAGAAAACCACTTTCATTTGCAGATGAACTGTGGGATATTACAGAAGTTTCTCATGTTGTCAAAAGAGATGTCAGGAGAGAAATTTTATTTTTAACATGTGTTTGGATTATTCTTGGCATTCTCCATTTGAGCAAGAAGGAAACAAAGAAAAGGACTGGAGAGCTTGGGAAGGCAGCTGGCACTTAAGAGGAATAAAGGATGTTCAGAAATAATTGTTTCTTTTTCAGAATTATAAAAAGTAGCATTTGGAAGAAATTAAATATCTTTCTCGCCCTTCCCACTCACTTTTATTGTTCCATAGACTCAGTTTGGACTACTTATCAAAAGATGTGTATGGTTATAAATCCAACACTTCATATCTGTAAGACCACTTGTTACAAACATTTTCTCTGAAATGGTTTTGGCTACCATTATATCATTCATTGTGTCTAGCACATCTGAGGTATCCAAGCAAATAGTTTGTCAGTTCTCCTGCACAATCCAAAACTCAGTGGTACATCAATATATACAAAAACATCAAATGAGTTTGATAAGGATACCAGACCCTGATGAAAATAACTCTCACATGTTTTACCTTGTTATTATGTATATATGTTGACATTAGCTGAAGCTTTGTTATGCTTTCTAGCATTTCCAGTTGAAATGCTGCAAACTGCCAGAACAAAAATAGTCTTTGGCTCAGATGTTGCAGAGAGCAAGTGTAAAGTTGTTGAAGGTCATGAAGGAGGTTGGAGGTTCTAATATCAGTGAGGAGGAAGGAAGCGGGCTGCTTTGTCTGATCTGGTTTAAACAGGTTTTAGTAGAAACTAAAGAGTTCTAGAAAACTCTGCCAGGGTTTCCAGTCCTTTATTCCAGAATATAGTGTTTTGCTTAAGTGACTATCTGGCTTCCTCTTTGTCCTTCATGTACCCTTTAAAATTTTGACCCACTGCCCAGTAGGCATCCCCTTCCTTTCAGCGTTCTGGACTCTGGCCTCTCTGCCATGTTCCCTGGCTTGTTCTAAGTGATTGTTTTAAAGGAGGATCAGCTAACTCTATATGGGCTATCACACAATCAGAGATCTAAAAAAAATCCAAACAGCCTAATATTCCCACGAGAATTTGCATTGAAGGCATTCCAAGCACGAGGGAAGTTCATGTGCATACAGCAGTGTTGATCTGCACTGGCACAGTAGTTTGAGTACATAGCAAACTTTGTAATCATGGTTTCAGTCTACTCAGGAGTTCACCATTTGTTCAGTTGGTATTTAATTTATGATCTCAAAATTCTCGTTTCGCGTGTGGAGACCTGAAAAAGACTTTTCTTTTAACTGATAATTCTGGAGTACAGGTAAATTAATACCGAATCAGTGTTCTATGTTTAATTCAGTGCAAATACTGTTCCTTTGAAACAAACCGCAAGCAGTATGTTGTGTAAGAGGGACGCAGGTTTACAGCTCTCATACTGTAAACTAATGGTCTGAGTCTTTACCAGCTTATTCCATGTAGTATTTTATTAGCGCTACAGCCAATATAAGTATATTGCTTGTCCTATCTATGCTTCTTTACAACCATATTACTGAGATTACAGCAATTCATTGCCTGACATTTATCTCTCTGCCTGTCAAATCAAATATTCATGGAGTACTCGCTGCTCCTCAGAGTAGCCTGGAGAAATAGTTCTGATTCCTCTGCTTACTTAGCTGGGAATCAGGGAGGTCTTGCATTTGTGAGATCTCTTCTCTTTGGTTATGTGTTTCTAGTGTGAGCAGTTGACACGCCTTTACAGTGTAATTTATTTGATGGTGTTACTGGTATGCTATTGCATTTGTGGTGCACAGCACAATTTTTCATTGCTATTTATAACATTGGTATTAATGGTAAGTTTGGTGGTATAGTAAGACAGGAAAGATTATGATCTCTTCCCCAATGGGTAGCAGCACATAGGAAACAATCTATTTCATAATGGAACAATGTAAATAAAATGCCACTCATTAATTAAAGGTGATTGACTGAAAGAGAATACAGTTAGTTAAATGCACTGAATTTTAAAAATAGGTAATGATCTTAAAATGCTGTCAGCATTTTGAATTTAAATATATTTTAAGTGCACAAATATCAAGGAATTAAAGAAGGCTCTTGTGAACAGTGTTTGGTTCGTGGATTTTTTGGTATTATAGAATCACAGAATTCCCTGGTTAAATAGGAATATCTGTCATATTGTTAAGGTCTTTGAATGTGTCCAGAGGAGGGTAACAAAGTCCTGGTGAAAGGACTGAAAGGAATGTCCTGTGAGGACCAGCGAAGGACTTTGGGCTTGTCTAGTTTGAAGAAAAGGAGACTGAGGGGTGACCTCATTGCCCTCTACAACTTCCTTAGGCGGGGAAGTGGAGAGGGAGGTGCTGATCTCTTCTCCGTGGTATCCAGCAATAGGATGTGTGGGAATGGTTCAAAGCTGTGCTGGGAAGGGTCAGACTGAACATTAGGAAGCTTTTTTTTTTTTTTACCGAGAGGATGGTCAAGCACTGGAACAGGCTTTCTAGGGAGGTGGTCAAAGCCCCAAGCCTGCCAGTGTTTAAGAGGTATTTGGGCAATGCCCTTAACAACATGCTTTGACCCTTGATCAGCCCTGAAGTGGTCAGGCAGTGAGACTAGATAGATGATTGTAGATCCTGTCCTACTGAAAATGATCTATTCTACTGTATATGCCATCCAGCTTTTGGACTACTCCCCGTCTTCAACAGAGACCTTTTGAATATGCTTCTGAAAAGGAAAAAAAATTTGTTTTGAATGCAGGTCAGATGCAATAACTTCAGATTCTTTCCACAAGGTGCATGAGATGAAACAGCCACATTAACTCTTTGCTCTAAGAAAATGCTTGGCAGTACTACAACGATTGGAGTTTTCTGTGTCTTTTCCAACCGCAGAAAAGGAGTAAAAAAGTGAAAAACCAGCAGCAGAATACTCTGAGGTAACAGGCTAATCTAAATCTTTTACTGAAATTGCTCATGAAATATTAGTAAGGGTTTTTTTGTATAGCATAATTCTGTAGGCTTCAGTCAACACATTAGGTTCTGAGGCTACCAGCCCTCAGGAGCCCTACCTATGCCAGATGCCTAGATAAAGGTCAGAGGGGGCATGACTCACCTGTGAGGAGTGTGTTGTCACTGCCAACTCTGGGCAGGACAGTCCCACCTGTGGTGTCCCAATTTCCACAGCAGACTCAGTTGGCCAGGATTGGCCATGCTGGTTCCCCACCCTGCCAAGGATTGGCTGAGCCTTCCTCCTCCTCTCTCTCATCTTCCTGGAGCACCTGCACTGCCCAGCTGCAGCTCCTCCACACTGACCACAGCAGGACCAGAGGATGCCCACGCATCAACACTTGGTTGATAAGGTGTGTTGGTGGGGATGTGGTGTACAGGGTGAACACTATGTTGTGGCATTTGCTCTCAAAGGCTAAAGATTGAGTCTATGGCTCATCAAGAGTGTCTAGGAGAAGAAAAGAAAGGAGAAAATACTCATAAAGAATCTGTTTAGAAAGGCGTATACAGGACTTAGTCTTAAACTGTTGGCAGGACTTGCCAGGACTGTTCTTCAAATTATAGAAAGGTATTTACCATATTAATTAAATGCTCTATATTTAAAAGCTTTGAAAGCAACTTTTGTCTCTATTCGGAAGTTTGCCCAAGGCTCTGGAGGAGCAAACCACCTAAGTGTCTCTTCCTGAGTCCAATAGACTTTGAATGCAGTAGCTAAGTATCACTCAGGGACTTAATTGGTGGCCTGAAGTTGTGTTAGACTGAATATGGAAGAGGATTCTTAAGGCAGCAACTCAGTGTTGCAAAGATGAGAGCCATATAGACTCATAGGTAGAAAGGTTTGAATCTCTGATAAAAAATAGTTAGAATTTTTCCATCAGATAAAGGAACTGAGGGTACAGATAATTTTTCATAATTATATCCAATTAGAAGCTTGAAAATAATATTTATTTACCAGAATTCCCTATGCTACTGTTTTATTTTTTACATATTATTTACTTTTTGTTTCTTTACATTTTTCATGCAGAAAAGGTAAATTTGAAATGCAAGAAAACATGATTGTGTTAAATATGTATTGGAACTCGGGGACCATGAAAGTTATTTTCTGTCTCAAGTCTGGACTTGGAATTTTGTAAGATCCTAATATCTCTCTTCCTTATCTAGAACCTAGTTCCAAAAGCCGGCATGATGAGACACTCAGGGTACCTCTAGAACTGTTGAATCCGAGAGCTGATGTAAAGACAAAGCATCTCAGCCATGTTTCTATTTGTTGTGCTTGCGTTTCTGGCTCTTTTCTAGCAAGAAAAAGAGGAAGAGAGGTTTCAGATTGGTTTTCTCTCATGGCATAGTGCAGCTACAGACAATTTTCCAGTCCTAGCTAAACTAAGGACTTTGCGCTTTGAAATAAAACATCTAATTAGGAACAGACTTTTTTTCCATCTCTCCATGACTCAGACAAAGATTTCAACAACGCATAGAGTGGTTCGTATTAAATCACTGTTTACCACATCTGTTGATATAATAGCACCTACATGCTGTATTTAAAACTTAATTAGAGGTAGGCTGTGTCAAAATCATTACAAGAGATTGGAAAACCGCACCCAGGGTACTGATACCAAAACATGCTGCTTACCAGGATCCCATTTAGGTGACACTTTGATGAGGCTTTTGAGAGGAACAGTCTTCATCTGCTTTAAAGACATGATAACTTATATATATCGCTTTCCTGATTGCTGCACTGACCGATTGTGACACCCTGCAAACCTTCATCATCCTAATATAGGAAATTTTTCAACACTTCCCAGTCACATCTTTTATTATTTGTTGACTCAGTGGATTTTTAAAAATTTAAGTTTAGAGTTAAGCAAGTGGGTGTTTGGAATTGTGCTTCCCCCCCGCTTCCAGGTGCTTCTATTACTTATTTCATTAGCACTTGTAAAACTGGATTGTCTTACACGTTCATGCACAAATTCAGATGCACAGGTAGATGATACAAATTGAACATGTCTCTTACATGGTGTTTGAAATGCTTCAAAAACTCTCAGCTAAGTATCTCCATTCTTTCTGTTACTGTCTGTTGTGTCACACAAGGCAATCCTGTAGCAGACAGCATGTAAAATAGTATTATTAAATACTTCTGGTTGTTTAAGGGTTGTATCAGCATTTTTGCAGCTGGAACAGTGAATTATTTGTAAGATGTGATGGCCTTACAAATTATGTGGTGCCATGGTTGGATGTTTAGACTTTGAGCATGGGCCATAAAATCTGGTTTTAAACAACTGAGAATACTATTGGGAAATGTTCCTTTTCTTTCTTGGAAACAGTTTAGCATGAGTGTCAGTGTTACAAGTGAATTATAAAGAAAATACATTTTCTTTTCATGAACAATCCTTGAGGACTGGACTTCAGTCCATCTCTTAGCTACATTTTGTGAATTTCTGTACTGAATGTAGTTTATTCTTAACCTGTAGGAAGCATGCACTAGCAATTTAGTATTTTTAAATTGTTTAAAAGTTTTAGAGAACTTTGTATGTCTTTTGTTAAGTCCTTCAAGAAACAAATGTTTTGAAAGCTTCAGGAGTTCTCCAGAGCATTTGCCTAGATTTCTTGACTGTCTTAGAAGTGGGAGTAGAGAAAGCAGTCAAAAGAGAGCATTCTAGGCATGGTTACATCTACAGTTTGAGAGAGCAAGGAGTCTCAGTTCTTGAATAACCAAGGAGCTGAGCTAAATCTGCCAATGCAACAAAGAGGAACTTTGTTTAAAGACTTTTCTAGTTCAAAGGTGTAATGCTGCAGACGTGGCTGTTAATGGATTGCTGTCATGTAATCAGAGAATTCAGACTTCCATTAACAGCTCAGCATTTTAAAATTAAAATATTTGTGTCTTTTATTGCACTGTTCTGCCATTGTATAGTGGTATTTTATTTTAATGTATTTTCTTCAAAATAAATGAATGCAAAGAAGTGCAGCTTTCTAGGCTTGTTCTGTTTCCTGACCTGGAGAAAAGCCAATATTTGTCAAACATAGCATCTACTAAAAAGAAGTTGCTATGAACTATATTATCCTTTTGTTCCACAGATGAGGAGACACTCCTGCTTTGTTTTTTTATTCTGTGGGATATTTTTGCCTGGAATCCTTGGTTTTCCACAGACAAACACCTCAATTGACTGTGATTCTCTGTTACCAAACTATGAAGGTGAACCACAGACATCTGCACCACCATATATTATTGCTGTATCTTTTGATAACTTTGAGCCAGGAAATGAAATCCAAGGTAAATTATCTGAATAACATAATATCTTTATGTCTTCCAGAATTACCAGTCTTCATAAGAATTCCCCCATATCCCTTTCAGTCTAGAAAATTTATCTTTTAACTTCAATCTTGTTTGTATACATCTGATATATTACTTTTAAATGTTTTTATATATGTATGTATATATTTGTATAACTGAAAATGTATTCTTTCTTTTTTCTTTTTCTGTCCAATACATATATCTTAACCTTATTCTGTAATTTTTGTAACAAAGTTAAAATTAAATGGGGCAGCTGGTCAAACTGGACGAATAATTAGTTGCTCATTACCTTTGTATTTGAGCCTTTGCTGTTGAATCAGACCTCTGCAATACAAAGGGATCCTACTCATTAGTTGTTCACATGCTGTCATCTTACAGAAAAATAAAAATTCAGGACGCAGTATTAGACAACTCAAGAGTGAGACACTTTGAGTCATCCTTCTAAGAGCTGTATCCCAGATTTTATCAAATTGCAGGAGGTGGAGCCATTGTGGCTTAAACCACCTTTTTATCTTCCTAACCCCAAATTGCTCTCTAGATGGGACACCTCAACAGCCTTGTTCCTCCACACTATGGTGCCATCTCATGGTGCTGTCACACTTCAAGTGACTTGTGAATGCTTCTTTTTCTAGCCATTCATGCTGGAAAGAGCATGGGAGTGGAAGAGAGTTGTAACCTGTCACATGTGTGTTGTTGTACCTCAGTACCTGAAAAAAAAAATCATTCACTAAATGGTCACTGTCTAGCTGGGATTCTGTTTTACTTAAATCTTTAGCATGGATGTGGCTTCCATGGAGAGTGATGTAGAGGGAGAAGAATGGAGAAGCATCAGAGTCCTATTATAGCTGCTATTCTTAGAAAAATGTGTGAATAGCTCCTTCAAGGGCGGGAGAGCTGTCTCATTACTAATAGTTATTTTTAAAATACTATTGATAGAAAAATGATGGATTGATTTAAGTACATGCAGACTGTTCTGTGAGGTTAAATAGGATTTATTATGACAAAATACTGAATCCCAGATGCTATTAACCTTGTCTTTTTTTCCCTCTCCTTTCTTTTGGTTTGTTGTTTTTTGGGGGTTTGTTTGTTTTTTAAAACATGTCTATTTTTAGCACTACTTTTCTATTGCTTCAAATTGTAAGCAGCCAGTACCTGATCTCAGGGAACTGCATTAGGACACCCTTCCATTGGGCATATTGCAGTTTGACCTGTGGCAGTCCGTGTGCCAACACTCACAGTCACATCTCTGCTTGGTTTACCACTGCATTCAAGTGCTGGATGTCATTTCTCCTGTTAGGCATGGGGAAAATGAGTGAATTAGGACTGAAAGTTGATGACAAATTGGAAGGCTAATTATGCAGGTGTTTGGGAGTGTTAAATTATCAAGGTAGGATTGGTCCTTACCTTGACATCTGTATCATTCCCACCTCTCCTTACTTTTAATGACCACCCATACTTTTGTGCATAAACCATTATTCTGAATTTATTTGTCAAAGTGCCTAATAATGGAATTAGCAGAACAGAGTAGACCATAACAAATTTGATTAGGCCTTTTGAAATTTAATTTCTGTTTGGATATACACAAAACATAAGACTGCTCCCTACCATATTTTTCTAAGCTCCTTCACTAACAAAAGTTGAGTGAAATTGAGTAGCTCATAGAATTATTTATTTTTCATATTTGATATGGGACATGAAAGCCAAACTGTCTAGTTTCTCTGTTTCCAGTTGTAATACATTTTTTTAAAAATTGTGTCTCAATTTTTTAAAAATTGAGCCTCAGGCAAAAGTTAATATTTTTTTTATTAAAACAGAGGTAGAGAGAAATGCAATTCTCTTTCTACTGTAGCTATTTTGACTTTGTAGGCCTAATTAGAGAGAAAATAACCTTTTGATCAGCAGGGACACTCATCTTTTGTTAGAGCAGATTCCAGTTAAAATTGCCAGTAAATCATGAATTTCATGTTAGTTTACAAAGAAGCACCTTTCCAATTTTTGCCAATTATTGTTATCCTCCTTATAACTACGAAAAGTCTTATAATCCTTTTTTAAAAATTGTACACATGCAGTCTTGTGCTCTGGAGCAAAGGAAATTAGATGTTAAACATTTAGGACCTTTTAGTTTTAAATGAAACTTAAATTTCTGATAATCTCTCTTTTCGCAGTGACTCTGGAAGCACTTAGAGATGTTGGTTTTAAAGGATTTAATCTACAAGCTCGAGAAATAGATGGAGATATTCCTGTTGGTACTTTTAAAATTACAGATCCAAACACCAAAGGCTTGGAATGTCATAACATGACGGTATGGGTTCAGTCTTGGGAATACTTACTTAAGCTTGGTTTTCTTTTAAATAATAGAAATAGTGAGCATTTTTTATATGGCAAAGCTACTTCATCAGTAGAGTTTGAAAAATTAGACCCTTTCAAGAATTACATGTATGCTCCATCTGTGATATGAATGTAATGTAGAAGCTACCTGGCTTTTTTAGAAGGCCATCGGTGTTACCTGTTGTAGTAGAGACAGTTCCCTTAATAATATCCGTAAAAGTCGCTTTTGCATCCTCTATAATTATATGTATTGATTTTTTATTTTTATTTGCAGAATTCAGCAGTAAGTCATGCAAATTCAGATGTGAAACAGAAAGTTACAACAACATGGATTGCTCCACATGATGTTGGAGAGCTTCAGTTTGTGTAAATATTTGTTCTTCTTTTTTCTTCTTTTTCTTTCTTGAAATTTTATTTCTATGGATTATTTTGAGATGAGCCTGTGTTGCTGTTCCTGATGTTCTTGCCTTGCCACCATCATGGTTTTTTTCTTAGTTTGTCATAACTTCCTACTATGTCCATGACATAATATGATTTCCATTTCAAGCTACAATGTAAAACATAAACACTGTCTTACTGATCATAATATATGTAAATAATTTCATTAAGCAGTGTTATTAATGGATCTTTGAGGAACCAGTTTTTACACTTAGACCTCTTTCATTACAACAGCAACAATATGAATGTATCTAGTTCCCTGAATAAATGAAGTTTAGGTTCTTTTCAATTATACCTTTTTGTATTTTGAACAGTGGAAGAATAGTAGATTGATGTAAGTTCTTCTAAATTTAAGTTTATGACCCATGAACTAACTGCTGAAAACAAGAGAAGATAGTTTTATCCTACTTTTAATGCTAATTTTCTTGCAGATCCGAAGCTTGTAAAAATACCACCTCATCTAACAAAATGCATGCTTCATGTATTTTGGAAATATCTAGATATTTGATAGCTCGTATGGTTTGAAGTGTAGATTTATGATAGGGCCATCTTTGCCTTGCTTCATTAAATCTTGGGGAATACAAAGAATGAGCAAAAGAACACAAAACCACAGTTGCTTCCACTGGTTATTGCCATGGAAATCAATTTACCATCACAGATAGATTGTCAGAATAGCAAAGAGGTGTAACAATTCATATGGATGTTTGAGCTCATACTCTTCACTGAAGTCAGTGTTTCTTCAAATACTGTCTATTCTGCTTGTCTCAGCATCTGTTTTATTTATCTTCAAAAGTATCTTGGATGATAATACAATATAAGTCACTGGAAGAGTGTTCTGTGAAACTTGTACTGTACACCCTTAAAACCAAAATACAGTGGATTTTCTTGTCTGGGGGCAAGGGGGAAGGAAAGTTTATTGGTGTTTTATACTGAAATACTTTGATAGAAAAAGAATTAATAATTTGTTCTCTTTCTAGTGCAACTGTTGTTCAAAATCTAGAGAATTTTTGGGTTGGAATTCAAAGCAAAACTCTCACACCTATGCATTCTGAGTCAGTTAATGGGACAGCAAAAAGTAAAAGGAAGGTATGTTTTGAGTGTATTCACATACTAGAAATTACTACATAAAGTATCTTTGACTTCATACAAGACATACATTTGTTGTCATTTATTCATTAATGAAGATGACCAAAATCATTACTTGTTCTCAATAATTTTAATCTGCCTAATCTTTTTACTGAAATGATGAAAAAATTAAGTAATTTTTTCCCCACAGAAATAAGAAAAGTAATAATCTAGTTATTGAAACAACCCATACCATAAAGAAAAAGATAAGAAAACGGGTCATAAGGAGAACTGTACTGTACTTTTGGTGTACTGTGCTGTTCTTAACTCTTGCCCCTGTCCCTGGGAACTATAGCTGTGTAGCATATTCTGGGAAAGGAGTTTGCTACACTTTTTTTTGCCAAGAATTAAGTCTATATGAAACATATTAAACATGATTGGCAGCTTAAGTAAAGAAGTCTGTTCAAATCTACTGTAGCAGCACTGATTTATGTGAACTTGTGGTCTAACCAAGAGTGAACCCCTGTCTTTAGCCTCTCATGTCACCATATATATTTCGTATTTTCTCTATTAAGCTGTGCTTTTTTCCACAATAAACAATTTGGAAATGCTTCCTCTTTTTTTTCCCCCCCACAGGTTATGATAGAAGTAGAATGTAACAAGGTAAGAGCAATTTTACTTCAATTTCCCAATTTTCAGTTACCTCAGTTTTAAAACTCTTATCCTACTGGTCCACTTGTTTCATGCCTGTAGCCTTAAGATTATATTGTACCATTCAAATTACTTTCCTAGAGAGACCTCATTTATGCTTATTTATCTCATTTTCGTAATCAGTTTGAAGGTTTTGTTATTTTCAATTAGTTAACATCAATTCTCAGATGAGATTGGTAAAATATGTAATATATTGTCAGCAATGAAATACTTGATTTCTTCACTCAGACCATGAATGTGAATTCAGTTGATTTCCTGTAATTTGGTATTTATAGACCAGTCAAGAACAGTAACTGGAACTTGTACTTTCTTGCAGCGTGGAGGCACTTACACAACACAAGGCCGATGCATCATGGTAAATATTCTTTCTCCCAAGACACTGGCATGCTGCCGACTGCCCGAGATCTCAAAACCTAGTCTAAAACTGCTTCTAGTCATGTCGTTATCCCTCTTGTCATTCAATTTAATTCTTTTTTTGGCAATTTACCTTTGTTGCTTAAAATTCAAACCTTTCTAAGTGGTTGTCAGCCATATAGTTTCCTTCTGCAGGTTCTCTTTAGCTAATCTGAAATAACTTTTTAACAGAAGTTTTCTTTTTTCTGTCTCCACTTTTTATTCATAGTGATTGCTTGCTCTTCAAGATCACTTATTTCAACAGCTCTGAATCCTTGCCTTTTGCAAATCATGATACAAAATAAAGCAATTTGACTTTTTTCCTGAAAATTGTCAGTTGCAGCTCAGTGAAGAAACCTCTTTTTTTTCTTTACTTTTTCACAGCAAATATGCTAGTGATGACATAGTCATATCAGTAAAAGGCTTTTGAATACTTTTAAATGGTTATGACAGTGTGGGTCTCCTCAATGATGAACATCAAGTGTATGAGGTCAGATAAAAAAGGATGCAAACAGCAGAATTATGCTGCTTGTAACAGCTGGCTTGGTATAGTTTTGACTATTTGACTTGAAAGATCTCTGAAATAGTTCTAATAGTATAAATTGGTGGAATGAAGTTTTAGAAAATGATTTTGTGGGTTCTT
>JAWWMP010000005.1:18809307-18836855 GCA_035047865.1 Dendrocincla tyrannina
CTGTTTTTGAGTCATGGCTTTTGCTGAGAGTAGGACAACCTGCTGCACAGATGCCAGCATACTGCTCTGTCTCCTTTTTGTTTTCTGAGAAACTCACATGCAGCAGTTTCTCCGCAACCATTATGCTCTTTAAGAAGGCTCTTGGTCAGTGTGGTAAATATCTTCTCTTTTTTAAAGGGTTCTCAAGGCAGCCAGTCCTATGGCCAGGTGAGGTGTTTTTGCTGAAACACATTGGGCTTTTCTTTTTACAAGACAGGAGCCTGTCTTGTAAAGGGACTTTGGGGTGTGGATGGGTCTTTTTCCTTCTTGGTGTTTCTTAGTGGTTTGTACCACTGAAATACCGTGCAGGAAAATAGAGGAACCTTTTGTGGAACTGGGCTTTTCTCTCTGGTATTCTTTGCTTCTGCTTCTGTGCTAAGACTATGCAGCTCTCTTTGCAAATAATTTCTTGCCTTTCTTGCAGCCTCAAGGTGGCACTTCCTATGGCCAGGTAAGTGTCAGTCTGTCACCAGTCATTATACAGCATGTATGTTCCCATATATGCATTGAGAATTCTGTGGTTTGTTTCTTAAAATAGTATAGTAAGTCATCACTAGAAGTAAGAGTTGCAAATTTTTTTCATATGACTCTGGCAATAATTGGCTTACTGAAGCAGCTGTTTCCCACACAGAAAGGAGTGCATGTAGGTGTCAGCTTTCTGGTGCACTATAATACTCAACATACACAATCATTTACCAGAAAATTCACACTGGGATGTAGTTTCTCTTCTACAATTATAAGCAATCAGGCAGATAAAGCTCTTGAAAATTTGTTTCTGTATTTGAAATGGAGAAAAGGAATGAAAATAAATATCTGGATTACAGGCTGCTCTTCTTTCTTTCCCAAGCAGGGTGGATCTTATTCAGGTAGCAGCAGTGGTTGTGGACAAGTAAGTCCTCTTTCTCCAAACTATTTGAGAATTTCCACTTTCTTTCCAGTAGTGAGGTATTTTTCCACAAGTTCTATAATGTTTGTTAGTTGTAATCAATAGCTTTCATTGTTACATGGAGTTATTTAGCACAGAGATCAAGAAAGGCTGATATTGTTTGTCATTGTAACCAATATGAAGCACTTCTCCCATTTAGTCTTACACACTGATGACTGAAAAGTCATTAATCTGTCTACTTGATAAACAGATAAAATCTTTCCTTGGGAACTTTTGGATGTTGCTCCATTTCCTTTCTGTAGAAAAAGATGGGATTAGAGAGTGGCTCCTGTGGAACAGGAATTTAATTAATAGTTTTCATCCTGGTTCCGTTTCAACTTGTGTATGCCTACAAAAGTGTAAAGACAATGTCTTCAGGGATGATATCCCAAGTGAAAGGATTGTGAATGAGGTCATGTGATAAACCTATGTATAAATATATTGAGGAAAGCAAGCGGAATTAAAGATAAATATAAATACAGACTGTGTACTGTTTATTATCCTGTTATGCCAACAGGAAGACTGGCTGTAGCCAAACTATAATCAAAACAGGGAAATTAAAGGCATTGAGCAGCAGCCTTGCCTAAAATCTAGGTTGGGTGAATCTAGCAAGAGATAGATGGTCACACTGAGATAGGTGATCACCCATCATTAATAGCTGATTCCAAAAAACCCCACCAACAGTTAATCTTTAGCAATCAAGAGGAACTAGGACCATACAGAGAGACACCAGTTGCCAGCCTACCTCTCTTTCCATGTGGCTCACAAGTAGTCCTTCTCTGATCATCTGTGTGCATGTGTCTTGATGCTTGTGAGTATGTGGTTACGGGTGTAACAGCGAGTAAAGCCACATACTTAAAGGATTAAACAAAATTAAACACACCCTCTGTAAAGTTTTATGTTCTCATATAAGAAATTTAAGAAAGCTAATTACTTTGAACAAAAAATGAAAATTTGAGCATTTACCTTTTTGTTTGTTTATTTTTTTGACAGGGTGTTTCGTATGATAGCAATCCCTGCCACCAGGTAAATGGTCTTTCTCCTCTCACTTTAAGATGCCTTCAAAATTAGTTGTGCCACTAACTCAATTAGTAACAGCTTCAGATTCATTTAGCACAAATCCATGTAGTCTTATCAATTAGGAGATTAGAACCCACTATCTTCTTATGCCCAGGTGTATCACAGAGGCTTTGGAGTCTTTTTTCCCCCTTTTTTCCTAGCATTATGTCTGTGAAATGTTTCTCTCTATAGGGCATTATGGTCAGATTCTGGAGAGAAGAAGTCTGCTGCAGAGCTGTTTAACTGGCACGACTTCAATCAGGGCTGGAGCTCACCAGCCTCTCTGGGGGCTTTTCCTGTCAAAATTCAGAAAATATTTTAGGACTGCCATTTGAGGTTCCTGGAACAGACTGGCTTAACAATTCATTCACTTTGTGCAGTGAGCTAGAGTTAGCTACATGTGTATATGTCAAAGTTTCAATGTTGGAACTCTAAAGAACCACTGTCCTAAGGGATGTCAGCCATGTTTAAAGATGTAATCTCTGTGATGTTGAAAATTAGTAAGAAAACAGCAATAGATGATTTCTTTTTTATTCAGGTTACTTCTTTTGATTCTTTCTTGTGAGTTTTCACAAGGAATAGAAAAATCGGATATATTAATTGTATCAACAAACCCTGTGTTTTAGCAGTATGAATATATACTCTATTTATAAATATGTGAACAACATAGATGTTGCTCATATATGTTATTACAATGTGGTATAGCATATACAATGCACCGTGTGTATTACTGTAACTTGAAAGAATAATACATTAAATAGGTATGCAATTATTTTATAACATCATTTTGATTTTTATCTTTGTGAAGAGGAGCTATTTCTTTGTAAGACTAAAGAAAATGCTTGAATTTGTTCTAAAATCTGCTAGAACATTGAAAGATAGTACTTTTTATTTCATTTTCCTTTGCCTCTTCTGAATGAAGCCTCAGTCCCATTTTAGTGAATGGCAAATATCCTACTCACTTCAATAGCTCAGGATGTCACTGTACTTATTATGCACTTTTGACACTAATACTGCTACAAATATATTTTCTGATTTCATTTGAAGGAGTTCCATTCCTCTTCTAAAGAGAACACATTAAAACATACTGTTTTATTTAAAACCTCTTCCTCAAGGCCACTGTATCTCACAGGTCACAGCTTTCTGTGTAATAATGCTACCAGGGGAATTTTTCATTCCATTTGTATAAATTGGGGTTTCTATAGGAGAAAAAAAAAAAAAGTGTTCTCTAGAGATTGTCCAGAATGGAACTCATCTGTGTCCTAGACATTATCTAAATGTTTGTGGTTCCTTGGCATGTCTCATATAGTATATACCTTTGCACTATTGGTGATCTGTGCTTACTACATTAGAAATGATATCTATATTGCATATCTACCTCTGCTTCTTACTCTTTCTAGGCAAGTATCATAACTTTCATTAAAAATATAAAACATATAAAATATAAACAACAAGCGTCTAAAGCATGCATAACTTTTGTCTTATTTACAGGGTGGATCACAGGGTGGTCAGGTAGGTGGCTCTTTATTATCCATTGGTGAAAGCTTTTTAAGCAGATCTAATTCAGAGTACGGTTTTCTTGCTCCTGAGGGTATAAACGCTTGCAGAGTCTCCCCAGCTCCATCCTGTAACTCATTCCCTGCAAACATACCTTTTATCAGCCCTGAAATTCCATGTACATAGAAAGAACCTGTCAACCCAAGACAGCTCTGTGCATTATGATAAAATTCAGCACTCCAGCATTATAACTGTTGCTGTTTTGTTTTCACAGGATGGATCATACTCTTCACAAAACTATGGTGGTAGCCAAGTAAGTGCTAGATTATTACTGCCTCCTGCTGGGGTTTTATGAGCTTTTACTTCCATGATGGCTGATCCATATCCAATCTGCAATACTGTAATATTAATCCTAATTAATTTTTGTTGTTGTTTCTTAACAGAGTGGATCATCATCCTCACAAAATTATGGTGGCAACCAGGTAGGTAGACCTTGGTTTTCTCCTGGTAAGAATTTTTATCGTATTTGGTAAATTATCCAGATATCTTCAAAGTTGTATTTGTTCAAAGGAATCCTAGGAAATTGTTTATTTAGCTTTACAGCCCCTGAAAAAAAACAAAGTTTCTTCTGAAGTAGGGTTTATATTTGTTTTGTAGGATGGATCTTACTCACAGAACTATGGTGGTGGCCAGGTAAGTAATACTTTATTTCCCTCCTTACACATCACTTCATATAAGCTTTAGCGTCTGCTCAACATCAGGTTTCTACATCCTGTTTTGTTCTGATTTTGCTTGGTTGGTTTGTTTTAAAGGGTGGATCGTCTTCAGACACCTACTATGATAATCAGGTAACTAGTTCTTTCTTTCTCCTAGTTATATATTATTTGTTGTCCCTGCATCATCTTTCTCACAGATGTAATAAAACATAATTGTTTCTGTGCTCTTCTTGATTTGCATTGAGTTTGGGTGCTTTTTCTTTACTGAAGGTTGGAACATTCCCTGTAAATAACTATTGCAGCTGTGTATTTGACTCCTTTTTCTTCCCTATAAAGATCTTAATTTAACTCAGTTTTTCCTTTGCACGAGCATCTCTTCTGTCTTGCAGAGTACAACATCAGTGTATTTGTAACAATCTATTTTGTATGGAAATAACTGGTATCTGCTGTTTTTCTAGGATTCGCAAGATTTCTCAGATGATAATCCCAACGCTTGTGATGATGTGAGTCTACTTTCTCTAATATATTCTCATCACAACATTTTCCTGTAGATGAGAAAGTATTGCACTGCTAGATGCAGTATTTTGAGCAGAATGATCCAGAATGAATGCTCAGTTCCCACACTAATAGCTGTTCCAGCAACTGCATCTCTTCTTGCTGAAAGTTGTCATATATGTGTTTACAGATACGGTTTGTGCTTCTAAATGCATTTAACTTAAAATGAAAGATGCATAAAAGCATTTCAATGGCTTTGCAGTAACAGAAGATTTTCCCCAAAATTTAAGGATACATTTTACAGTTATTTTCAAAAGAAAAGAAAATCTAAAAGAAAAAATTTAAATACATACAACAAACAAAGAAAGAAGCAATGGATATTCCACTGGTTTTTATATTGCATTTCTCACAATCTAAAGTTGCTATTAAAATGTTTTGCAGATTATAATGGTAGGATTTCAGACTAATTTAGACAAAGAATGGAGAATGTGAGCAACAAGTGATTTTTGTTATGTCTGTATGCAGTATCAGAAACAACTAGTTTTCTGTAAGCTTACTGTATTTAAATAATTCTTTATAAACGAAATAATTTATTCTTTTCCAGAATGAAACTACCTACAGTGCCAATAATCGGGTAAGTACTTTGCTTCTTCTGTAGCATTCACGTTCTTATGATTAATGACAGTATTAGTAACTGAACACTTCTACATTAGACCCGTGGACCTCTATCTGTAGTGTATGATTGCTTTGTAGTACCCTTCAAAAAGTTAATGATTTCTTTGTATTCAAGACTGCTGCACAATACAGAATATGTAATAACACATTTTCTTCATAGTATATGCACTTTGACTGGATAGTTATTTGGGAATTAACCTCCTGTGGCCATGAGGCAGGTAGCCACCTCAAGCCTTTTTCACTTGTTCAAATTTAGACTCGCTTTTATGCTGCTGTTGTAAAGTAACTTTTATACCCCATAAGACTCTTTCTGTGAAGACTTTCCATCTCTTCTGCAAGCAGAAATTGTGATTAACACGGATAGATTGTGACAGAGCAAATACACTGTTTTGTAAATAAATGACATTTTCTCTTCTTTCTGTTCCTTTTGCCATCTGTCACAGCCTCCTTTTGTTTTACTGCCATCTAGAGTAACCTCCTGTCAGCAGCTACTTGCCTTTTCTTCACTTATCAGCCATACACTATATTGCTTCGCTATTTTCCCTATTCTTCCTCTCTGCTACTTTAGTGCTGCACCAAACATGTATTCTAGGAAGTAAGGAGGCCTTCTGAAAACATCCTTTCTTTTGGCTTGTATTTACCTTGAATGCAATCTATTAGGTTCAATGCAAAAGGTTCTAAAAAAGAAACCTACAGCAGCAAGCCCCGTTCAGGACACTCATCACTTCCTCCTTTATTCACAAAGGATACTAATATTCCTTTGGTTATCTCTATCCAGTCGAAGGATAAGGAACACTAAAAAAAAACAAACAAACAAAAAACAACCCAAAAAAAAAAATCATTGTATGGGTTGTTCTCCAAACTACAATGATTTAGCCAAGGGAGACTCCCCTAGGCAGAAATTTCTGACAAAAGAGTGATAAAGGAAAAAAAGACAAAGAGTATGCTTTTTAAGACCCTTACTGATAATAAAATAAAATCTCTAGACATTTTCCTTGTCCGAAATATATCACCTTGACAAGTAGTAGATTTTTGCTAAAGTATTCAGTGTAGACAACTCTGAAGTAATATAAACTATAAAGTAATATAAAGTAATAACAGTCTTTTGACACCTTCACAGGGTTCTGGTTGTGCAAAGAAGAAAGTTCGTGTTGCCCGAGTAAGCAATGGGGGTTTTTTGGTTTGGGGTTTTTTTACTGCTTTTAGAATTTTAGCCCTAATTATACCTAATTTGTCCTAATTAGGCCTAATTTTTCCCTAAATATGTTGTCCTAATTAATATTCTTCTACTTAAGAAAAAATTAAAACAAAATTATTTGGCTATTTGCTCTTTGCACGAATTTCTTTAAAGGAAGTATATTTATATATGAAAAAAAAGACATGCAATTCATGTTTTGAAGTAGAGGGCAGCTTAAATTCCTGTTCTTCATTAAGCACATACTGAGCTGGTCCAAGCTAAAGTTAAAATTAAATGAGTATCATACAAACCAAGGACAGCCAAAATTTTAGCTGAAGAAAGAATAATGAAGTAAGAAAGAATAATGTTTGGTAATTTGCTGTGCTCAGCATGTTGTGGAGGGAGACAGATAGGTGTATTGAATAGCTTCAAGTCAGACTCAGCAGTAGCCTATAAAAATTACATGCAAATAACCTTTTATTTTATTTATTTATATTAACTTTGTAATAAGTCGTTTCCACTCAATGTATGTATTAAACGGTCTGAAGCTGTTATAAATAAATATGGGGGGAAAAAAGAAGGCCTATTACTGATCATAGAGTTTTAATCTCCTAATAGCAAGTGTTATTGTTTTTTCCAGGATACATCACATGTTTTAAGCAAAAGAGCCTATGACGTACAGGTAAACCATTCTTATCTTTTCTGAACTACTGCTGGTGTTATAACTCCTTGCTGTATTACCTACAGATAGGACCTAGTTTCCACAACAGAGAATTCTGTTTAGTGTTAGGTAATTCTTTCACATTAATGTACACAGTGCTATTGAATTACCCTTATGGAAAAATGTCTCTTTTTTTTCTTCCCAGAATGCATCTTCTCCTTCAAACAGCAGCCACACTGATACCCAGGTAATAACACAGTGTCAGCTGCATATCGTTGTAAAGAGCTTTCCGATAAATTATATTAATTCTGAAAGTTAGGTTCCACCAGCCTTTCTGTGCTGCAGGATGCTATTTTGGGCAGTATTTCCCCTATAAAGTTATAATTTTGTACAGTTGTGGATAGTGACACACAGTCTCTTCTGTTCCTTCACTCCACTAAACAGGTAAGAATCACAGGTGTTTGGTAAAATATTGATAAAATATAATTGTTTTCTTCACAGGGCGGATCATTTATTGCAACCAGTGGTGGATCAAGTAATCAGGTCAGGATTTCCTTTATTTTTAACTAGTCTTGTCCAGATAACTTCCTGGTAATTAAACTAATTAAATTCAGTAGTCAGAGTTTAAGTAGTTTTGCATGGGGGATTGGTCATGTTATGCATTAAACCACAAATGAAATGACCCTGCTCAGATTAAATTTATCAGAAATGGCTCTCTGAAGTCCCCTTTTCGCACTGTTTTGAGTTCATGTATGTTTTATTGGTGAGAGCCCAGTGGTGATTCTCTGTACTCTTGACTACCCTGATACTTCTTTCTTGATGAGCATCTGTCCCTGAGACACAGCACTGAGAGGTGTACTACTAGTCCCACTTCCAAAGCAAATATTAACCATACAGAGCTGTGTTGTTCCCTCATTTGTTCTAGATATAGGAAAGGCCACAGCTACTTCGTAATTCCACACTCCTTCCCCTAAACAGTTTCATATCTGAAATAAGATTTTATTTTAAACTTCCACAAAGCAATAATTGTTTCTCTTTTTTTAAATTCATAGGGTGGTTGCATTTGTCCTGATGGAAGCAGTGGTTATAGACAGGTAATTATTTTTCTGAGTGTATACTTCCATCTACATAAAGGAGCATTTTGAATTAATCACCTAGTAAATACGGACACTTCATTAACACTTAACGTTAATGTTAACTTCCTTAGTATGGGTAGAAGTAGATACAATGAAATAGAATAATGACTTCTACTTTGCTTGAGCTGCATAGTTAGCATTTGGCCGCTAACTTTCTTAACTGTGCTTGATGATCCAAATTCTCTGTCTCTTGACTATGGTGTACTAATTATTCATTACTTTCAAAAACCAATCCATATACCTTATACTAACCACAGAATTTAATTGCATCCAGCTTAGTTTCCTTGTCTTCCTCACTGGTGCAATAAAATACTATGACTAAAATATCAAAATCTGATAAATGTCTCAAAATTTAATCCCTTAAATCAACATTTAAACTGTTCTTTCTCATAAAAAGAACCACTACAGTTTCATTGTCAGTTGCACTGGATGAACTTTTCTCTCAGTCAGTCCCTCTGTACTGGGTAAAAGGCCAAGAAATGTGTTTACCTGAGCATTATAGATGAGCTTTACCAGGCTTCTGGCTTCACCTGGAAGAGCCAAATGAACCTGGATTTCAAAATCACTCACCTCTCACATTACTCACCTTAAAATCAATCACCTCTCTTCTACCAGAATACTTATTTTTAAACATTTTATTGAAGCTGTATTTACATAAACAATTTGAAGGGTGTAATTTTTTTTCTTAGATTTCAACAAGAATAATTTTTTGGATTGTTCTTTCTATAAAAACCCCATGCTATTAAAACAAACTAATTGTTTGAGGAAATTACTGCTTTCTGAACTTAACTTCATTAACTTAAAATATAGAACAGTAATTTTGGTCAGGTAAAATACCACTTCTTTCACCTAATTGAGGCTGAGCAGTAATCATGACCTCCATCTTTTAAAATATAAAGTAGTCTATTAAAATAACAAATACTGAATAACAAAACTGAAACTTCATTGAGGAAAAATTTTATTAGTCATGTGTTTGTAAATCTATATAAACAAATCCAGTTACAAGGAAAAAAGTGAACATCTTCATGCAAGTTTTCATTCTAATAAGCCCTTTTCTATACCTACTTTACTGTTGAAAAAAAAAAACAACTTAGTTTTTCACAGGAATCCACCACAACTTGGTTGGCAAGAGGAGAGTGTATTTAATTGCTATCAACAAAAAGTTTCAACATGAAGAAAATAAGACATCAAAATTGGATATGTTAGAAAACCATTCATCCCTTCAGATGTGCCCACTTTGGTACACAAGAGACTTGTTTTCCAGTTTGCAATCGCATCAGTTGATCAAATTAATTTATGATAAACTAGGTAGCAATAGACTTGATCTTTGCCTTCACCCTACAGTAAAATTCAGTGATCTTTGCAAAGAAGTAACACTGAATTAAAAAACAGACTTGTCTTCATTTTCTGTCCACGGCCCTCTACAATGGCAGCTACAGTGCCTTAGATTATCATGGCCAATCTGTTTACATGCTAGATAGGTACATTCTTCTGAATAAAAAAGCAAGCTCTGGTAGATGTACACATACAAATAAGCCACCATTCACAAATCTGACATGAAAGAAATAGGTATCTACTTCCGTGAAGATTTTTCAGTACAGGAAATAAATTCCTGCAAAAATACTTCTTCTAAGGTTGAAATCTGTGAGTTATACAGAGGTCTCTTCAAACCTGGAAAATATTATAAATTAAGAGTCAAAGATATACATATTTAAACCACCTTGTTTCAAAGGAAAGATGTTTTTCCTTATGTGAATGCCCAAATTTCTCACATTGCAATTATTTTACTTTTTCTCCAAGTATCATCTAAAGGCAAGATCTTAGTCGACAAATAGTCTCTGAGGAAGCATTCTAGCCATAGTATAATACTTTCCTTGTTTTGTATATAAGGAGGATGTGTAATAGTGGATGCTATGGACTGGTAAACAGTGGTGAGCTGAAGAATTTGCTCTCCTAAATATTGTTTACACTTTGGAAGTTCAGTATTCTGGCAATTTTTCAAAAGACCATCAAGGTAATGATCATTTATAAGAACAGAGTCTCCAAAGTGTGGCATAGGATTCTGTGATTAAAAACAGTAAAATTAAATGTTACTACTACTTTCAGATCTTTTAACCTGAAGAGAAAAAAAACCCAGAACCTACTGAAGTTTCCCTCATCTCTAACAAAAAGCCCCCAGCATTCTCTTCTAATGCTTGCTGTAATGTCCTCTTAGAAAGCTTTATTGGAAAGAATAGAAATTCAAAATGGACTCACTTATGTAAATGTCTGATTACAAGAAAACAGCTAGTCTGTGTTCTCATTTCAGGGAGCCCCAGGTTCTCCATACAGCACATATTCTGGTAACCAGGTAAACATTCAGATAAAATGCCCTATTCAGAAGTTCCATCTGAAACCTTCCCTTAAAGGAGTACCCAAATATGAACCAGTAACCCGTTCTGTCTTCTGCACAGGGAGGGCCTTTCTTCTATCCTGGAGGATCGTATGGACAGGTAGTAGTTCTTCCTCCCTTACCAGGCTAACACAGACGCCCATCCTCCTGGTGCCATCACCCACATACTGTGGGTGCTGTGACATGCCATAATTACAGACCTGGCTGTTGCCCCTTAGAACAGAAAAATTAACCCTGATGTAGCCCAGGAGATTGCAAAGCTTGACAGAGAACAGCACAGAGTGGGATCTGCAGCTTCCTTGCAGAATACAAATTTCAGCAGGCTGAGAAAGTTGCCACCAGAAGATTTTTTCCACTTTAACAATAATGGTCTTGAATTTTATTTAGGTACATAAAAATTAGCTCAAAATTGTGAGAAAGAGTGAAAGGTGAGAACCAGATATGAAGGTATTTAAACCCATATCTGCAAGAAAATAGCTGGTTTGTGTTTTTCTTTCAGGGTGGCCCAGGTTCTTCCCACAGTTCTTACTCTGGTAACCAGGTAAATATTCCACTCACTGTGTCATCACGGGAGCAGTGTAAAAGTGTTCCTTCAGAGAGCAATTCAACTGCAAACCACTAAATTTCTCTGTGTTCTGTGCAGGGAGGGCCTTCCTTCTATCCTGGTGGATCTTACGGACAGGTAAGTGTTCTTTCCTGTTTGCAGAGATAACAGAGTTATCTTCACTTATATTCCCCGTATAGTGGCTGTTGTGAAATATAACACCCAAAAATTGAATCAACTGTTTGTAACTTACATCATGAAACCTCTGAAAGACTACATTGTATTTACAACTTTCATGGAAGGATCTTTCATCCAAATAAGAAAATTAGTGATACAAAGTTATTTCTTGTTTAACAGTATTGCCCTAAAGTGAGAGTTGGGTACATTGATATTTACACTATCCTATTTGCAAGAAAACAGCTAGTCTGTGTTCTCATTTCAGGGAGCCCCAGGTTCTCCATACAGCACATATTCTGGTAACCAGGTAAACATTCAGATAAAATGCCCTATTCAGAAGTTCCATCTGAAACCTTCCCTTAAAGGAGTACCCAAATATGAACCAGTAACCCGTTCTGTCTTCTGCACAGGGAGGGCCTTTCTTCTATCCTGGAGGATCGTATGGACAGGTAGTAGTTCTTCCTCCCTTACCAGGCTAACACAGACGCCCATCCTCCTGGTGCCATCACCCACATACTGTGGGTGCTGTGACATGCCATAATTACAGACCTGGCTGTTGCCCCTTAGAACAGAAAAATTAACCCTGATGTAGCCCAGGAGATTGCAAAGCTTGACAGAGAACAGCACAGAGTGGGATCTGCAGCTTCCTTGCAGAATACAAATTTCAGCAGGCTGAGAAAGTTGCCACCAGAAGATTTTTTCCACTTTAACAATAATGGTCTTGAATTTTATTTAGGTACATAAAAATTAGCTCAAAATTGTGAGAAAGAGTGAAAGGTGAGAACCAGATATGAAGGTATTTAAACCCATATCTGCAAGAAAATAGCTGGTTTGTGTTTTTCTTTCAGGGTGGCCCAGGTTCTTCCCACAGTTCTTACTCTGGTAACCAGGTAAATATTCCACTCACTGTGTCATCACGGGAGCAGTGTAAAAGTGTTCCTTCAGAGAGCAATTCAACTGCAAACCACTAAATTTCTCTGTGTTCTGTGCAGGGAGGGCCTTCCTTCTATCCTGGTGGATCTTACGGACAGGTAAGTGTTCTTTCTTGTTTGCAGAGAAAACAGAATTATTTCCATTCCTATTTTATCTTTGAAAGATGGAAAACACCTTCTTGGAGGAACCAAATTAATCATCTTTTTTGTTGTCTTTACAGGGAGGGTCTTCTGTTTATGATGGCAGCAGTGAATCCTATGGTCAGGTAAATACTCTTTTTTTCTCTTTGTATAAACAGTGCTGAGGGCAAATACCTTGGGTCAAATATACAGCTATATTCTGTATTTTGGCTGCTGCCGTATTTTAATGAAAGTGGTCTCTTTCTTTAAGGAGTGAATGAATTTGCATATACTTTCAGGATACTTCATTAAAAGTTTATAGGGGAGTAAAAAGTGAGGTGCCTCCAACCTTGAAGGCTTCTTCTCATCAACAATGCTAGCTTTGAATTACCTACAAGATGAATGTCTCTTCAAAAGTGGAATTAGAATTTAAGTTTAAAAATATGTTAAATTAGTATTTTATAGAGACATAACTATGAGCTGCTCAAAAATCATTCTGATTACTAGGTAAATATTAATATTTTTTAAATCTTCCCAGGAGATTCCTACAGTAAGTGTCAAAAAAAAAAAAAAAGGCTCTTCACAATATGAAAATTATTTCTCTTCTCTGAACAGGGTGGATCTTCCGCATATAGTGGTGCTGAGTCTTATGGCCAGGTAAATGTTTTGCTCCTACACCAAAAGCTCAAGTTTACTGTGTTGATTCTTATGTGCACTGAGTTCTACATTTCAGTTAGTTTTTAAGTGACCATGACCATGGAAATGCCATTTCATCTTTTGTTTCTCTTTACTTTTACTTACCCCTTTACATCTCAAAATGTTTCCATAATGGAGAGAAGATGATGCACTATATACCTGCCCTGCTAACTGTGCCCTGTGATACTCAATGCTTTAACTACTTTATTGTTTATGCGTTAGCTCATTCAAAAGGAAAATATTTTGTGTGTTTACTATACACATTTTATTGATTCAGAAGCTGTTGAAAGTAAAGGTAATGGGATTTTTGAATATAAAGAATTATGAACTTTGCAAATTAACTTTTTCTGAAAGCTTTTCTTATAAAAACGCATGTTTGCGAGGAGGGTTTTTTTCCAGCCTCTTCTGCTTAAGCAACAAGTAAAGTTCCGGTTTTTTTCTTTTCTTGCATATTTGCTGGTTTAGGTAAAATTGGAAATTTTAAGTGGTTTGTTATTTTTATTCTTTTATTTTATATTCTCCACAATTAAGAACATGTGAGAGTCCATTTTGTATGAAAGTAAATGTTTTTTCATTATTTTACAGGATTCACCTTCCATGGGAGCCAGTGAAACTGATGATAGTGTAAGCATTTCTTCTCAACTATATCAATATCAAAATTTACTATCTTTTAAAGTATCTAGGTGCTTACATGGACATTTACCCTATCTAGTCCTCTTATGTCCAAGAGCTCCTTCACATTACATTTCAACTTCTTTGAAATTAATTTTTTTCTATAGGTAAAGGAAAATGTAGATTTAAATTATGTCACGTTATTGTGCTATGTGTGATAAGGGCTTTAAAAATTAAAATTGCAGTTACACCAGTTCTGACTTGTAACAGTCATACATTTTTATTTGGTTGTTAGAGGTAGCAGTTACAAAGGAAACTCCTTATTTCACAATTTCCATCAAAATGCAGTATTAGTATATGACTACTTCCCTTGCTCTCCATCCCAAATTCACACTATACTTCATTTGTTTTTCCAATGCCAGACATAAAAGACTAGGGTTCCTTCATCTGTATATTGCATAGGAATGGTCTGGTTTTGTGTAGTGTGGTGAAAACTGCCTGCTTTTCTGTAAACAGAAAGAAGATGCTTTTTCTCATGACTAAAGTATATTTCCTATTAGTTCTGCTGAAGCTGTTTATAAAACTTTCCAAGTTTAAAGTCTCATTTTCTCTGCCTTAAGTAATTGATTGTACTTTAACTGGATTTCCAGCAAGTCTGTTTTCCATCGTCCTGGATAGTAAGAAATTATTCTCTGCAAATAATTATAAATTCAGCTGTGCATTTCAGCCACAGGTATAGTGTGTCATTCGTTCCAATGCAGTTTCTGTATCAAAATCTTCCTATGGGTATTCCAGAAAGCTAAAATATGATACTGCAGAGGGCCTAAAAAGCCCTCTGAAAGAAAATGAGGAATGAAAAGAAGCAAAGTGTAACAACATTGGTGTATACCACTGAGGTCTTACAAGAACCAAGACAACCTTTAAAATGCTGATGTTTTCCCCTGTAACATTCTGGAGGAAATAAAATAGAATGAGATGTGATCTCATTCCTTTATTTCACTATGCTAGGATTCAGCTTTCTAAATAAAGGAATGCCATTCCCCAGAAATGAGCAGAGAATTTGTAGGTTGCTTATCCTACAGCCTACATCTTTAATCTTCCCAACGGGCAGTATTTTTCTTTGCCTTCCACCCTTGCTTAGAAAAAAATAGTAATATTTGCCATTGCAATAACTAGATCCTAATGTTTTTTAGGGTTCCTCCTCACCATCTGGTAGCCGGCAGACTGAACGGGTAAGCACTCCTTCCTTATGTGTTGCCAGGGTGTCTGCGCCAGTGCTTGGCAAGCCACCTCAGTCCCGTGTGGAAACTGGTGTGGCAGCTTCAGGTGTGGGAGAGAAAGTGCCCGAGCACAGAGGGATTGAGGATATGGCTACAGAGTTAAAGAAACCCCAACCGGTGCTGAGGTGTGCTCTTGAATCTCAAACTCACATCACAAACATGATACCACAGTTTACTTGTTCAGGTTCCCGTGCTTTTTTAATCATTGTTTGACTGCAAAGGGCTTCAATACCATCATTTTTCCAGCATTTATTCTAAGTGCAACCCTTTGCTTTGTTGTGCTGTATGATCTGCTTTTGAGGGCTTCCATTTTTCTGCCATTTTTACATGAAAGCCATTTTGTTTATTCTAATGATAATTAAACGACACAGACTGAGAAATTAATTCGTTGGAGATATAATAGTTATTTAACTGTGGTATCCTAAAGACTGTCTTTCACCAAAAGAACAATTATCAGTAGTCAGGAAGGGGCATGTGCTATTTTATACAAAAAGACAGATTTTTTTGTTGTTGTTCTTGAACAATCCATAACAGACAATTAAGGAAAGTGGAGAAGTAAGGAATGTTTACCTTCCACCCTGATCTTTCCAGGTTTTGGTTTTTTCATGTAATTTCAATACATTTTTCTAGGATTTTTATTCCCCAGGAGGCAGCCAGTCAGGTGGACATGTAAGCATCTATTTTATTTATTATTTGCAGTTCCCTTCCCAAATGGCTGTACTATTTTAAAATTATCCCAATGAGTAAATTGTGCCAAGCCATTTATTTCCTAGAATTTCTCATGACATCTGGCATCATGTCTTGTGAAATCAAACTCTTTGGGGAAAAAAAAAATGTGTGACCTCAACAACAATCTTGTTTTCCAGAAGATATATTTAAATAAAAATAAATTTGGTCTGCTTTTTGCAGGGATCATCTTCTCAAAGTGGTGGCTACTCAAGTGGACAGGTGAATACTAAATCTTTGTATTTTTTACCTGAATTGTCAGTTATGCCAACGTTTGAGCAATTTTTTATCTGTGAACAAGATTAATTCTTCATTATATATCTCTATGTAAAAGTCCAAGTGTAAGCAGAGTAGTCAAAATACAAGTCATGTCTCAACTGGTGTTCTAACATCTGGAAAAAATAAAAGTAATAAATATTTGATAGTAATTTATATTTTTTAAATAAAATGTAAGTGATTTTAATTTTTTTCAGGACTCATCATCATCTGGAAGCAGCCAGTATGGAGGACAGGTGGGAAATTTTTCTTCATTGTGGTTATTGTGAGGGGTTTTTCCCCCCAATGTACATATTTCCAGAAAATTTTGCCAGATTGATACTAAGTTTCCAGACTACTGTGTGGTTTATTTTATCATCATTAATCTTTCTATAGATAAAATCTGGTTCTTAACCAGATAGATATTTTCAGACATATTTAAAAGAGTAAAAGACAATACATTGTAATCAAGTGCACATGTCAAAATTTAAGGAAAAATTTTAAAATGAGAATATAACATTTACAGGGTTCATCTTCTTCAGGAGGCAGCCAGTCTGGTGGACAGGTATGATTTTCTTTCTCCACAGTTTTCAGTTGTGTCAGTGTCGGTCACTCACAATTTACCTTTCATATCTTTCCTTCACCAGAACTGTTTTCCTTCCCCACTGTCCTTTTTGCCCAAAGCCCCAGCAACACATCATTTTCTTTCGCCATGTCATTTGGACACCCTGCAAGCCAGAGCAGCCAGTAGTAGCTGCTTGGCAGCTGTATCTGAGCTTCTGTACCTGCTTTGGTGCTAAACATGTTTGCTTACACATTTCATGCAGTCTGAATGTGGAAAGTGAGACACTGAATAGTGAACTCCTGGCCACCTCTCAGTGAGTTTTATCAGAGTAGAAATCCTGTTTTCTGTATCATCTGTAACACAACATAGTACTGCACATACTCCAGGTGCTCTGGCCTCTAGGAAAAAAAAATGCTTTCTGTAGTACTTCTTGGAACTTTTTATTCATCCATTTGGTGAGTAAGGTTTTTAAGGTAAAGAACATATATAACAAAATTCAAAGATAACAAAACTAGTGTTTCGTTACTCCATCAGGGCAATAAGTGCAGAAAAATAGTTGCATAGGATGAAATAGACTCATTTTTAGAAGTGAGGCAGTTAAGAATACATCTTTGTTGTTTGCTTACATGGAATGGTAGAAATAATTTGAGTTGTATCTGGAGTCCATTTCAGTCCTCTGCTCTTGATATCTTAAATACCTTCTGCATTCTTTACAGGGTGGATGTGATTGTTCTGGGGAAAGTTCTGTAAGTGCTACTTATTCATTATACATTTTCTTTTGCTAAACTATTTAACTGGAAAATTATCTGCAATCCTATTTATTTTCAACTTACGTAGTTGAATGTACTCTTAATTTTATACTGATTGTTTCTTTGGTGACTTAGATGTTTCTGATAGGGTAGGAGTTATTTCTCATTATGCCAAGACAAAGACTTCACCATTATAGAATCACTGAGTCATTTAGGTTGGAAAATACCTTGAGTACAACCATTAACTCAGCACTGCCAATGCCGCCACTAAACCATATCCTTAAGTGCCACATGTACACATCTTCTAAATCTTCAGGTGTGGTGACTCAGCACCTTCCCTGAGCAGCCTGTTCCACTGCTTGGTAATCCTTTCAGTGAAGCATTTGTTTCCTAATATCCAATCTAAACTTCCCCTGGAGCAACTTGAGCCTATTGCCTCTTGTGCTATTGCTTGTTACTTGAAAGAAGGGACCGCCTTCCACCTCACTGTAACCTCCTTCTAGGTAGTTGTAGAGAGCAGTAAGTCCCCCCAAGCCTCCTTTCCTCCAGGCTAAAGAGCCCCAGCTCACTCAGCTCATCTGCTTAAAGCTTGTGCTTTAGACCCCTCATCAGCCTCACTGCCATTTTTGGACATGCCCCAGCACCTCAATGTCCTTCAAGTAGTGCAGGGCCCAAAACTGAACAAAGGATTTGAGGTGGCAGGCTCAGCAATCACCCCTGAGTTCAGGGGGATGATCACTTCCCTAGTGCTGCTGGCCACATTTTTTCTGATAAAAGCCAGGAAACCTCAGAGCTGGCAGCAAGTTGTATTCTCTGAGCAGTGACTGTCAGGTACCACAGAGTATTTACAGAGGTGTGTTTATATCTTCACCCCACAAAAATAAAAATACACATATATAATGCATTAAATAGCAGAATTAATTGACAAAAGATCTATCATGAAAGGAAGCTAAAACAATGTCAAGTCTACAAAATTGCCAATCATAAAAATTTGTATTAAAAAAAAAATCAATGTTTACCAAATTTAAAACAAAACCAAAAACTGAGCAACTTCTCACTTGTGTTTTTAAGTCCATATGAAATTATTTAAAGACTGTGAAAGAGGGTAATACCTGCTTTCCAAAGCAAATCATATGTGGTCAATCCCCATGTAGCATGTAAAAGACTTCTTGGGTGATGTTCTGATTTTCTAGACAATTGCTCAAAGTAAGTGAAGTGTAAGTGCAATTAATTCAGACTGTCATTCTTCATTTGAAATGCCATAGAACAGGCATTTTAAGGTTTTGTTTCATTTCCAGTTTTTGGTCAAAGACAAAGGCTAATTTTTCTTTTTTTTTTTTTTCACCCTTATAGGGTGGATCCCCTACCTTAGTCAGAAGTGATTCCTCTGCAAATGTAAGCAATGTTCATCAGCTTTTAAGTGTTTGCCCTCTGTTTGCTTTGTTGATATAATGGCTGGAGAGGACAAAAGAGTCAGTGCCTAATAGAAGTCATACACTTGTGAAAATAATCTGCCTTAGCTACAATCAAAAATACACACAGAACATTCATGCAACACTCACTTTCTCATTCCATTTGAAATAGCTTTCATGCAAAGAGACGTCTTTCAATGAAAAATGTTTATGAGAAATGCAGGTACATAACAGTATAAATATTTATTGTCAGTCAGTTCCACTGGCTTTTTGGAATTCTGTAAATATATGCCCCAAGGACATGGATTTATGTGATTGTATTCCTCTTAGATCACTTACTGCAAAAAAAAAAAAGTTAGTATTCATAGATCAGTCATTTGATGTTGCTACTCTTCTCATAAGGATAAGAAGTTTTTGCAGGAGAGATCTGTTTACAGCATTCCCAAGATCAGTTCTGTTCCTTGTGTGTTGAAAAGTCACATATATCATGGGAGCTCTGTATGTGCTGTGCTAAAGGGAAGAAAAACTTTTGGGTCTTTCTCATCTAGCACAGAACTCTGTGGCACTGTTACCAGTGTGCTGCCTGTTACAAAGCTGCCTTAGACACTGCAAACATTATTATAATTAGATAAATAGGACTGGTCTTGTGCTCCCTTGTAGGAAGGAGGAAAATCTATATATCTACAGTCAGGAAAATACTCTTAACCACCTGTGTTCTACATTCTTCATATTATTTTCAGTATTTGTTTGCTTTGAAGCTTCCAATTGGGACTGATTCTTTTTGGTGTTTTACTGACTTGGCACAGCAGTTTGGAATTGAGGACTGTGCATGAAGACTGAGGGAACATAGTGGTAGTGTCTGCATCAATGAGTACTGCAAACTGCATCAGTGATCATGAACTGGTGTCCAGACTGCACACATTTCAGGAATGGTCTGCTCTGCTCTGGTCCCACGGACCAAAAGTCCATTTACTATCTGAATCCATTAAGTGTGCCCCTAGAGCACATTCTACATTTTAGTTTAATCTGAAAGGCATCCAGTTAATTCACTCTGAGACCACCCCATGATGGAAAAACAAACTACAGTGAGTGGGAACCGTCCAGACTTTTGTCTCCAAGGGGCACACCTGATCGGTTCTTTAATGCATCGGTACACCCAGTACCTCACCATGGGAGAGCAGCTCCTGCATACTGTATGTGGGTCTTAGTTCTCCCCCAAGTACATGTTGCAGTTTATCTCAGACTCTCATTTTGATATCTTCTTTACAGGACAATTTTACACTGTTCAGATTCATGATGAAGAACACATTTCTGGTGCATGTTTCACATTATGTACCAAACAAAACATCTTATCAGCTTAGCAGACCTTGAGGAAGCTCAGACTACTCTAAAGATCTGTAGTACTCTGCAAGAATTAATATTAAAACTTTATGCAAGGATGGTGCTCTTCAGTGTGGTGATTTTAAACTGCAACAAACTGCTTATCCTTCAGTCAAATCCTTTGAAGTGAAACAACTAGTATTTCCTTTCTGAAAGGGCTCTGGAGGCAGTCATTCTGGTGTACGAGTACACACTAAATTTTAGATGTATTAACAGAGTAGGGAGCATCAGTTTTTACATTTTGAGTGTATTTTAAACCCAAGCAAAAAAATTTAAAATATAAATTTACATACTGCTATCCTTCAATAAGTTTTTCTTTGAAATAGTTCTTTTAGAAAAAAATAACTGGTTGCTTTGGCATTTGTTTTTTTTTTCCCCAGGACTCTTCTTCTGGAGGCAGTCAGTACAATAGCCAAGTAAGCACTCTCTCCCAAAAGGAGAGCCACTTTGTCACTTCTGAAAATGGTTATTCATTCACTCAAATTCAGTTTTTATATAGGAACTGTGTATAAAGAACAAAAGCTCAGTAAATGAAATTCATCAAGTTTGATATGTCCTAAAAATCACAAACAAATGGGTTTTTAGCAAATAGTGCCCTTGCTTTTCTGAAACTTGCATAATGAAGCTCATAAAAAGTAGATAGGTGTGGTGAAAGAATGAATCAAAAGGTAGCATTTTTCTTCCTAGTGGACCCAATTCCATTATGAAGAAAAACAAATCCAATCTCTTCTCTTTAAAGAGACCTCTTGTTGTATGAGTTTTCAGTGAACTTGCTAAGTTTGTCTTTCAGAGGCCTATTGGTTAGCCAGTATTTTAGTGCTGCCTTTGGCACAGGAGTCAGCTTTCCAAATAAAGCATTGCCATTCTCCAAAAATGAACAGAGAAAGAACTGGAAACAATTCCACTTTAACCTTCCCATAAGTCACACAAACAAAGCCGTATGTCTTCGCCTCCCACCCTTGCTCAGGAGCTCGGGTATTTCTCCAACTTACCCTGTAAGGCTTGAACTCTAGTTATTACAGTATAATGAAAGTCCTGCTCACCTGTCTTCACTCTTACCTTGCTCTCTTGCTCCTGTTGTCCTGCGACAGTCATGTTTTGTTTTAAGGAAACCCTACTGCAGGTAATTCACTCATTTGGTATTCTTTACAGGATTCATATTCCTCTGGAGCTAGCCAGTATGGAGGACATGTAAGTTCTTACTTTTAATATTTTATATTTTTATAAGCATTTGACTCATACTAAGTAGAAGATCTCAATTTAAATATTTCAAGAAAATTGACAGTGGTCTATCATCTGTAGTAATATTGTGAATTCAAAGAAGACAAAAATACAGAGTTTATTCTGGGATAGTTACACACAAACAGTCAAATAATAAAATATAGATCTCTTTGACGCTCAGCTCCCCAATTTAAATATTCAGAAATAACTGATTTTCAATATTTTTCCAGGGGCCATCTTCTTATGGAGGCAGCCAATATGGTGGACAAGTAAGCATTAATAGTCCCCGTTCTTGTAGTTTTGACATATGCAAAGTTGTAGTTTATTTGTTGTCTACCTGGCTGTCTATCTTAGCTTTAATTTAATCTAAAAACTTCTCAGTAAATCTTTCTCTGCTGTGTTCTTGTGCCACTGTGAAAAAAACAAAACAAGTTCAGGTGAAGATTATTATTTAAGACTCAGAAAAAGTAGAATGTGAAATATATGGTTGACTCAGTTGACTCCTGAAATTTGCAGGACTAAAGGTCATGTACGTCTGAAATAAATAAGTACTTCATGAAGCTAACCAAAAATTTTTAGAGCCTAATTAAATGATTCTATGAGTCTATGAAATAGGTGTAAAAAACTTTGTTTCCTTTTTTGTTTATTTTCAGGGTTCACCTTCCTCTGCAAGCAGCCAATATGGAGGACAGGTGAAAATTCTTTCCTTGTAATATTTACTGCTTTATTGGCAGTTCTCTGTGTAAAAGAACATTTTAAGGAGACTGGGTTTTGTTTTGGATTTTTTGCCCCCATGTTTTATCTAACCCGTTGTAGGAATATAGTAGTTATAAATATATGTGATACAAAGCCACGGAAGTCTTTTTGGTAAATGCAGATGAGTCACCCATTTTTGCACAGTGTGGCTCAGTCCACTCACAGTTCTGCAGTGAAAGAAATTGGGCACTTCTTCATACAGAGTATTGTTCAAAGGAGTAGAATGACATAGATAATTTAATTCTTCTTCTCTTCAGGGTTTACCTTCTTCAGGAGGCAGTCAGTATGGAGGACAGGTGAGAATCTCTTCCTGTGTAGTTCTTATTCTAACACACAGTTCCAACATCAAAACATAATACTTTTATACTGACTGAAAAAATATTTTGAGTGAATTCTGTCAATCTGATAATAGATGAGCAGGTATCTAAAGATGTGCATGAAACAATACAAAAACTATGTAGATCTGGTGCTTCAGTTGTATCAGAATAAACACAGTTCTAGCCCTGTTCTACCCTCCAACCTGCCCTGCTGCTGTCAAGGTTTCTTAGCTCTAGCCGTAAGGAGTGGCTGGAGGCAGACTGCATTCCTCCTCTACCTCACTTCCTTCAGCAAAATGCCGTATCAGAGGTGATGTTAAAGAAGCAGTATGTCTCAGAAGAGGAACAGGGCAGAAGGTCAGGAGTTGCTAAGAGGTGTTCCATGCCCTTGTGAAATGAGAGATGATAGACACGGTTCCTAGTGCTGCCTAGTGGTATAGCCTCTAATGTAGTGACATACTCAACAGACATCCTTGGCCTTTGAAAACATTTATTGTCAGATTTATTGGACAGGGGATTAGAGGAGAAAGACATTTTCAGTCCAAGTATAATCTCATAAAAATACATATGTATCCTAATATCTCATAATCAATATTATGGAAGATTCATATGTTAAGAACCCTCCCTAATTTGCATAGAACACATAAAGCAATAGGTTGAGTGTTTATCTTCCTGTACTTTTCCATTGTGCAACACAGAAAGAAAATAGTCTTTCTTTAAAAAGCTCTTAGAGAAGCTTTTTGATTTGAGAAATAATTGGCACCTTTGCTTCAGGGTCCATATTTCCCAGGGGGCAGCCATTATGGAGGACAGGTGAGAATTGTTTTTCTGTTTCTGGGTTTGTTTTTCCATTGTTCACTTTTTCTTTATTTTGTGAAAAATAGAATATTTTGTAAAGGAGTAGCTTATAGCAAAACAGTGTTTAGGCAGAACAGATGAATATACAACTTTCTGCTGTGTCTGCCCACTTACTTTACATAAGTTAAACATAGGAGGCTGCTGTGAGCACACAATGCAAGGCAGCAGCACTACTCACACCTGCCTGAAGCTGACTTTGATTCAAACTTCATTGTTCTGTTTAAATAGCAGCCAGTGTAAAGGCCAGTAGATTTCAGTAGGGTTATAAAGTAAGTGTTCATGTTCCTGTGACACTTAAATTCATGGAAGACAAATAAAAGTGTGTTTTTCTGTGACTGGTCATAAGTTAAATAATGTGCAAAAAATATAAATGCTTTCTCATTTCTTTAGGGTATGGCTTCTTCAGGAAGCAGCCAGTACAGTGGACAGGTAAAACCTCTACTTTCACAGTATCGGTAGTTCAGGTACACAGGGCATTAGGAAAACAGACCTGTATTTTTTTGCAAGACAGGAACATTCTGAAAAAGAATAGCTTTAAGCCAGGTTGAGTGAGGATTGCAAAGTATGGGTCTGACTGGTGTGTCAGATCACAAAAGGAGAAAATGATACAGGAGCCTGTGTGACTGCATGGAAATGCCTCTGTAATAGATCATGGTTCAAGAAGCCCATTTTTTGCTGTTATGTTTAAACAGAAGCAAATTGAAAGACTGAGGGTCGCAGAGAACAAGGGAAAATGTTACTTGATAACACAGAAATAATTAGTTACTCCTTTTTTCCAGGGCTTTTCTTCAGGAGTCAGACAGTCTGGTGGACAGGTATGCTTTTCTTTCTCGGCACTGGTCAGTTCTCCTAGCGTCAGGCACTCACAAATTGCTTTGTGTGGCTTTCCTCATGAGAACTGGTTCCCTACACACATTTCATCCAGGCTGAATGTGGAAACACTGAATAGTGAACCCTTGGCCACCTCTTACTTAGTTTTATCAGAGGAGAAATTACCTAATAAGCCTCCACTGGAAGTCATCTTTAGTGTTTTCTGTAACATCTGTAGCATGAAAGAGTACTGTGTGTATTCACAGAATCAGAATATGCTGAGTTGGAGGGGACCCATAAGGATCTTTCAGTCTAACCACTGTCCCTGTGCAGGACACCCAAAGAATCTCATCATGTGCCTGAGGGAATTTTTCAAACAGTTCTTGAACTCAGACAGGTTTGGTCCTGTGACCTGAGGAAATTCTAGGTGCTCTGATCTCCTCAGGGGGAAAAATAAAATCTGTATTACTATTCAGAATTTTTTACTCATCATTTTAGTGAGTAGGTTTTTACTGTAACTTTTAAATGAGAAATTAGAAAATTATATTTATAAAATTGATCCGTAAGGGCACAGCTAGCCCGAAAAGGGCAGTGGAGGGAGAAAGAAACTATTTTTTAGATGGAGCTTAGTGAGTCTATGAGCAGATAGCAGAATGCGAGTCTGATTTATGAATGCAGAGACCTATTCCAGTCATAGACCCAGGAAAGTAAGTTTGGTTGTGTTTTGTACAGGGTGGGTGTGTGTGCCCCGGTGGAGGTCCAGTAAGTATTCTTTGTCTTTATATAATTTCTCATAGTATGTACATATACTGGAAAATTTCCAAGGAGCTACAATTCCTGAAATAATTCTGTCTGTGAAATTCTATGTATGTTGAAAGCTTTTTTCACATTATGCTAAAATGAGCAATTTTGAACCTGCTAAAGACAAAAATATTAAGCGTACAACTGTACAGTAACTGCAGTATTTTATTCAAAACTAGCTACTCAGTTTGCGAGGGAGGCCTAGGACTTTTCTAAGAATCTGTGTCTCAAATATCTCATTGGGTTTTGGACATGTGTGTGTAACAGTTCTGCTCTTATGATAGTTATTAACAGTATGATTGAAATAGTGAAACTTAGATCTAAAATCATGGCCCCAAATGCTTTCAGATTGGAGCAGAGCAATGCATTTAAAAACTTAAAGCTATTTCCATTTTTCTGTGTAATTAGTATATTCCTTATACCTTTGTAAATCCTTAGGAAAACCCAAACAACACGAAACCACTGTTTTGCTGAAATCAAATAATTTACTTCCAAGGGAGGGTTCAGTTACCTGTTTTCTCAAAATTGCTTAGATGACTACTTCTCCTTCTTGGATTACATAATCAAGGAAAAAAACATGCTCAAGTATACACCTCATGGCTGAAAACAACCTATACATTAGAATTTATATAAATAGAAATTATATTACTATATAATAATAATAATTGTCACCTATATACACATTTTATATATATAAAACATATTATTTGACATATAAATCAGCATGACTCAAAACTACATCCTCTACTTGTTTAATCAAAAGTATAGTACTAATCACTATAAATTACTTGATCATTGCAATAGGTTAATACATTCTCTTTTCTCTGTGTGACATTGAATTTAATAGAGTAAACATTTCTATTTCTGTTGAACACAGGGCTCTTTCGGAGGAACCAACTACCAGGGTGGACAGGTAAGCAATTTGTCTTTAACATTTACACTGATTAGTTCCTCAGGAATAAACACGGTTCAGTTGCCATATTTGCCCAGAAGCCATTAAATACTGAGTTCAGTTTAGTCACAGAGACAGGGATAATAATTCCAGAGAGTGCATGGGGCTCTTACTGAATCACTCTTGACATTTCAGTTATATCTTTCTATGAACTAGAGCCAAGATTTTACTTTGTAGTTATAGAAGCTTTCTTACCTTCAAAATTTACTAAGAATCATTCACAGGGTTCACTTTGCTGCATAAACCACTAATATGTGTGGATAATTAGTCACTTGTCACTGCATTAGTAACTGTCTAAAGTTCTTCCAGATTATCAGTGTCATGAATATTGTTTATATTAGATCCAGGACTTTTTGATGCCAGGTGCTCTTAAAAAAATATTTATAAAAATTACACATTATTTTTACAGGGTTCATCATATTCTGGCAGCAATCAGTATGGTGGACAGGCAAGCAACTTTTCTTTGTTTTCAGGATCTTCTTTCTACTTGCTGCTTATTAAATGAAAAATATGATGCAGTGTATACTGCCAGCTTTTCAGTCATTTTACCCTTAATAAATATTTGAAAACAGGGACCCTCTCTCAGTAACTGAAATGGAGTAGCACAAAAAAACTTCAATTTAAAGAAATTCCAGAGATCATAATTCTAGCTGTTTTACCTCAGAATGCCTCTTATCTCAAGTGATAATTTTCATTAACCATTTTTGTTTATTTCACATTGCTCTGACAGCAGTTCAAAGTATGTTTTCTATGTTATTTTTCAATTCTCTTACAATGATTTTTATTATTTTTTAGATTAAATGTTTGGAAAAATTTGGCACAAAATATACTAATAGATACTGCTTTGAAAATATAAATTCTGGTGTGTTGCACCAAATAATACTACTTTCCCCATCTTCAGCTGCAATTCAAGTCTCTTACTGTAATCAGCTCCCTGAGTGCCTTCCCTAGACTTACTAGTTTACCGCTCGTTCAGAAATCCTGCTAGTGCAAATGCTGGCAGATGTAATGGATGGCAGTCTAATAAAATGGACCTTGCTTTTCATTAGTATTATTGTGTTTGCAATGTTTCACTCTGCTATATTAAAAAAGTTAATTTCTTTTTACTCAATTGGGGAGCATTTCAGTTCAGTATCACACTATTAAGAAGACAATCTCTTGCAGTATGGAGAGGACTTTTAGCAGCTGCAAATCAATTTTTTTCCCAAATTACCTATTTGGAATAATAAGGATACTTTTACAGTAATACATGTGATGCTCCCTGAACACATTTGATGTAGCAGAAAATCACAAATAAAGTAGATTTTTTTTTCTCTTGAAAGCCATATGTCAGACACTTTAGATTCATTCATCTATGTAACAGAAGTCTTAGCAGGTGTTTTGTCACTGTTTGCCCAATTTGCTACTTTCAGCTGTTAAGGAACTTAGAGACATTAAGTCAGAAATCTTTCACTCCATCTTTTCATATTAATATACTTTCCAGATTGTTACTGAGATCTCCTGTTAAAAGTCTTTCTGTGATGTTTTATTCTGCACAGAAATATAAAAAAAACCCAAACCAAACAAAAAAAAAAAAAAAAAAAAAAAAGCCCTGCGGTTAATTTTCCCTTCTT
>JAWWMP010000005.1:18842540-18868073 GCA_035047865.1 Dendrocincla tyrannina
CTGCAGCCGGAGCCTTTGCGGGACGGGACCGCGGCGCCCGGAAGCCCCGGGAGCTGAGGGAGCCGGGCCCGGCCGGGCGGGCGGCGAGGGCAGAGCGGGGCCCGGCGGGGCGCGCAGGTGGGAGCAGAGCCCCGGGGCAGGCCCGTGCTGCGGGAGCGGGTCCGTGCGAGAGGGCTGGGGAGGGCGAGGGTGGGACTGAAGGGGCCCAGAGAGAAGTGTGTGGGCGCGGAGCGGGCCGGGGGACCGGGAGGGAGGCGGGGGACAGGCAGGCAGGCGGCCGTGTGTGCGGGCGGCCCGCGCCGTGTCAGTGCCGCCCCGGGGGGCTCACGGGGCGCTGCTCAGGAGGTGCTCAGGGAGGCACAGGGCGTGTAAAGTTAACAGAAATGCACACTTCCCAATTTTTTGCGTGGTGTCACGGTTTCATACCAGGTTCTTGAAGTGAGAAACGCTCTAGGAGTACAGCGCTTGTGGATTAAGCCAGAAACCCAGAGGATGCAGAGATAATGAACGTAATAATGCATATTATAGAATAAACTGGAAGGTAAAATATAAATGCCAGAAGGTATGCCAAGTTGTTTCATTGTATTGAATCCTGTAAAACTGTGTTTTAAAACAGAGTAAAAAAGACTTGGATTCCAGAGAAAACATTTAAAAGGAATGATTGAATGGAGAAGACTAAAACAGCTTTCAGCAATGGAAGGCTATGTTATTTGGGACATAAAGAACATACACAACAAACCTTTCTAAAACTTAGTGAGCACCACAGTGACAAGTTTATTTGTCACAGTGGCCTCTACACAGAAGGACTGGGATCTAAGACAACCTTTGTTTTTCAAAGAACACGTGCAGAATGACAAAATGAGTCTTAGAATGAACATTAGGTGATGGACTGGTTCTCCCAAAATCCGTGGGGTTGCCTTTCTCCGTAGGCACTGCACTTGACTCACTTGAACTCTGTGTGTGCACGGAGCTGAGCTTAGAGGCTGCAGGGTGAGTTTGAGGGAGGTGATAGTTGTGGAGAGAGCGATTCACGGTAACCTCTTCCTTTAGGAACTGAAGCTTATTATTTGTTTGTGCATTGTTAGGCATTGTGAGAACTTGTGATTGAAAATCACAGTTCTGGGAGCTGAGGATCCACTGGTTTGGGATGCATGATGTTCTCATTTGTAGAAGTAGCGTGTGTAGCACAAAAAATGGTTATGGGAAAGACAGGTTGTAGTACGTATAAATTTGCTTCCTTTAGAGCTATGCTAGACACAGTTATTCTTCCCTTATTATTCTTGAATTGCTTGCTATCTGGGCTCATTCTTCCCCGGTTACTTCAGTTCATACCAAATGCCTGTGGCTTGTGCAGGTTCCATGCCTTCCTTGTAACTCAGGAGACTGCACAGCTGGATCACTTCAGTGGAGGGTGTCTCTAGAGGGGAGCGGAGATTAAGATTTGTACTTCTCAGGATCTAGCATAATAATGTTAGATGGTTAGGAGTTCAGGATTTTACCACTGTTTGTTTTTTTTAATCATATATTTATGTTTTATATTTATACCCCTTCAATACAATGTTGAGCTATCTAATTTTACTTGTAATTACTAGCTTTCTGGAGTGGCTACAGATTTATTTGCACTGTAGTACCTCATTTGTGTTACTCTACTCCAAGTAGGTCACCTTGACTGAGGGTACCTGTGGTGCCTGGAGCACCCAGACTTGATTTGTAGTTCATAGACGGCACAAGTATCAGTTGTAGCTGAACTCCAGCTCCATTCAGTATTGTCTTCCAGCTTTTTATATCAAGCTCCTTCATTGCCTTGATTCATTTGCAGGAGTTACATTCCAGCAGTCCTTCAGTTCTTGGCATCGCACTCCTGCAGGAGGAGAGATGGGCATTTGAACTAGAACTGAATGTCTCCTTGCTCACAGAGTCTGAATGTGACTGTGGGGGTCTATCTATACTGTGATCTATACAATGAACACAGTGTATGGACTGTGTGAATGGGTGAGAGGCAGTTCAGACAGGTTGTATCAAATTTCTGTGCTGGCTGGCACAGTTTGGCTTAATGACTGTTATGTCAATATAAAACTGTTGCACTACTGTGTGGAGTTGAAGGCTTCATCTTACAAGAAATGCTAGTGTTAACATTTAGCTCAGTGAGGGCCTAGATTTCCTGAATGCTGTGGAATTTGTATAATATTCATCAAACCAAATTCTTAGCAGTAAAAAAATTCTGATCTTTGGGTTCTTAGGTTTGGTGGAAAGGATAAAGGGGGTGGGCTTAAAGAGACCTTAGCCACAAATCTCACATTTAAGATTCACAATTCCCAATTCTTCCTGTCTGATACATAGATTAGAAAGGTGATTTTTTTTTTTTTTTTTTGCTGTTAAAGAAAGAAAGAAACAGAACACCTTCATGAGATCATCAAAAAACTGAGCCATGTTCCCATTCTGCTAGGTTTGCTGTCAACCTGTAAGAAAACCTTACTTGATTCCCAAGCAATTTATAACATTCTCTGAAATTGGATTTTAGTTAATAGTTAATAAGTAATTGCATTCCCTTTGTTAGACTTGGCAGTGGTGGAATTTCCTGGTTCAGTGATAGGCCAGTGAATCGCTGATACAGCCTCCATTATCTTTGACAAAAGCTGTGGTTTTGGAGCAAAGTTCAAAAGAAATCATTGGTTGAGTTGCCATTTAATGTGTAACTACTCTGTATTTAATTACACTTCCCAGTTTTAAAAAGCATGATTTTAAAATGGCCAAGCGTTGTGGTCTAACCCAGCTGACAATTAAGCACCACACAGCCACTTGCTCGCTCCCCCCAGTGGGATGGGGGAGAGAATCAAAAGGGTAAAAGCAAGAAAGAGTGTGGGTTGAGACGAAGCCAGTTTAGCAGGCAAAGTAAAAGCCACACATGCAAGCAAAGCAAACCAAAGAATTTGTTCACCACATCCCATGGGCAGGCAGGTGTCCAGCCACCTCCAGGAAAGCTGGGCTCCATCATCCGTGGCGGTGACTCAGGAAGACAAGCGCCATCACTCCAAACATCCCCTCCTTCCTTCTTCTTGCCCCAGCATCATATGCTGAGTGTGACTCCATATGGTGTGGGATGTCCCTTGGGTCAGTTGGGGGCAGCTGCCCCGGCTGTGTCCCCTCCCTGCTCGTGCACTCGCAGCCTCCTCGGTGGTGGGGTGTAAGCACTGCTCAGCAGTAGCAAAAACATCCTTGTGTTACCAACACTTTTCAGCACGATTCCCAAACACAGCCCCATACCAGGTACTGTGAGGAAAATGAACTCTACCCCAGCCAAAACCAGCACACCAAGATAGGGTTGTGGCGAGATGGATGACGTTGCAGGAGCAAGGTCCACCAACCATCTACTGTGTTGTACTTGATGTCCTTGTGGCAAAAATTATTTGAATGGAGTTATGATTTTGTTTTCACAAGTTAAGAATTTTTTTTTATATAAATGAAGAAATTGGAAATACTGCCTGAAGGAAACCTTCTTGTGAAAAAGCCCTTGCTCCTCAGTTTCTGCTAGAAGAGTAAGGAAAAAACTTGGATTTGATTTTAGCAGTGCTTCTGAAGAAGTGTACTAGCTCTAAGAGAAGCATAGCTTTTTTTTTTTCATTGTGTACTTAATACACTTTATGATGTATCCAGCAAGAAGAGTAGGTAACAAACTGGAAAACAAAAGAAAGAGCAAGGTAAGTTTTAAAATAAGAAAGTGATTTGCAGTGTTTCAGTTGAAAAGTGCCATGTATCTGGGGAGGAACAGGTGACAATTATAGATAGCTTACGGGAGGGAACAAAGAAGAAACGTGTCTCCAGTATGAGGAAAATAGAAAACATAATGGTGAACATTTTAAAGTGAGAAATACAAGGTTTAATATTATTAGAAATATTTTTAATATGGTTTATTAAGACTGCACAGACATGGCAGATTATATCTTGTGGGGATTAGGGGAGAAAGAAATGCATTATTGAATAATAGCAGACCAAATATGGCAGTTAAAGCATTCATATGTATGTAAAATCTACTTCAGAACTCAGTTTCGCAACATTTAACTAGATTTGGAAAGGTCTGTGCACCCTCAGTACCATCTGAGACATTTATCATGGAATTGTAGAATGGTTTGGGTTGGAAGGAACTTAAAATGATGGAGTTGCTACAGTTCTCTGGGCAACCTGTTCATAGACTACCCCAGGAACTACTGTGTTCAGGACCTTGCACTTGGCTTTGCTTAACTTCATGAGGTTCCTTCCATCCATTTATTTCCATATTTTTAGTATTAGGTACTACTTTTGGTAAAAAGAAGACTGTATTGATTCCAGTGGAAAGGATCTTTATGAAATAAAACTTTAGTCTGAGGACTGTAGTTGTGTTACAGAGAGTGACATGTTACTTGTATGTTATCCAGGGAATAGGGGAATGCATGCAAAAGTGTAGAAGTCTTAATAAAACTAAGTTCTTCAGGTTCTGGAGTTAGCTCTTACTCCACCTTCCCACTGTGCTTTTCCTTTGTTGACAGCTTACTGTATTTGTCTAGGTGTAGTATCAGCACTGGGTTCATATTTCATTGGAGCAATATGAGAACACAATCCTGTTTCTTTAATCTGTTATCCTGATTTCAAAGCAGATGGCCAGGAAGTGTGTCCATACCTGTTCCACTGGAATGAAATAGTGTACTTTACTCTGCACTCTGTTTTTTCTTCTATAAGGCAGACTCAAGCAGTGTATATTTTCTAGCAGATCCCATATGTAGAAATTGGTGTACTGGCACACAAAACTTACACTTTGCCTTTAACAGTTTTAAGAGGCTGTTTGTCTGCTTCTGTTTGGCTCTGTTTTTTAAATAATGCACAAATACCGTTTGCTTGAGTTAAGCAATGTTAAACTGATCATGAAATGGAATAAGAGCTAGGAGTAATAACTCCTGTAACTTGGCTGTTTGTTCTAAAAGACTGCCAGCAGTGAAAACATTTCATAGCAAGGCTGGAAGGAATTTAATTCACATAATGCCATTACTATGAAGATTGAAAATGTAATAGTAGCTAGTATATTATCCTTTTTTAACTCTAACTTTCCTTGTGACAGACTTGGAAGGAGGAGAGGAATAGTTGCGAGTAGAGGTTATTTTTGTGTCAAATCTTTTGGTGAATTTAACCTATTTTTTTGTTAGGTGCCTTACTGAAATTCACTGTTAATTGCTTTTTTGTTTGTTTTTTTTTGTTCTATAATCTACTTCTTGAGATAATATTGGGTGCGTAGCATTTTCTGGATGCTGATCTTTTTCAAGCTTTCTCTCATTCTCTCTTGAAGCTTCAGAAATTTAAGGAAAAATAAATTTAATGAATATAACAAAAAGTGAGCCAGCTGCAGTGACTGTAAAAGAACTTCCTCAGTAATTCAGGCTAAATTGACTAAATGTAGTGCAGAATACTGGATAGTCTGGGATCATGAAAGAACTGGCAGTGTAATTGGTGCAGGAGAAATGCACAGTCAAATAAATGAAATTTGGATAATTTGTCCATGAAATATCACCCTTTTTATTTATAAAATCATATATGAAAATGTACATCCCAGCCTTAAAATTTCAATGAGTCTAAAACATGCTAATCAGCTAGATACTTGATGTTAGACAAACTTCAGTCTTAACACTCCTGTGCTCACTTTATCTGAGTATGTTTCTATTAGCATGGTGTGAAATTCTGGGAGTGCCTGGATCTGGGGAGTTGCCCCTGCTCTCTTGCTCTTGAGGAGCGTGTTAGACCATGCTTGCTGGAAGGATCTTCATAATATGCAGTGCAACTTCAACCGCCTTTGGAAAATGCTTCAAGACAGTCTCCAGTCTCTCAGTTTAATTGAAGAGAATTTCACAGAAGTTAAGACTTCTCCTTTCTAGTATTTTAGATACCTCAGACTAAAGTCACTGTCAGATTTTGAGCTCTCCTATTAACTCAAGAGTAGGATCAATTCATAGACTAATCTTTAATTTTGCACAGGATTTTGTAATGGTAGATATTTAGCAGTTGAGAAACTCAGAAGTTTATACCATCAAATCTTTAAAAGACAAAAATCTTAAGCTTAAGAAAAATCTTGTAATCTTGTTGCTCTTTAGTAAACCCTGATTGTATCAGTGAGTATTGTTGTTGAATAGATTGAGGAAAATAAAAACGTATGTTTGCTGTTCATTAAGTCAAATTGATTATGTTCCTTTTGGCCTAGGTTCATCTGCAAACATTAGAATTTACCACTATTTGAGGAGGGAAAATGTAGAGATTATATAAAAATGCAATGTAAAGTATTAAATTTTAGCCTGTGTTGAAGATGCTACAAAGGGACATGAGACTCTGCAAGTCAAAAATTGACTCATTTTGTCTAAATGAATATTATGCGATGAAAATATGTGGTTTCCCACTTTGAAGAAATCTGCTTCCTTTGATGGGATATTTTTCGGACTTTGCGTAGTATGGTACTTTGAGCTGAAGGTATTACTTCCTGTATAGGTTCTTTTTCTCCTCTCCTCCCCTCCCCTCTTCACTCCTCTCCTCTTTTTTTTCTTTTCTTTGTCTATAAAACCTTTCCAGGCTCCTTTTTGTTTATACTTTTAAGGAGGACAACTCTTCACATCATCTCTATTTTATACACTTCAGTGTTCTGAAGTTGAGTTTAGTGTGGCTGTAAATCCCATCTTTAGTTAGTGCATATTGACTCCTCTGTAGGCCTGCCTTCCTGTGGCTGTAGGGTGTGTCTGCTTGGTACACCGAACAAACAATGCAGACACAGCTGACTTTTTTTCACCTAGACTAATAGAAGAAAAGAGTAATGAGCCTTGTCCTTGAGGTAACGGATGTGTTAGGCTACATTATAGTCAGTGAGCTGCAGGTCCTTAGCACATATCACGGGAAGGTACAGTGCAAAATACACTGAGTTAATGTGACCCCTCAACTTCCAGTATTTGAATTAGCAAACCTAAATCTGAATTTTTTAACAGATGTACCCTGCAGAGTCCTGAGTAGTGCATCCAAAGCCCAGTAAGTAATCTAGGTTGTAACTCTAAGGAAATGCACTGGGAACTTTAATTTCATTATTGGCTTGAGACAATCCAAGTGTGGGTCATTACTAAGACAATAGTTGATTTATTCAGTGACTGCACAGGCTGTTGCTGTGAGAGTGGCAGGAGCTCATGGCTACAAGTGAGCGATTACACCTCGGGTAGTAATCGGTAAATCTGAAGATACTGTGAAACTGCAGTTGTACAGTTCAACTGTTTGAAGTTCAATACGTGGCTCTTTTTCTGGCACCAGTTCCCAGTTTGCACAGAGTTCTATGAATTGGTATGCAGGTCTTTTAAAGGAAAGGAAAAAGGAGCAGGAAAGCTGATAAGATGTTACGTGTGCTTAGTAGAGGGTGGTTTTATCATTGGCATACATAAGTATCAGGACTCTCTAGTTCCTGCTCTTACCAGCTTGTAAGTACAGTGGGAAACTTCACACCCATGTTCTCTACAAGCCTGTCTTTTTGACCGCTGACTTTTAACAAATTATCCATATTTCAGCTATCACACTGGACACTTAGAATCCATTTTGTGTGAATTTTTGAAACTCTGAAACTGCTTTAGTTACGATAAAGAAATGTTTCGTGTTACTGGCACCTTTTTGAGACACATTGTCTGGGGAAAGTTCCCTTTTTTATCATGATTACTAAGGAAGACAAGGCAATAGTTCAAGATAATATTGTGGTATGTATTCTGTATGGCTTTGCTGATGGACTTATCAAACCGTTGTGCTTGCTGGTATGTTTTCATGCTGATTGCTTTGGTACTTGCTCATAAACAGCCTAGTAGTGATTTACTTACTAAAATTACATTTTAAGCTGCTTCATAAATAGATGGTTGTATTTCAGCAAGGAAGTATTGTGAACATTATTTTTAATACTGTGACCTGCTTTGAAGGTTAAGGAATCGATACCTGATAATTTTGAATGTTTGTAAAACCCTTTGTCACTTCACAGGCTCACAGAATGCAGAAATTTCGGTCCAGGTCAGGAGAGATGTGTGTTCCCATTATCTGTATTTTTTTCAGAAGTGTTATGAAAAATGAAAACCAAAAAGTTTAGAAACTTATTTATCTGTAAGTGTGCTTTCATGGAATTTAGTGTTGTTCATCTTAACAATATATTGCCCCTTGTGTTCCCTGTTTGCAAGGTCTCAATACTAAAAAAATAAGATAGCTGGAAAAGGTGAAAGTCTTTGTTCAAGTTGGCTCACATAAATGTCACTTTTCTTTAGTATCATAGCCAGGCCTTTTGGTGAAATTCATTTCTGTATTTTCTCTCAGTGGATTTTTCTTTTCTTTCCCTTTTTCCCTCTCTGTCTTCTCTATATTGCTGGTATTTCTCTAGAGTATGATCTCTGACCTTGTATGTCCCACCTCCATCCCCTTATAGGAATTGTTCTTCTGTTTCTCCTCCTTCTTCTCAGCTGTAGCAAATGCATTCTTCAAAGCTGTTCTTCATCTAACAAATAATCTCTGTTTCATTGTTGGGAATTAATTCCACAGTTAACATCCTTGTGTAAAGGATTATTCCACCAGAATCAGTGCAAAACATCAGCAAATCTTGAATATTGTCTGGAGCTTTCTTCTGCTTGATACTTTATATTTCTGTCTGATTTGTATTGCTCAGTGCAGTTGTGTCTTTAGTGTTTGTTTCTTAATGAGTTAAATGAGATCATCATTGATACAAAATGAATCTCCTCAAAAAAAGTATCTCCTGTTAAAATTCTGTAAAGGAACCTTGTGTATTTCTTCCTCAATTTCTCCATTCTGACATATTTTTCTTCCTTCTTTGCCAGTATGCTTTTACACTTATTTTTACAGCCACATGATTCTTGAGACAAACTCTTTTATTGTGTAGGATACAAGTGCGTACTTCCTATCATTGTGGCTGTTGGCAATTCACACCTGTTTGCAGGTTACTGCAGTGTCTCTTAATTGTCCATGTCATAGAGGTAATAATTTGACTTTGAATACTTTACTGGAGAAAATCTTTAAATACTTAGAGACAAGGCAAAGGCAAGTCAGAACTACGTGAAAAGTAGACCCCTCCAAATGTCTGCAAAAATAACAATGAAATGCATTCTGGGCTAGAGAAATGCAGTCAGCAAGAAACAGCTTCAAATCCAGCTACAGATATTTAGAGGTACAGGCACATCCTTCAGCAGTGTGTACAAAGCTAGATAGTTAATGAGTCAGGAGTTGTGTGTCTGTAGGTGCAGGACATGCGCGGGGACAGCTCTGGCATGTGCATCCAATACATGTTCCATCTCTAGGCTTCTAGAACTGAGAACTACATTCATTGTCTTGACTTGTTACTGTTTTTCTTTTTGCTTGAAACATATTTTTTAACTTCTAATTACTGATTTTATTTTACTTTGGCATTGTAAAAAACTCTGTTTTTGAATAAGTGGGCAGTGAAGGCAGAAGCTGCAGAAGCAGTTAATTTTTTTATAGAACGGTTGATTTTTTTATAGAAAGCATGTTTTCTGTGCATATGGAAATTCTTCATAATATGAAGAATAGCAGAAATTATATGATATTCTGAGTAGCAGCGAGCTTTTTCTAAGTTTCCTTGTAACATACTGTGCTTGCAAAACGAACATTACTGTCTCTGTTAGTCTCCTGCACTAAGTTAATGCTTTAATTGGTGACAAATTGCAAAGAAAACTGAATCAGCTTGGTGGAAGTTCATGGTAGACATGAGCATGATATATTTGTACTAAGATAAGATTTGTGGTAGTCAGTGCAGTATGAGAAAGTTGGTGCAGTCATGTAGTCATCTATATTCGACTGATTTTTTTTCGGAGCGGGATAATCGGCAGGGCACGTTTAGTGCTGTCTCCCCTGCAGCTCCTCCATTCCAGTCTTCCTCTCCAGCCCTGCTTTCCCACAACTCCCGCTTCTCTTCCTCCTCAGACATACCTCTCATTTACATGTAAAGCAGCCCAACCCTCGCCCTGTGTTGTGCTGTCACGGTGCCATCTGGCCAAGCAGGGACTGCAGCCTGTCCCACTTTGGAGCGGTGGAAGAATGAGAAGATCCCTTTCTTCAGTCTGGGAATGGCTCATTGCAGTAGGGCTCCTGCATATAAAGCAGGGGTACACTCTGCTGTACCACAGTGTGTGCCTTTTGCACCTTGACAATACATCCTGAGCCTTCACCTACACGAAGAAACGTGTGATTTGGATCCATGAAACTTGGGAGCGAAACCAGTTAGTGGAAAGACAGTTATCAATTAATAGTTCTTCTTTTACATTATTATTACAGATAAGAAATACTTAATTTCATTTCTCTATTAGTTAACACTCTAGTATTTTGATATGTGTCCCCATTTGTATTCATGTAGTTGAAAAACATTATTAACCTGATAATCTTTTGCTTTTTAAATATCAGATTTGTGTTTTCCTTTGACTGAGCACCCTGGATAACTTTTTGCAATATGCGGATTCCCAATATCTACAATATTATCTTTGGATTTGGTTTTTTTATTCTCTTTCAGAAAGAAAAAAGTCAAGATATGTCTACCAATTTAAAGTACCTCTCCTTGGGTATCCTGGTTTTTCAGACCACAAGTTTAGTCTTGACCATGCGCTATTCTCGGACGCTGAAAGAAGAAGGCCCTCGATACTTATCTTCCACTGCAGTAGTTATTGCTGAACTTCTGAAGATTTTGGCCTGTGTTCTATTGGTCTACAAAGACAGCAGTATGTGTCAAATTTTGCACCAAGTAATTTTCCTAATCAATATGCTGTATTGTAGTGGCAACTGCAAAGCAGCCATGTGAGTACAGGCATAGAACAAAGCATTTCCTTTCTCCTTGTGTAAGAAATAGTCTTGGAAAGGCATTAATCATACTGCATATTTGCTGAAGAAAGTTCTTTTTAAAGAATGTGGGTAGTCAGGAGCACAAGAATAAATTTTCTGCTAACAACTTGAAGTTTGTGTTTGCTTAGGCTTTTAAAGAAATCCATACGTAGAAGTAGGAAAGAATGAAAAGCTTTAAGTGTGTCCAAAGCATGAATGATAATTTAGAAGCCTGTAACAAACAGCAGATGCAGGAGGGAGGAAACAGTTTCATTTTTTTACAGGAAGACTTGCAGTTTTAAGGTAAATATATATTCAGATTTACTCTTTTTTTAAATTTTGTACATTTTAAGCTGAATTTGTCTAGTTCTTGGGCACATAAATTTGATTTTCAACAGCTTAAAAATAGCATCATGAATGCATAAATACTGATGACACACTAGGATTCTAGATATGTACTTCTTAGGTGATACCCTTTGAGGTATTATCTTCAAATATTGATACGGTTTCAATAAGTTGTATTCAAAGTATTCTAAGTAATGATTTCTGTTCTTCTATTCCAGAATTTTTCCTTACATATGCAAGACTCATAAATTCAAACAAGCATAGATAGTATTTTGAGGTGATATAGTGATATAAGAGCATTTTAAGAACAGAGCAATGCTATTTTTTCTCCTTTTAGTGAATGTTTGTTTCTTTTATTGTTTCTTTGGGTAGAGTGCAATTTACGGACTCTGAACAGAGTGCTGCATGATGAAATCCTTAATAAACCCATGGAAACTCTTAAACTTGCTATTCCTTCTGGAATTTACACTCTTCAGAACAACTTGCTGTATGTAGCATTGTCAAACCTAGATGCAGCCACATACCAGGTATTATATATTTGGAATTCTCTGTAAGTTTGAAAAAAATCTCCACGAATTATGCAGTAGTAACTGTTTTGGTTCTTCTAGGTTACATATCAACTGAAAATTCTCACCACAGCGTTGTTTTCTGTGTCCATGTTGAGCAAGAAATTGGGTGTGTACCAGTGGCTGTCATTAGTAATATTGATGACAGGAGTGGCATTTGTACAGGTAAATGTTAGCAGGTGGTTTGTGCCTTTTCACTGTGTTTATTCAAGGTACCTGGATTTCTGTACTGATTATACAGCTTTCTGATTCTACCAGCTGCACACGAGCACCAGAGTGTAGTCAGGAGCTACAAATCACAACTGGCCAGGTCTGGAGGACACCAGAAATGATTCAAAGGCAGAAGATAACACCTCTTTTCAACCCAATGCTCTGCTGTAGAATGTGACAGGGCCTCTGGAGCAACCTGCAAGTAATAACGATAGCAATGTTTATTAGCACATTTCTTCAGAAATGAGGAATTCACAGATCTTCTCTGCCAGTATAGGCCAGGCTCACTTTGTCATACACTTGGCAAATTTACTTGAACTGTTTCAAAAGGCAGAATTGGCTCAGGTCTAAAGAGTTTAGGTACCAGAGTCTGTAGTTTTCAGAGGGCAGTATCATAGGATAAGAGGCTATTCTAAGAATTTTTAGCAGATTATAGCATATCCTAGAAGTTTTTGGGTTTAAATGTCAGGATTTGAAAGAAGATATGGTGATTAAAAATGAGAACAAAAGATTCTGACAGTATTTAACAGACTCCTCAGTAAGTTTTCTAACTGTGCTTGTATTTATAACCAACTGCTGGGTGGCATAAGTTGGTGGCTGTGAATGACCATGATAAGTCACACTGGGATTCAGAAACAATTCTGGCTTATAAAACATAAATCCTGCACCTGTTTAAATTGTTGAGTATTTCCCCAGTTCAGGCACAATTTTGCTCCTTACAAGCAGGTAGAAAGAAAAATTGTAGGTTTGCAGTCCTTTAAAAGTATTTATGGTGCAATATGTAAAACTTTACAAGCATGTGATTGTCTGTACTAAGTAACTGCTACTGTTGCTAGAAAAAAAAATTGCATTTTATAGATGCTCCTGACTTGATTTCATCAGTGAATTTTGTCTTAACTGTTTTTACATCCAGTGGCCTTCAGACTCTCAAGCAGCACCTGCTAAGGAGCATTCAGCAGGGTCACAGTTTGTGGGGCTGATTGCAGTGCTCGTAGCCTGCTTTTCTAGTGGATTTGCTGGGGTTTATTTTGAGAAGATTTTAAAGGAAACTAAGCAGTCTGTGTGGATCAGAAACATTCAGCTTGGTAAGTTTAATTTTAATCATCTCTTAAAGATACTGGATTTGAAGAATTAAGATAAATATGCAAAATATATGTATAAATAAAAACACATTTTAGTATGCTGCATAATTATTTTAGAACGAAAAATATAAACTCTGCTAGACAGAATTCTAGCAGTTACTTTCTGATCTCAAACTAGTTCTTGATTTAATTTGTTAATAAAGTAACTGTAAGTTTGTACAGAATTTGTCCATTGAATTTGTGTTTGAAGATTTTCTAAAGAATGTTATTACACACAGGATTCTGTGTATTCGCTGTGTTTAAAAATATTGCCTTCACTTATTCAGAAGGTCTGATAAACATAGATGGTAATAATTTCTCCAAACAAAGCATATCCGCTTTGTTTATGAATAAAGTAGTAGTGTATTTTTATTACTATTTCAGTACAAGGTTCAATTTGCTTTAGTTGTCTGTATAATCACTGGTGTATGCAAAAGACAGCTCATCTGAACTATTTTAATGCTGTTACCTATTGTACACCTGTCACTGTGAGAATACCTTCCATTTCCAAAGTACTTCTGGGTCTTCTAGACCCAAGATATTAATGACAACAGAACTAATCTGTGTTCCTGAATGAGTTTTCCCTCACCTCAGAGCAATCTTGTCCAGTTTATAGGGTTTGAAATGTGAAGTTCAGTAGAATATGTTTACCATTGAAGTTGTTTTCAGTTAAAAAATAAAATTAGTGTTGTCATATTTCATAGAAAGTTTTCTGATACAGATTTTAGAAAATATTTAAAACATGAAATCACAATTTCAAAACTGCATTAGTGTTTTTTCTGCAAATGCAAGATAGTTGCCCACTTCAGACATTGGATTATTCAGGAGCAAGTCAGTCATAAGCAAGAGCTTTGAAATGGAGCTTTTTTTAAAACAGAGACAACAAAAACCGTATATCCAACCAGTTTTCATTTTCATATTCGTAGAGAATATTAAAACTCTAGAAAAAATGGAAAATATATTTGACTTAATTTTTTAAAAATGCATTTTTAATGCATACCAGTATCATAACAGGGATGTATGAATTTAATTAATAGTTGGGTTTATTTCTTTATTTTAGCAGATCAGTTGGAAAATACAATTAATTTTTTTAATCTGAATGAAACCTAAATTTTTAATTCTGCCTACCAAAAAAATTATTTCTTGTCAAACTGAAGGTTTTATTTTATTCCAAACAATGCCACCTTTTTCAGAAGCAAAGAAAGGTGATGAAAATCAGCTTTTCACAGAGAAGGAATGGGGAAAAATGTTCCCCCTTTCCTGCTCAGGACTAGAGCCTGTATCAGTCACAGAAGAGCTGCTTGCATTACTTCTTGCCTAACAGGATTAGAAAAGCTTTCCCATTTGAGAGAAGAACACTATGCTCACCAAATGACAATCTAGTCTAATCTCATTTTCTTCTTTTGACATAGTCTCCACTAGTAAACACTGACCACTTTTGAGACTGGTTCAGGACAATCCCACTGTGAAGATCCTCGTCTGAATGGGCAAACTGCTAATGGCTGCTCTTGCTGCGTCAGAGACCCTCTTCTCCACTGAATGTTTTTCTCTTCAGGTTATAGTGTGACTTCAGCCTTCAGTCATGACTAGTTTCAGAGAAATTGGAATTGTGTTAAGTGAATTTTGCTATATACATAAACAAAAATCACACCATTCCAGTAGAAAGCAATGGAGATAAGTATATGAAGATATCCTAATGGAAACAATCAACACATTATTAGTATGGAGAACAGCTTTTAAAAGAGAGTAGCAGACTGATTGCGTTTGGATGTGATGGTTTTGCAAACGGCAGTCCAATTTGAAAATCAGAAATACATGAGCAGCCCCTGAGGACAGGGAACCTATTTGCACATTTTTCACCTGAAGCTTTTAAATCAATCTTGTACTTTCAGGTTTTTTTGGTAGCATATTTGGACTGATGGGTGTATACATTTATGATGGAGAACAACTGTCAAAGAATGGATTTTTTCAAGGATACAATAAACTCACTTGGGTAGTTGTTGTTCTACAGGTGAGATACCTTGTATTGCGTGTTTCTGTGAAGGCACTTGGGATTTACTCCTCTTTAAATGGCTGGGAAAACTAATGGGTGTCATTGAAGCTACTGAGAGTTCTATAGTCAAAAGTCTGATCTATCACTCTTAGAATAAACTGCTAAATGAAAACCTGGAAAATATATAGCAAGTATATGATTAAGTATTTTGCAACTTAAAAGCATGTAAGCATTACTTATTTTGTGATGTTTTAAAAAAGTAAATATATATGTCCTTCCTCCTCTGGCTAAAAATGTATAGTACAAACATTTCCACTCATTTAATGGTGGTAATATGATCAACAATTCCTTTAAAGGGGAAAGAACTACTCCTCCAGTATTTATTTTCAACAGTGCATATCCATAATATAAAATAAATGTATTGCAGCTAAACATAAAATTTTTTCCTAAAGTAACTGCATGGTGTTAAAATAGATGCTCTCTGTAAGATTATCTGTTTGTGAATCCAAACCTCACTATTTTTTCAGGCACTTGGAGGGCTGGTGATTGCCGCTGTTATAAAATACGCAGACAACATTTTAAAAGGATTTGCAACTTCTCTCTCTATTATACTGTCAACATTGATCTCTTATTTCTGGCTGCAAGATTTTGTCCCTACAAGGTAAGAATTATTTTCCATGCCAAACCAGTCCAAGGCACACTTTCAGAATGTTTAGGTACAACTTGCACATCAAAGTTTAGTTTTATACCTACCCCATAGTTAGATTTTTCCGCCCGGTTGCCCCGGTGCCGTTTCCAGGGGGTCAGCAGCCCTGACTCCCGGCTCCCGGCGGTGGCCCCGCTCCCTGCGGGCAGTTCCCGGTCGGTCCCTTCCCTTTCCCGCCCCCTGCAGCCCCTGGCGGCGAACCGAGCCCAAGGGGAGCGCTGCTCCGCATGTCCCCGCGGGCCGGGCAGGGACAGCGACAGGGACAGCGACACACCCTCTGCACCGCCTGTCAGCCATCTCGCCAGTGTCTCTGACAGGTAACTGCAGTCACGCACCTGTGGAAATCACACTGCAGCACTGAGTTGTCCAAGGGCACCCAGAAACCCAAAGGCAGAGCCTTTTCTAAATGCTGCTAAATGTATTTAGTAGTGAAAACAGTCAGCCAAGATAGAAGGTTCTTGCTATGTGCTTCTAGGCCCAGCACACCGTGTCCTGAATCTCATTTTGTGAATGAGATTGTAGTGGCTCTGTGCACCTCAGGTTTCCTGCATGGGCAGGTTAAGAATAGTGCATGTATTGGCAGTGCATGTTAATATATGAAGTGTAGAAGCAATAATCACATTTCTAGATATATTAATAGGATTTTGTTTATAACTGACTGACACTCCTTCCATATGTTACACATACTCATAGCAGAAAAATATTTTGAATATTATTTCCAGGTTTTGTATGTGGTACAAAGAACCATGTTTCCCATGTTTTTATCTAAAAGTATGTATGTGGTCTCTTCTAACCTTACCCATTCTCTGATCATAATGATCCTGTAACATTATCAAGGCTTTGCTTAAACATTTCAAAAAGAAAGTAGAGCAACTGTTTAGGCTTAAAAAGTGGAAGACATTGAACTTAAATTATAAGTAGCCTATTAAAATGATTTTACAAAGTGGTTTCAGAATTTCTATGTGCTCAAATGGAAACTTAATAAGTAACTTAACAGCTTCTGCAAACATGTTAAAATGGAAACAGTGGTAAATAATTACATTAAATAGAACCAACTAGCAGCATGTAGAACTTGAAGCCATCCCATTTAATAAAACTTGATCAACTTGAGTTAATCAAACTTAATCTTTAGTCTGTTGCTTATGCTAACTGCATATATTTGAACTGAAACTGTATAATTGTTTCTGTCATGTCAACAAACACTTTTGATTGGAGTAGTAGATGTAAAGTACTTAAATGCATGAATATGTTGCAATGGGCTGTGCCCAGAAATAGGGAAACTCTGGTCTCTAAAGGGTGATTGTGTTGTGTGCTGCAGTTTTCTTAGCATTTGATTCAGAAGATCAAATTGTCGCCATTGTCATGTCTTTATTAGAAGGTTTATTTCCAAAATGTGTAGTGATTGACCACTGCCTGTGGATATTTTGTTTCAGACTTTTAACTGTCATTGCAACTTGAACGGCCTGTATGTCACAATACAAAAGATGCCTTTATTATCTTTTCCTGACATAAATCTTTATGTATCTGCCAAAAATTAGATAATACTGACTTGCAGACTGGTTCATGGGCCACAGTTATTTGTTTTGACGTAAGCTTTGGATTTCAAAGCAAACACAGCTCCAACAATATGGAGTATGTAAGATGTTAAAATGAGCTGGGTAACCACAGTAGTTGCACTTCAGCTGCTTGCTTGCATTTTGCACAGAGCTTTAGGTAAAAGCTTTAAAAAAAAACCCAACAAAAAAGATTGGTCTGATTGCTTTTGACAATTGTTTAATGAAAGTATAGTTTTAATTTTTAGAATATGTCAGTACAAGGCTACATTAATTTCTAGTTATAAATTTCTTATTTCAACAACTTCCTGCATCCTTCCAAAATAAATATATGCAAATTATTTTGTTCTTTATAAATTGGACAAAAATAATTTATCTTTCTGTTTTCCTCATAGAAAATGTTCTTTCTTTTGTTTGTATGATATAAAGAAATTTGCATCAACTAAAACCAACTTTTTTTTCCATCCCTATTCTATTCAGTGTCTTTTTCTTGGGAGCCATCCTCGTAATAGCAGCTACTTTCCTATACGGTTATGATCCCAAACCTGCAGGAAATCCCGTTAAGGCATAGCAGACTTCCTCATCAGCCTGCTTCTCAAGATCATGCACTGTGGGCCTTGCTAGCAATGGCATGTGGAAAGTGTCATTGTGCACTGCAAGGGAAGGATTACTGCCCTGAATGTATTGAAGAAATGCTGATGAGTAGTTCTGAACAGCCAGAGGGCTTACAGGTGGATGGTGATACTGATCTGTAACTGATGGGGGGAAATGGCAGGGGAATGCCCAGTGCAACTTGTTAATAAAAACTTGAACCAAAAGTTTCCAAGAAACTACAATTAGGAATGTTTACAGCTTTGACAGAGATTGCATCAACAGAATTTACTGTATTGACTGCTGCAGAAAAATGTCCTATGCACTCTTTGAAAGAGCACATGACAACGTTGTCAGATTGTATGTTTTTGCGATTTGATTATATTTAATCTTAGTAAATGTTTTTAACTGTTTGTCTATTTACATGTAATGAGCTGAACATCATAGTTCTAAAGTATGGTTCTAATTAGATATTCCTTATTAAAACTGTGAAAATTGAAGTATGGTTGAAAGGCCCTTTCACAATATCAAATATTTTTATATTTTTAGGAAGCTGATTTAATAACAGAAATCTGTTATTAAATAATAATATTATAATTCTGTTGCTTATATAAAACTATAGTAAGAATGTTAACATTCTCACCGAAGTACACAAAGGGAGAAATTCGCAGTGAAAGCTGGAAATCCTTGTTGATACTCCAGTCTTCACCAGCCTGTAGTGTTCCAACAGATGGAATAACTCTGGGAACACCAGCTGGAGGTTACTGCACCAATCTGGTAGTGAGAGTAGGGTTGTGATGGGTGCTTGCTCAGATGTAATGTTCATTCTTGTTATTTTTATTGATTATAAATCAACTTTTTGGTAGAACCTTAAAAGTAGTTTTTATGCTTTAAATAGCCTCTGAAGATTTTCTTTAAACAACAATTTAAAAAAATAGCCCATAATAAACATTTTAAAGGTGTTATCGTTGTCTGTAACAGCTCCATCTGGAGCTATTAAGGTATGGCATCTGTATACTGTACTGTACTTTATTACAGAGAAGCTTTTCAAACAAGTGTTGTTTTCTCATGAACTCTCCAATGCTTTTTCTGTACACTTCTATGTAATGGCTTAATTAGAGTTTTGGTGGGGTTTTTTAAATTATTATTTTGTTCTAGGAGTCCTTGATCCAACAGACCAAAATGGTTTCTCTGGAGCTATTCAGTCTAGTAATGGAATTACTTTAGTAGGAAACATAGTTAAAAAGTAATTAATTATGCAATAGCTAAATATAAAAACATGTTGTTGTTCTGTTTTAAACAAACAAAAAGGACTTCACAAAGAAACCTTGATGCATCAATTAGACTGTTACAAACACTTCACTTGAAGTATTTGCATATAGTCAGAAACACAAAAAAAATCTGGAACTAATAAACAAAATCACTGGTCTTAAAAATCACTGGTTTTCAGGAGACTATTCGCAATGGGTATTAATGGAGTGACTCTTACCCACATTACACCTGTAATGGTGTGCATTTATAAAGAAATATATCGGGAGTCCCTTGCCAGTAGAATGGCTAGAGGTAAAAACTTATTACTTCCCTTGTTTCCTCCCACCTCATGCTCACTGTCGCTTCTATCTTGTCCTAAAGAAAACGTGTTAAAGAGAAAGGTATTTTCAAATGTTTGCTAAAGTACCTCACCCAATTCACTAGGAGATTCTGGGGGAGTGCTCAGAGATTTTATAACGAAGTGTTGTAAATGGAGAAGGAAGAATTCCACTTATGTCAATCAAGTAAAAATAGTGTTTTTCTTCTGTTGGCAAGTATGTGTGTTATCAGTGGTTTGTTTGTTTATCGTGTCAGAGCAAAACATTAAAGAAATATCTAGAGTTATGCCAAGGGCTTGCTAAGCTTTATGAACTGTGAATCTGCCCCAGCATGTTGTAATTGCAGGAGCTTTGCCACTTGGCAGTCAAACCGATCTTGTAGTACCCTAAATTGGCATCCTATGTTAACATTAAATGTTCTACCTCTAATGTTCAATGTGGCAAAATCTTTGAAAAATTCCATGTGGTCATTTCCCCACTGCAGTGCACAGGGGTGAGGTGTGTGTGTAGAACCGTGGCTCACAGCGGTGCTCGGGGCCGAATGGGAAGTGTTCATCCTCATGTCTGAATTGGAGTTTGGCCTACACAATAATATTTTTAGTTTTGTGGATCACAATAGTGGAAATGTTCTGGTGATATAATTGGTTACTTTTCTTGTGGATTGCCTCCAAAAAACCATAAGCAGGTCAAAACCTGTTTAAAGCCAGTTGTACAGGAAGGGACCAAACAGGCCAAATTATCACCACACTGGTGGAGCTCTGGTATTTGTAACCCACTTGTAATATTTCAGGTGCGCCTTCAATATTTGTCAGTAAGGATCAGTTTAAAGGAAAGAGAAGGAGTATGTGCTCTTTGCTTTGGAATAGGATGTCATGCAGCTTTGGAAAACACAGTATCTGCTCTACTAAGAAACTAAATCCTGTTTCCAGCCTTGCAGTTGACAGTCCTATTAAGTTTTCCAGTAGAAGGACAGACCTCTTCATACACTTGTTGCTATAAAGGAGAAGTGAATTTGCATTTCTAACTGTATTTCCTTAGCCTTTGACAGGGTGAGAACAAAATGGGTTTGAGGAGGGTTTACTGATTCCTGTAACCTGTGCAATCTGAGAACATGCACATTTTCTCATTGAGATACTTTTGTATTTGAAATTTAAGTTTTTTTAAATCAGTTTTAAGTCTGTAACTCATGAACTAACCAAAGAGGCATAGCTAGGACAGAGCATTAGAAAGTAGTTGATGGTGTGTTTTGAGTTTGTTGTGAAAGCAATCTGTAGGAGTCTTAACTTTCCAAAAATAAACTTGTCTTTTTGAGCTTATTTTCTGATTTTTAGATAATGATTTTGTTAGTTTAGTTGTATATCGAGGAGGCTAACCTATACTTAGAAAAATTTTATTTAAGTATTTATGAAATTATAGCTAGGTATTTATTTGCAATAACTTGAATTATGTGATTTTATTTTTTTTTAAGACTTGCATAATGGGAGTACTAGTATTTATTGAATACTTGGATATTTGGTAGTTTTATTTGGGAATCTCTGGGCTACATGATAAATGGTCAAATAAACTTAGAACTATCTTCAAAGCAAAATAAATCAGTTCAGTGGTGAAAAACTAATAAAGTCTAATAAAGAAAGTTTTTTTAATATTGTATTTCTAAGCTGTCCACAAGTGCCCAATAATCTTTTTTCTCAAAGAATGCAGATAATTGTATAGTTCATTGTTTTAGACAAACTATAATAAAACCTTATTTTTTGTTTGCTTTAATAATAAAGGGTAGATTAATGTTCTAGATTCAGCTTCTAAAAGGTAACCTTTGGTTTTTTACTGCAACTTTTTAGTAACTTATTTTTCCTCAAAAAAAATAATTTCATTTTGGTAGCTTGTGCTTGCATTTCATTTGCTCTGCAGTGCTCTCACAGACTTTTAGTAGTACATAATTGTTTTGTGTTCTTAATTTATTTTAATGTCTGTAATTCAAGATACTGTCATAGATTCAGTTAAATTGTTTTTAAATTGATAAATGAAATGTTGCATTTCTTCTGGGTTTTATTGTCAGTAACTTTCATATTTTAATGTATTACCTGATGAGCTGTGCATGTTCTGTTGTACTTAAAGAGTCATCATTTTCCACATTTGAAGTTGTTACTTATTTTCCTCCTGATGACAATGGTTCTTGCTGGATAGTGTGTTGAGCAGGATTGTTTATTATTTTCTTATCTGAAATCTGTATTTTGTAAAAATGAGATATTAAAAAACAGGGAGGATTTTTTTGTGTATTAGAATGTAATGTTTATATGTAACATGGTACTATACCATATATGCAGTAGTGTATTATTACCCAGGGCAGTGTATTACTGAAAGACAGTCCAAGTAGTGTTTCCTTGCCTTTGTTTTAATTGTTCTTTTCATTTTTAATGCTGATTATTTCCCAGAGGAAGTGACTAGAAAGTTTTACTCTTTCCAGGTAAGCTTATATGCTTTCAGGTATCTAGAATTAAGACATTTTTACTGGGGAAAAAAAAATGCATGAGAAAATGCAACAAAATACATGGAATTAATCAGATTGTATCTTCTGCTTCAGTTGCTGTCCAAATTTCTCTTCAGTTGAATTCTTAACCTTTTCTAATTATGTCTCAGTAGCTGAATTTATAACTTTCTCTAGAAGAAAAAATAATCTGTCCTGAGGTGCCATTCAGTGCTTGTTCTGGAATGTCTGCTGCGTGTTTGCATCCAAGAGTAGACATGACAATTTAACTCGTCTTTAACCTTCCATTGTCATTCTGACTGTAATTAGCCATATTCATTTCAGTAGAAATTTATAGCTCAGTAAGAATTGCTTATATGCTAAGCATACATTTGTATTTGCTACCATGAGTATCACTTTTTTAGATTTTTTAAACTTTGTCTTTATTGTCAATATATAAGCCCAAATACAGATCATATATTCAAATGTTGTAGCAAAGTTTTTAAGGTAGTCTTAGGTTTTTATATGTTGATGTTGGTATTTGTGTGTGATCACACTGAACACGGTTCTAATACATGGTGTTTCCAGGCCATTTGGAAACGGGTTATTTTTTTCATGTAACACTGCTGAACCATGGAATGCATTTTACATGACCTAACACAGTCTTTTTTTAATCCATATTGAGGTAAAATACTGTATCTTTTTCTTCTGTATGTGTAGATAATGCCACTGTAGTAATAAACTAGTTAAAATTAAGCACTGGCTTTATTAGGAATATGATAAAAAACTGAGAGCATTGTAAAAGGAGCGGCTTGCCTTACACATATTTTAGCAGAAATAAAATAATGTTTTAATTAACATCTATTATTTCAGAACATAATTTTAACAAAATTTTCCATAAACTCCAGAAGGCTATTGTAAGAAGTTTGTTAATGATATTTTTTAGCAAACAGCGTACTGAATTTTGCCAGCAATTTAATTTTGACTGAGACATTCTGCTTTTTTACCACTGTGTCATGACTTCTTGTGAATCCCATTTAGGCAGTGTTGTTGTGATTCTCTGTGCTCTTCTGGTCTGAAAAGACAGATCTCCTTGTCCTGAATTGGGGGTAGTAGGGAGCACCTGAGCATCAATATCAAATTGTAGTATGGGTTGTGATTGTAAAGCACTTGTAATCCTTTCTAGAAGGAACTATGTATAGCTATAATTTACAATATATCAAAGACCTGAACAGAGTTCATAAGCACGTTACTGTAGATGATGGATAACCTGTTTCTCTATCCTTTCCAGAGATACATGTAATAAAACTGGGTCATTTCACTAGCAATTTTCAGGCCACTTGATTTCTGTCAGTTCCTTTTGTTATTTTACTCTGGTCTTATTGTTTTCACACAGTATGATTTGAACTAAATTTTTTTGGGCATTAGATAACAGAAATTAATTATTCATCAGCTAAACAAAGGAGCATAGCAGGTACAGGGTACTGGGATGCAGGGGACACTGTTCCTCAGTTTGGGCCTAAAAGTACTCCAGAGGAGTCTCAACTGAAACCATTGAACCATATTTTGCCTGTGCTTTAGAATCAGGGATTCCCCGTTTTCATGTCTGTTTTCATCCTGCTTCCAAAAGGATGGTGATGTCCTCTATAGCTAGCAGGTAGTAGTATGCATTTGCTTAGTATAGAGAGTCAAACACTACAGGTGTTTAGATGTAATGGGCAATTTTGTTTCTCCAGAAATGTCAATGTTTTTCAGGAATTTGTGTTTCGGTTACTATTTGAAAACATGTAGCTGGCTGAAACTCATGATAGCAAAAGCAAGTAATTTCTCTAGAGTTTATTTTGCGTTTTCATTATTCGAATCAGCTGCTCTGTCTACATGAGCAAACTTGATATTCAAAAGCATTTGTTTTGAGATAAAGGCATAAGTAACAAGGGTTGATCTAATGTGAAGGTGTGGATAGAAAAACAGTTGTCATCCTAATTCCTAAATGACTTTGCTGACATTGTGTGGTTGTGTTGACTTTTTTTTACATGAGTCCCTTACATATCACATACATGTCTGTGTGTGACTTTCCCATCAAAGTCTTAACAGCACTGAGGGGTAGATTTGAAACGATGCCAACATTTTAGGACCGCTTTCCTTTTCAAGTAGAATGAGTGAGAAAGCCCGGGACAAGATTGTCCCATACTTAGTGTAACACATTAAGATTTATAACAAATGACTGGTAATAGCAATGATTGCAAACATCCGAGACCCACTAGACCCGCACTGTCTCGATCTGGAGTCTATTTGCCTTTGTCTCATCGTTAGTAGATCCATTGGCTTTAGTCCGGCTGTGCCTCAGGAGGTTCTAAATTTCTTTAAAAGTGGACTTGCCTATCTCGCATTGGCCTTTTTAGCCAGCAGCGTGCTTGTAGCAAGCGTGGGTAGAGCCCTTGTAAATCTTCGTTCGCGAAGCCTAGCCATGATGATGATGAGACAAGAGAGTGCTTTATCTTAAGGCTAAGAGTTTAACTTAAGGTCACACGATCTTAAGCGGTGAGTGATTTACAGCCCTTTGTTAACACGATGGGTCCTGCAGTCTGTTCCTTACGGGTGAGGTTCCGCCTTTGGCAGGGACAGGGAAGGTGCTCATCTGTGGCTGAGGATTTGGGGAAAACAGGGATGTCGCAGGGGGGCTGAGGAGGTGGAGATAAACAGCAAGAAGGCTGAAAGGTGGAGGACTAAGGAACAGAGAAACCACTGATGTGTGGATACGGCCATGGAGAGTTGTGTGTGGTATTCTTAATACAATAGTACAGGACGTGGACAGTTGTTGCTCTGTTGTGCTGCCAGACGTCAGCAGTGAAGGCTTTTATAAGCCACATAAACCCTGATAATGCTCGTACACGTTTCTAAAAGATACTCTCCACTAATGGGCATGCTGCGGTGGGGAAGCTGATCCCCGTTACCCTGTTATCTGCGGGCGGTGTGGCAGATCAGAACCTGGAACGACCTGCCCGTTTGAAGGTGCCGTAGCTTCCATGCACTAAGTTTAAATCTCGATAGTAAGAAAACAGAATGTCTCCAAGTAAGCTGGATTTTTAGGATGAATTGTATCTGTGGTTGTGGACTTTGTAGGAATGTCAGGTACATGCAGTAGGAACTGCGCCCCGCTGCTCCTTTCCCCTGGGCCGCTCCGGACGGGCCGGTTCCCCGGGCTCGGTCCCCGGGAAGGGGGAAGGGGGAAAGGGGAAGGGCGGGGGCCGCGGCTCCGCTAGCCCGCTCCGGGGCATTCCCGGTCCGTCCCATTCCCAATCCGGCCCGTTCCCGGTCCAGTCTATTCCCCATCCAGCCCATTTCCCGGTCCAAACCATTCCCAATCCAACCCGTTCCCAATCCGGCCCGCCCCTGTTTCCGGCCCCGCCCCCCCCCGCGCACGTGACCGGCGCTCGGCCAATGGCGCGATCGCGTGATGCGCGGCGCCGGGTGCGCGCGCGGCGGGGGCAGCGCAAGATGGCGGCGGGCGCGTGAGCGGCGGCGCGCGGGGCGGGCC
>JAWWMP010000005.1:18868173-18894606 GCA_035047865.1 Dendrocincla tyrannina
CGGCGGGCCCCGGGCCCGGGTCGGTCGCGGTGCCCGCGGGGTGCCTCGCGCTCGGCGGCCGGGCCGCGCCCCTGAGGGGCCGGGCCGGCTCTTCCGCCCCTGAGGGCTGAGGGCCGGTTCTCGGGGAGCAGGAGCGAGCGCGGCCGCTGGGCCCGGCGGGGCCGGGGCCGGGTTCGAGCCCGGTTCGGAGCGGCCGGGGGTCGTAGCGGGGGCTGGGCGGGGCTGCCGGCGGGGAGGGGGCTGCCGGCAGTACCGGGGGTGCCGGCAGGGCCGGGCCCGCCCGCCGCAGACCCCGCTGTGCTCGCCGTGCCCCGGGCCCGGGCGGAGCCGGACAGCGAGCGGGGCACACTGCAGCCTCAAAGCGCTCCTGGAAGAAGGGGCTTGCAATTTCCACCAGTCTTGCTTCCTCTAGAATACACGAATTTTAAAACGAAAGGAAGTTGTTAAGTGTTTTGGCTGCTGGAGCTTGGGGTTTATTTGAGTTTGGTTTTTTTAATAAACTGGTGAGTGCCATTACCTCCAACGTATCATAGCCCCTGGATTTTTTCCACTGTGTAACCCTGTGTAGCTTCGATGTAACCTCGTCTAAACACAGTGTCTTTATTTGAAATAAAGAGACATCTTGGCAGACTGAATTGCTCATAGCTCTTCAGTTTGTCTTTTTGGAACACTAATGGAGAAAAGGGAGGTGTCAGGGTCACTATACATGTTCATGGAAATGGTGGCCAACTACCTGGATTACTTCAGTGTTAAGAAGCAAAACTAATTCTGATGATGGTTGTTGATGTTTTCCAGGACATGTTTTCCCATTCTTCATAACGACGGACATGTATTAGTTTACCTTGTACAAATATTAAATGCAAGTATTTTAAAACGAGTAGTAGAAGCAGAGTAAAGCAGAAGCTCTTACTCAGGGAATATGGTGCTTTGTAATTTCTCTCTGGAATAGTCATTGGTTAAGATACAGTATGCTTCCCAGTGTTCTTTATCTCTCAACTTTCTTTTGCTAAGAGAGGAGAAAGGATTTTACAATTAACTGCACTCAATGATACTTGTAGTGCAGCATTCAGTGCCTCCCAGCAGTTTAAAAAGCAGAACGCAAACTTGTGTGAGTTCTGTACAATTTTCAGTTTTTTAAAACAGTAGAAATACAGGCCTTAAACATCAGGTGAAAGTATGTAGATTGTTGTTAGGTAGCAAATTTCAGCTTTGTGGTACTTTCTGCCTTCAAATAAATATTTTGGTATTTATTTGTTTTAAATAAATTTTTAACATTAAGTCTGATGTAGTAGAGTTTTCTTTATAATGACAGGAAAATCTTTATGCATGGATTATTTTTTTTTAATGTTTGCTGAAACATTTAGTTAGCCTTCAGTGCTCAGTGTTCTCAGCTGCTTCATTACCCAGCATGTTATGTGACATTGTGGGAAACAGGTACATGAAAATGGCCCCTGTGTCTTGAATGTCTCCCACTGGCAAACCAGTAATTAATCAGAAGTGTTCATTTACAGTTTCCAGCCTGATTGGCTTATTTTGGAACTACTTGACATCAAAGAAGACTGTGTGAGCTAGCAAGAGTATATAGCTGGTTAATGAGGCAGTGGCATAGGCAAAAAGAGTTTCTGATGGGGAACTTCAGTCAAATGGATGGTAATTGTCACTGTTTCTGATGTGGAAAGCTAAAAAAAAAACCCAAGCGAAAAGGAATCCCACTCATTGTTTCTGCAAAACCTCCTCCCACCACAGTTTGTGTGGGTCCCCTTGATAAGGCAGTGGGTGGTGCAGGAGCCTGGGTTCATGCATGGTAGTATTTTTGGGTTTTTCTCTTTGCAGTTTTAGTAGCTGTATCACGGAAGAAATGTGTAATGGTGTGTGTACTCAAGTGTGTGTTGTTGGATTTCACCAAAGGAGAGGCAGTGACACCAGTGAAGTGGTTTCACAGAATCATAAATGGCTTGGGTTGGAAGCGACTTTAAAGGTCATCTCGTTCCAACCTTCTTGCCATGAACAGGGACACTTTCCACTATATCAGGTTGCTCAGATTCCCGTCCAACTTGGCTATACACACTTCCAGGGACGAGGCATCTACAACTTCCGTTTCAACACTTTTTTTTTCCACAGTAATTTTAATTTTGCCTTCCTTTATGACCAGCTAGTATTCGTCTTGTGTAAGACGATGCATTTTTGAAGCAGTCATGAAAGGGCTTTGTGTACTTTAGTTGGTGCCTTTTCCAGCAGAGGAGCAACAGCTGTGATCCTGCACCTGATGTCTTTGTTGCTTTGATAGTTATTCTGTTGTTGTCAGATATGTGTTCTCAGGCTTGCTTGGCATGTACACTTTTTGTCACTGACATGGCTGGCAGTACAAAGTGTTTGATTAAAGGCATCTTCTCTCTAACCAGAGAAAAGGGCATGCTTAGAGTACTGTTCTGTGCCACAGATATAGCCAGATGTAGATACGCTCTACTCTGGCTACCTGGTTGGAGAGAAGGGTTGCTGTTATTCTGATTGGAACATCCTAGTTCCAGCTGATTCTTACAAGGGCTCCGTATGTTTTCTCTCCAGGTGTAAGGCCTTCTAATTTAGTTGCACTTAGATCATTACATTACACTACACTGCATTAGTCTGTTTGTAAAGCACAGGGATCAGGTTTGTAGAGTAGGACAGGGCTGAACGCCCAGCACCTACACTACATGTTAGGGTAGGAGGGTGCATCAGACTAGTGCTGAAATCTTGTGGACCGAATGCACATAATGTATCTTAATGAACTGCAATTTAACCATTTATTGTCTCCTTCCTTTTATCTTTCACCTCAGGAGTATTTTTGCTATTTTATAGTTGAAACCACCTTTAAAATGGCTGTAGAGGTGATGATCTAAATGTGACTGAATAACATTTTTTATAGACAAGAACAGATAACAGTACCTGTGATAAGTGAACACTAGCAACAAGAAAGCAAGGAAGTTTAACTCTAGCGATCTAAATGTCACTTCTGTTTGTTTCTGCCAGTGTGTTGGAAACATCTGCTGATGTTGCTTACAGCTGGATGACAAGGGAGAGGGCAGCAGTCACCTGCCTGTGCAGCTCTAAATTCACCAGCAGTTCAGCTGTGCAGAACAACTGCTGGTTTCGTTCTGCTGTTTCGGTTTGTGTGTGTGGTCTTTGAGGAGCTGCCCAGAGCTGGACAAGACAGCAGGGGGACAGATGGCCACTGAGCTGGTGTTTGCTGTGAATGGAGGTGCCCCTGACCCCCGTGCTTGTAGGGACCGGGACGGTTCATGACACCCACCTCACCATCTGTCATACCTTGGGGGCCATGAGCCAGTAACGTGACAGGAATCCAGGGGCTATAAGAATGAACCTGAATTTCTGATTTTGACACTGAGCCAAACAGCTAACATTGAGACTTACAGTTTGTGCAGAGCTGAATAAATTTTTAACCCAAAGCTAAAATAAGGATTGTGGGTGGAAAGGGAAAGGAATTGTGGGAAGAGAAGATAATTATAGCTGCTTTCTGTACCTATAAAGACTGTTACTTTACCCCCTTAGGAGTGTAGGCTGAAAAAATAGCAGAAATATCTGTATGGTATGTCTGTATTTAACGAAGAGGGCTTGGAAAAGAAAAATAGCACAGTGCTGAGGTACTTCTGTAACTGACCTTTTACATATTGATATGGTTACTTTTGAAAATTATGATCTTTTCTAGCAATAGGGATGAGTAGCCAGTGAGGTTTTCTGTATTTATTTCTGACATTTGTTCAATCAGCTTTTTTTTTTTTTCTATATTGGAAATATTGGAATCTGGAAAGAAAAATTAAGTGTGGCTTGCATAAATCTTGTAATAAAGGCTCTTATATTATAGAACTGCAGCTTAGAATTGTGTAGTATTTGAGGCTGGAAGGCACCTCCAAACATCTCTAATCCAGCTACCCTACTCTCTTACACCAGACAGGGTCAGCTGGAGCAGTTTGCTCAGGGCTGTTTACTGAGGTTGGAGGGATGGAGACTCCACACTTCACTGAGCAACCTGTTTCAGATGGTCTTTGTTCAAGGTTTAAGTAGAATTTCTTGTATTTCAGTGTGTGCCTCCAGTCCTGTCACTGATACCTAGGAGGAGAGTCTGGCTCTTGTCTTTCCTCCTTCCCATCAGCTACTTATACACATTGATAAGATCCCGTGAGCCTTCTTGGGAAGCAGCAGAGGTCCTTAGACTGTAGGTGCTCAGTGTAAATGCCACATCTGAATCACATCAGTGGCACTCTGTTAGTAACTCACTTCTGCACAAAGCAGGGGAAGTAGATGTTAAAGCAGCCCTTCAGAGTTTAAAGAATGCATATGAGATTTCTGGTGAGTTATTCATAGTGCCTTCAGATGAAAATAATTAGTGAACCATATCCTTAATTTGCAAATGTTGCACTGTGGCATGTTGTTTGACAGCATTAACAGAGTCTACAAGATGAGCCGGTTGTCCCACCCAGTCCTTTTTGTTCTCCTCAAAAGCTGCTTCTGATTCTAAGTCACCAAAGAATTTGAAGTGCCTTATGACAAATCTTTCATCTGTATCTCTTCCTGCATTTGGAGCGCCCTGTAGCTAACAAGCCTGTACCCAGAAGGTTCCTGAGATTTGTGTCTGGTGTTCGTTATTTCAGTTTCTTTCCTGATTTAGAGCTATCAAAGTTTTGTGTGTAGCAGTGGTGCCTTTTAGTAACAGGAGTGCTGTAGGGCTGTTTGATGGACCAATTTTGGGATAGATTTTGGGATAGCTGAGTGTGAACTACTGTTTTTGGAATCATGAAAACTTGATTCCATGTGGCATTGTGTAGACTTAAGCAATTTTCTCAAGGAAAAGAAACTAATTCTCTGAAGAGGAGTCTGTTTTCCCTGTAGCGTCATTGTTTCCCAATCTGGCAATATAAAGTGTTTTATATTTAGAGATGGCAGTGAAGGATTCTGCAGAGTAAGATTAAGACACTTCGGGATGTTAGCACCAAAGGGTTAAAAAATGCAAGTTTCACCAGTTAGCTTGCATAACTGTATTCCCAATTTTTGAGTCCTGTTTAATTGTTAATCATTCTATTTATAGTGTTCAAATGTATTTCTCATGACTGATAGATGGTTAGGTGTTCTAATCACCTGTCTCCTCTCTTGTTTCAGCCTCAAGGAATAGGCTCACCGAGTGTCTACCACGCTGTTATTGTGATTTTCTTGGAGTTTTTTGCTTGGGGTCTCCTGACAGCTCCCACTTTGGTGGTAAGTGATTCTCTGGAGCATTTTCTCACTGTATGGGATGTGGAGCAATTACTGCAAAGGCATTGAGCATTTTCTGAATTAAATGAAAATTATTTATCATTGAGTTGTTTTGCTGTGCAAGTGAAAAGTTCTGTAATTTTGGATGGTATTAAAAATTTCAAATTCTTTCATGAAAGCAGTGTAATGGTGTAGCATAGCTGTTTACGTGCAAGTCTGCTAACACTCAAGCTTGCATGTAAGTATTTTCTGACTGAAACTTGATTTTAGGCATCAAAACCAATAAGAGAGTAAAAAGGAAAGGAAATTATCTTTCCTTTCAAGATGCCACAGGAAGTTGGCACATTACAAATGTAAGGACAAAATTACTTAAAACATGGTAAAGTTATGCAAGCATGTGTGTTGGTAGGGACATCTTTGCTGACCTTTTTTTTTAAAAAAAAAGCACAGACCCTGTTAACACCAGTCAAAGGTTCCCTGTGATTAGTGAGGCACTCATACCAACGTGTTTGCACTGGATTATTTTCTCATGTAGTTGGTTGCTTTTAACTTGGATTTAATCTGTGAGTGACACATGCTGACAAATTAAAAGGAGTGAAGGCTAAAAATCTTCAAGCAGGCTCCACCTAAAATGCAGTCTTGGTGCAGCTCTGAAAGCTGATGTTAACCATGAATGGTGTCTTGCGTATAAGCTGCACATTGGTTACTGAACAGGGTCCCTCTTACCTGACACCAGACAGACTGAGAGACCTGCATTTCTGGGCTCTAGCCACTGAACTGAGGCACGTCAGAATAGTGATCTCTCCTCCACAGTCCCCAACAGATGACACAGTAACATGTGGAAAGGCTGGTCTGAGATAACTCTAGATTTTGGACACTGAAATCCCAAAGTACCTTGCATGCAAATGATTAAATACATTATTTGTGGTTTGCCTTTTCTTCCCCTCTATATTCTGTGAAAATAAAAAAATACTGTGCATTATAAAGTTGGATGTACATGAACAATATTTGTACTTAATAATGTGTAAATGGCAGTGTTCATATTTCTTCTCCAGGTTTTGCATGAAACCTTCCCAAAACATACATTTCTAATGAATGGTCTAATTCAAGGAGTAAAGGTAAGCTGACAGAGGTTAATCAAAAGTACAATTTAAAGTGAATGGTGGGAGGAATATAGCAATTACTGTCAAATGAAAGAAACTTTCAAAGGGTTTTTTAGTATGACTTTCTCAGTATAAATAAAATAGGGGAGTAAATTATTGCTAAAAAGGCAAATAGGCATCAATTCACTTTTAGTAAGGTATTGCTTGATCTGTATCTATTGTTTGGGTTCAGCAAATATAAAGGTAGTTGAGTAATGCCAGATGACACAAACAGTGCTAAAAGTTGGTAATTTTTTACTTGAAGCTTGTTGCTCCAGTAGGGTATTTTCAATTACTTAGTTTTATGTGAATTCTAAATAGATAAGACTGTAAAACACAGTTTGTAAAACTGCTATTATGACTGGATCATCTGTGTTTTGAATTTTGTATAGTTTTGGGGTAACAGATCTCAAATTTTATGTAACCAGACTTGGGGTAGAAGATCAGTAATGGTTGGTCACATTGCCTTTGATACATTGCACTGTAGTTATTGACCTGAATCAGAATGGAGCCCAGGCTGCTCTCAGATTGTGGTGTGGTCAGCTATCACAATTCTAACCACTTAGTTGTAACTTAAAATGTTTTCTTCATTTAGGGCTTATTATCGTTTCTCAGTGCCCCACTCATAGGTGCCCTGTCCGACGTGTGGGGACGAAAGTCCTTCTTGCTGCTAACAGTATTTTTCACCTGTGCGCCAATACCACTAATGAAGATCAGCCCATGGTTAGTAGACTTGCTGCTTCTTGTTAAGGCTGCATGTATTGCCTATATTTGTAGCATAGTTGATAAATGTTTATGCTTCACAGAAGGTTGAGACTTTTGTGTTACTTTGTGCAAAGTTGGGGGAACAGAGTCAAACTGAAGCAGCTGCTCTGAGGCTGAATGCCTTGGTCAGGACTTTAATAGCTGCTGGTTTTGGTGTGTGTGCTGTAAGCCCTACATCCTGCTCCAGCACACGTGCAAACACTGGGAGAATGGAATCTTGTAAACTGCAGGTCTGTGTTGTGGCCACAGGACTCAAATACAAACCGGCTGACTGGAACTTAAAACCTCACCTAATGCCAGTGCATGCAGTAACCCTTTGTAACATAAAATGTTGCTGCACTTTTACACTTTTGTTTCTCAAGTTCTAAAATCCACCAGCTTTCATGCTGTGTGCACGTTAGTAACCTGTTAACTGGCTGGAACATCCCCCAGGTAGGGCACGAGTCAGAGCCCTGAGCCCTCTGCTGTACCGAAGGTGTGGCAGCAGGAGCACAACCTGCTCTGATACAGGGCAGCTCCAGCTGTTCAGGTAGCTCCATCAGCCTTTCCTGTTTTCTCTCTGATCACACGCATTGTTCATCCCTCTTTGAAAGGAGGTGGTTCTTGAATGTAGATTAAGGGTTCAAATGCTGAGTGGTAGTGCCTATAGCATAAAGATATGGCTAATGCTGAGGCCTTTCAATGACCAGATTCTCAAAATACTGAAGTTCCCAATATGCTTTGGATCATAGACCAGTTGACTTTATTAGTTGAACACCTCATTTCCAAGTAGTACTTAATCACAGCAGCTTTTTGTAGATATTACAAAATCATACTGTTTGTGCACTGAGGAGTCACACACCTCTATCAAGACACATTCTCATTAGCTTTATCCAAGATTATCTCAATAAATTGTCAGGATAAGTTGGATAAGGTGATTTCCTGTTGGATAGCACTTGGATTGAATAGACTTTCTGTTTCTATTCAGCTGTTCCAATTTTTTTTAATCATGTTTTAGGTGGTACTTTGCTGTTATCTCCGTGTCTGGAGTTTTTGCAGTGACGTTTTCTGTAGTTTTTGCATATGTAGCAGACATAACCCAAGAACATGAGAGAAGCATGGCCTATGGTTTGGTATGTATTATTTTGGCTCTTTTCCTGCAGTATGCAGTTCTAAACTCTTCAGTTTGTAATGCTTTTCTAAGCCATGTGTTTGTTTCTTCTGTGGCAAGTTGATTTTAATTTGGAGTCAAGTTTTTCTTGTTTAATTGTTCCTGTCATCCAGTCTTGGATGTCTGGAATATTCTGTGTCTAAATTAAATACAGCCCATTGATTCCCAGAGATATCAGCAGACTTGAATTAATTAAGCCTAATTATGTCAGTACATGCAAGAGTGCTGTGAACCTCACATTGCTGTCCAGTTATTAGAAAGTTTTTCTTGAAAAATTATGATTGAAATACAGAGCTGCTACCACACAAACAAAGTAAAAAGGCTACTTTTGATTTACTGATTACAATGGTTAGGCTTCTGAAAATGAGGAAGCATGGGTAATAACACTGCTGACTTGTGTCACTCGAAAACCTTACCATTTGTTCCAGGTTTCAGCAACTTTTGCAGCAAGTTTAGTCACCAGCCCTGCTATCGGTGCCTACCTTGGTCGAGTCTACGGAGACAGCCTGGTTGTGGTCCTGGCTACAGCAATAGCCTTGTTGGACATTTGTTTTATCCTTGTTGCTGTACCAGAATCGCTGCCAGAGAAGATGAGGCCAGCATCCTGGGGAGCACCCATTTCATGGGAACAGGCTGACCCTTTTGCAGTAAGCTACTTAAATAGGAAATATTTTGTTATTTGTAAATACTGAGCTTCGGCAACAGGGAAGAGGCTGAATTTTATGTGTTTCAGGCTTGAAAACAAAGACTTTATTTTTTCAAACTTGACCTTGCTTCACTGCTAATACTTTTGCCAACAATCTTGCAAAACATGCAGGGAATGCTTTGGTGGTGCCACATAATAGCTTCATTGTTGGTCTTGTCAGCTAGGGATGCTCTTTGAAAATGAAGATTGTTTTATAATGTTTTATACCTTTCTCTTGCTGTAGTCACTGAAGAAAGTCGGCCAGGACTCCATTGTGCTGCTAATCTGCATAACAGTCTTTCTTTCCTACCTCCCAGAGGCAGGGCAATATTCCAGCTTCTTCCTATACCTCAGACAGGTAATGTAACATTTTGGTATGAACAAAAGTAAATTCATAGGATTTAGGCAAGTTTTCGGAATTGCTGAATTACTACAGAATATATAGATAACTAGTAAATTTAAAAGCTTCCAGCAGCTGATTTAAGTCCTTTTGCTGTTGTTTTTCTCTCTTCATAGAGATACAAAAAGAGAGCCGAGTGATGAATAAGTTACAAACCAGTTTCTTGTATTTTGTAGTTATTTGCATTAGTCTTGGACTACAAGGTTCAATATGTTAAAACTGGTTTTATTTTTTGAGGGAACTATTTGGTTTTTTATTTATGTCCCTTTATTTCTGTATACTTGCTTTATTTAATTTTAAAAAAAGAACTCCACAACTTAGCTTTTCTAAGTTACGGAGGAACTGAATAATACAGGTCTTCTGCTTTATGTGTTCCCTCACTGTGTTTGTGACATCATGATACATTGTTTAAGATTTATAATCAAATTGCCTTTTTTTTAATATAGATAATGGGATTTTCATCTGAAAGTGTTACAGCATTTATAGCAGTCCTTGGGATTCTTTCCATTATTGCACAGGTGAGTTACTGCTCTCTGTCACTGATTTGGTAAGTTCAAAAGAAGGAAGCACAGTGGGCAACTTTGGGAATACCGTGGTTCTGCACATGTGACTCACCTTTGTAGCTGTTTAATAAATCTCTAACAATTGATTAACACTTCATCTCAGATGAAAAAAGCACTTGACAACCAGGGTTTGGTTCATTAATATCTGATGTGTATTGTGTTGGGAAAACCAAATCCTTTATCCATCAAAGAAGGTGTGATAGTTCAGTCATATTACTTGCTATCTTTTGTGTAGAGGCAAATACTGCTTCTAAAGAACTTTAATTTATTTGTGTGTATTTGAGAATGTTTTCATGGGGTTTGTTGGTTTTTGAATTAATTAACCCCTCATCTGTGGTTAACATTTAGAATAAAATGTTATTTTTCTGATTTTATTTTTCTTCTTCCTCCCCCCCCCCCGTCAGACAATAGTTTTGAGTTTACTTATGCGGTCCATTGGAAATAAAAATACCATCCTACTGGGCCTAGGATTTCAAATCCTCCAGCTTGCATGGTACGGCTTTGGATCAGAACCATGGTATGTACACTTCATTTTATATACACTTATAAACACTTCATTTTGTACTCTGAACCGTACAGCATTTGCCTGCCTTTTACCCTTATCCAAGGGAGACATGCAGGTGTGAGGAAGGTGTATCCAGCACTTCTGTGCTCGCAGTGGAGCCCCAGCTGTGCAGAGCAGTGATGCCAGTCTGTTTTGCAGGATGATGTGGGCAGCTGGCGCCGTGGCAGCCATGTCCAGCATTACTTTCCCAGCTGTCAGCGCCCTGGTTTCACGGACTGCCGATGCCGACCAGCAGGGTAGGTTTTGTCCTGGCTCTTGGAGTTCTAGTCAAAGAATGCTGTGAAGACAAACTGGGGTCTTGTCACGGTGCTCGTAGGGCAGCCTCAGCTGGCAGGGCAGCCCAGACGCCTGAGCACAGGGCACCAAATGTTGAACCCAGGTGCTTGGAAGCTGCAGTGTGTGTGTATCACCGACTGGCACAGAGGCAGAACCTTCAACAGGTCCCAACAGTAGCAAAATATTCAGCGAACATAATGCACTGTTCCTTTTCCTCGCTGTTGCATGCAGTGCTGTCTGTGCTGTGTGACAGTGACAGCAGGGGTATTATCTGTCTGCTGGCCTCTGAATGAGCTCAGCATGGCAAGTACTGCTCTGTGCTAGAGGCAGATGGAAAAACCACTTGAATGTACGGTAACAACAAGCTCTTTGTGCACCTTGTTTATTGCTACCCATAGTGCAACACCATTTACAGCTTTCCTGTTTGCATCTGTTTGAAGGTGAATAAGATCCTACTGACTCATTAAAAATAGGTAATTATACATGTATAAATACAGATAGGTGGAAACAGTGTATTTTACTTTCCCCAGGTGTTGTTCAAGGGATGATAACAGGCATTCGAGGACTGTGTAATGGTTTGGGACCAGCACTTTATGGTTTTATATTCTATATATTTCATGTTGAGTTGAATGAACTCCCCATGCCTGAATCACCATCAGGGGGTAGTGTGGTTGCACAGTACCATTTACAACAGGTATGTTTCTTTTGTTACTTGATGCTTCCAACAAAAAGAAGTTAGGAAGGGATCATGTGGCCATCAGTTCTTGAGTTTGATGCTGTATTACATTTTGTTATGTTAACTGTGAGTGAAGTGTGTAGAAAGAGGTTCTTGAGTACCTCTCCTGGGGGGGATGGGTTGTTGATCTGTTTGGTTTTAGTTTAGTTTAATTTTCAAATAGATACAGCTGGTAGTCATAGACAAGTGTGACCCTTGTGAGGAGAATACCTTGAGGGAAGGATGGATTGATGTACCAGTGGTACCAATGGTGCATGTTTTTGTTTTGTTGTCATTTAACCAAGCTATATTTTTAGTTCCTAATCAATACTAATTTTTTGAGGAAACTCAGCAGGAAGTTGGGAGACGTTAATAAGAACCATGTGCTCCCTGTCCAAAATCTTATAATGTAATATTCTTATTTTTTGTAAAAGCTTCCACTATATTGACTAATGTATCATGAAACAGCTCTTCCCACTCTAGGAACTGGGGTAATTAGCAATTGTAGTCTGTCAGTGTGGGTTTAAAAGGCTTATTAACATGATGTGGTGTTATTGTTGTTCCTTTCAGAATTCTATAATTCCTGGACCCCCATTCTTATTTGGAGCATGCTCTGTGCTGTTGGCACTACTTGTTGCCTTGTTTATTCCTGAACACACAAACCTAAATGTACGATCCAGCAACTGGAAGAAACACTGTGGCAGCCATGGCCATCCCCACAGCCCACAAGCTCCTGGCGAAGCTAAAGAACCATTACTGCAAGATACAAATGTATGACAAAAATCCAGGAAGACCTTTTGGACTCTGTCTCTTCATCAGCAGTTTGGGATACACATTCCAATTCCATCAAGATTTCTTAAGGTAAACTTAAGAAGTATCTTTCTGCATGAAATCTGTAGGAATTAAAATGGGAGCTTTCTCCAAAGACGTTGCCATTGAACTAAAAACTTACTTGCTTTTATAAACTGTTACATACTTGTCTCTTGCCATGAAAATACTGTTACTGCTAAACTTAACTTTATATTCTAGTTCAGAGACAAAAAGTAGAGTCCAGGCATGAGCATGTGTCCTTCTGTTTCCTTACGGTGGTGAGCTTTAATTCTAGTCATGCTACGTCTCAATGAGACATACTGGCATCTATGTGGACCCATTCGTTTTAAAATCTTGGGTCAGATGATTCAAAGCCTTAATGTAAATGTACTCAAGTAAGGAGAAGGTGAATTGGTATCGTTTCTTTTAAAAGTCACATGGCAATTTTTTTTTTAAGTTTGTACTATTATAAAAATCACATGAGCACGCTTGCTAAACAGTAAAAGTTATTTTTTATGTAAGTGCATTTACTCTTTCTATTTTTAAATAAACGGTAGTGTCAAACACTTGTTTAAATCGTAAGTGGGTGTTTTGAGCCTACAAATTTTAATATTGGCTCTAAAACTCTGCTTTCCTACGTACCGTTTATTATACCACTATATTTCTGATGTTTGCATAAATCATAAAGGACCTCAAAACTTGAATACACAGACTGAACTATAAGCTGATAGCCTTGAATCTGTTCGTGTGCTATATAGTGGCCTTTGAGGACTGTCACAATACCCCTTTTGCATTACAGAGCTAAAGTTTTAGTCCTAAATTTTCAGGACCCTTAGTATAGAAGAGAGCTTTATACAATTACTGATGTGAATTTCTCTAAAAGTGTATATTTTTGTGTCCAGGTGTATTATTTAAGTGTTCCTTTGTATAAATTTGTGTATAAAGTATTGTATAGGTTTAAAATGTTTTCATCTTGTGGTTATTGCTTAATGCTTTTTTACCTTTGAACATTCACCATGGGTTGACCAAGAGCAGGAAAAAATATGTAAATATACTGTTAATAAAGTTGAATATTTTAATGCATTTTTAAATAATTGTTAATGTCTCTTAACACCTTAACTGAAGTGCCGTAGTGCATGTGTGTTATACTTCAGCAGGTGGGCAACATCATCTTGAGTACAGGTCCTGCAGGGTGTTTTATGTGTGAGATAAAGCAGCCTTGGACTTGTCCCTGCTGTCCAGCAGCACAGGCTGGCTGCAGCTGTCTCTCCTTGTTGCCTGGGGGATCGAAGGGAAGAGGATGGCTGTAGATCCGGGCTCCAAGAAATGGGTCAGTTACACACAGCCAGCCTTTGCTGTGCTGCCGGGGTGTCAGACAGCCCTGGCCTGCTATACTTTTGGTTTGTATTTGATGTGAAGAGGCCTGGGAGAAGAAGCTACCATTAGCAGCTTCCTTTGAGAACAGCTCATCTGTACTTTGAGAGAAACAGCAACTTCCGTAACTTACTTACAGTGCCCGATGCTCGGGAGTGCAAGCAGAGGGTGGGTAGGTGGCTGCCAGGGGCCATTGCACGTAGGGTGGGGAGAGGAATAAGCTGGGAAGAAAACTGCAGAAAAAAGGTAAGTAAAAGAGTGCTGTTCTGGCACTTACCTCATCTGAGAATTTTGGTACAGGGGACAGGGTGGTTTAGTACTCTTAAAACATTATTGATAACAGCTTTTGATAAAAACCATTTAATATTTCTGTTGAAACTTAACACAGTGACTATACATTAATATGGTGCTGATTTATAAACAAATGTACACATTTCACACAGCAAAACAAACCACTTAAAAGTACATTCCTTGGGCTGCACTTTAATAACTAAAGTAAAAGGTATGGAATATCTCTAACAAAACTATGTAAATAGTAATTTTAAGTGTATTTTGCCTGTTCAAAGTACATGCCTGCTAGTTCTTTAGGGGGGACACCAAATGAAAGATGGCACAGAATCGGTTGTTACATGGCATTTGAACCCAGACAGTAGAACAAGCTGAACAGACAGCATCTTAAATTTCTGTACAGTCTTACAGTTGTAAAGTATGATTTGTAAAAATACCTTTTAGATATTGTGATACTTGTCAATAGTTCACTATTTAGATAATTCACCTCATAATATTGGTGGCCAGTGGAATGTAGTTCTGAGAGATGAACAGAAAAGTTAGGGGAAGCAAGGGTGAGAATTTTCAAGTTTTAGCTTGCTACCTTCAGTGAAGTAATTTAGCATCTTTAATATTATTTGTAAGTCTTCATGCAATTCAAATAGGCTGATTCAAAAATTAAGCAAGTTTTTAAAAAGAAAATATATGGGAGGATTATTGAGAGCTTGACCCCTTCTAAAACTTGACAGCACAGCCCAGTTCTCCAGTGTTTTCCATTTGCCTCATCCTTTCTCTGAAAGGAGTCAAAAAAATAGAAATTCACAGATAAATATTCTCACTCAGGAAATGTACATTTTGCCTGTTATAAAAAACTCAGAACACTTTGTTGGGGTTTTAGGATGATTCCTGGCTCAAGAATATAGTAAGAGGAAATTCTGCACAGCCCCAAGGACTTATTGTCAGTAACAGATTAGTTGGTCCCAGTAATGCTGCTTAGAGCTTTATCTTCTCCCCGGGCTTCCAGTACCCTGAAACATCATTCAAGTCAGTCAAGAGACCTTTCTCTTAGAAAACTGCCTTATAAAATGATGTCAGTTCATGTCAATACTCTACTAACACACTATTACTGGACATTCCAAGCTCCCCCTATGGGTAAAAGACAACTTTTACTGTCAGAACTCTCTTATCCAGGGAAGTAAGCTGAGGCCGGTGTTCCCGCAGCTCTGGGCAATGGCTGGGCTTTGGCTGGCACATACGGTCTCAGGTACTCTGTGGAACAGCACAAACAACACTTCATAGAACCATATCTATTACTGCCCTTCAAGTACATTTCAAATAAGGTTTATTTCTACTATTTCATATTTATTTCTACTATTTCATACATACCTGAGTTAAGTGTGTTCTGACTAAGCCCCCGTAAAGGAATGCTGTCATCTTTTTTCTTGAAATACTTGGATTCCAGCCCAAGATTATCACCACTAGAAATAAAAAGTCTAATTAAAATTTAAAGCAAATGCAGTTTGCTATCAGTGCTTTACAACAACTGTGGCTACAGAACGGTTTAGAAAACCTGAAAGTTCTATGAGCTTCACCATTTAAAGTTAGAGCATCACTGAGGACATTAAGAACAGCCTAGAACTAATTTTTTGAGTGACCCATCACCTGATAGCTTAGATCTGTCACAAGGAGGGACACTGAACTTTTGTTCCTTGGGATCCACTCCTGAAAGCACAGCCCTTCCTTTGTTACCAACAAACTCGCACAACTTAAAATTCAGTAACATGTTGATGGACAAAGGCAGGTCCCTGAATTAGCTTGTACTGGATGACAAAGAGCTCTATAAATACAACAATAAAAAATACTAAAAATGCAGTAAATGACACTTACTTCTCCTTATTTGCTGGATGAGTGGTTGCAGTCACTGTCTGAGCATCTGAACATCGATTCAGTTTAGAAAGGTGTGTGTTAAACTGAACCTGCAGAGGCAGAGCTGCAGGTTAAAGAGCTACTCCAGGCCTGACAGTCCCCACCCATGGGTGTGCTCAGAGAGCAAACTTCCCAGGGATTAATGCTCCTACACCTCGCACCGCACTGCTCTGCAGCAAGGCCTGCAAGAATGAGCACCCCAAGGACAAGCATTAGCTATGACTAAGAGCGTAATGTTCAAGACAGGGAGCCTAAGAGTATATACAGCAAATACTTACACATCTTGAGAAACAGTAACAACATTATGCTTTGATATTTTATGCTGTCACATTCTTAACTAAACAAAAAAGTCAGTGCTTGCCTTTGGTACTGGACATCGTGAATTGGCATTTTTGCTGTGTGTTGGATCCAGGAAGTTCTGGAAGGCATACAGAGGAGAAATAGGATGATTGATTCCTGAGGTGGGAAAGGATGGTCTGTCAGGCTGTAAGAAAAATAGAATACATTCATAAAGGGGTAACAGTTCTTAAAGTACTTGTTTGTAGAGACTGAAAACTCCAACATTAATTAACCACAATTACAAGGCCAACACTTACGAGCCTTCTTGATGGGAAGAAACCAAGATTCGCATGCTTAAGGAAAACTCGTAACTTTAAAACGTTAGATAAGTTGAGCACTCTTAGCCAGTAAAAGCTAATAATACCCTGTAACTGATTCATATATTGAATGTACCCAACTACAAATCAAGAGACCTCTGAGTGAAAAACAAGCAGCTCTTCAGTTACAGGGTGACAGCAGAGATCTGTACAAACACCAAGGGAGAACCTGCAGTAGGTTGTGGTATTTAGCAATGACTGCAGGGAATCTTTCTTACCCATTATTTTCATGTTTCACAGTATCATTACTAAGAGTATTCAAATAGTACACTTGTTTTTCAATCTGTACAAAGATAATTAGTAATTTAACCTCACAACATAAAAACACCTTTTTTTTTCCCCCTTTACCCTGTACTTCACTCTTTCCAAGCTAATTCTGCACTCGTTTATCTATTTTATGTAAATGAGAGCTTAGAAAATTCTCACCTACAAGGCCCAGGACATCAAGTAGCACCCAACAGGGTATTATGTTAAAAAAATCAAATCAAAACCAAACCACAAACCACACCCACCCAAAACTATAAGGCCCCAAGAGGATGAAAGCACCTTTTTTTTTCTTCTCCTCTCTAGAGGCCATTCATTTCAGAACTAATGACTACACCCCAACCCTGTTATTTATAGCTCTACCTTACCATGCCATGAGGTGAAGCAGCAGCCCTGCCACCACCATGTGTGCTGGCAGAAGTGTCCAGCCTCTTTGCCATCTGAACTTCACTCAGCTGTCTGTTCAACCAGCTGATTACTGCAGAGAGGAAAAAACCACTCGAGTTCAGTTCCTACCTCTTACACTGTTTGAAATGCCAAGTAGCCTGTCTTCAAAAAAAGTGACACCTCAATGACCTATTTTTCCTCTGTAATCTGAGGCAGCACTAAGAGCTCTTGTCCCATAAAAAGCCATTTGTTGCAGCTTCCTCCCACCCCAAGCCTGAGCACACCACCCCGCAACCCCAACCACCAGCTTCAAGGGAAGGCTCCTCTACTTGCAGCTCGAGGCTGTTGCATGCTCCCAAGAGCCAGAAGTTTGGTTTCCATACATGACAACAATTACAGCTCTTCACAAAACCCCAGTATAGCTGCTGCTGTTAATTTTCAGGAGCAGCAAGATCACTGTCATGTTATGGAGGGAGAAATGAAACTGTATAAACCTACCATTTTCATTGGTTTTCAGTAACTGCTTACTTTCTTCTAGTTTTTGCATTGTATTTTCTAGCTGTTCTTGTAGCTTGCAAACCTGTAATATTCCCATAATAATTACATCATCAGGAGATACTACTAACTACAAACAACAACAACAAAAAAGCATGTATGAAGCTGTTCTAAAATTAAACAAGTTTGAACTCATTTTTTTACAAAAAACTCTTTTTACTCTTTTAAAGTAAGCCCTGCTTTTAGCTAGCATGACAGCCAGGATCCTTTCTGACCTTTATTTTTCTATTATTAAATAATGCCAATACTCTAAACAGGAATATACTTAATGGAAGAAAAAGGTTCACCCTGTTCTGTTCTTGTTTCCTTCACCACCTTCCAAATGAATGTGTCATCTAAAAGATGCTGATTCATCCATTACATTGCTTTGTACTCTTAATACAATTTTAGTTTTCTTCCATGTGAATGGACGGATCTTACAAATCAGTCTAACGTTTAAACTGAAATTTGATTACGTATTTAAATAAACACGTCAACTAAGTGAAAGAGTACGTTCTGTTCCATAGAAAGATTTGAGACTTTACCTACTACAAGTTAAACCCCACAAAAACACACAGTGCATACAACAGCATTTACGGGACAGAGGGTTAAGCCATCACAGTACCTCCTGTTCTTTCATTCGAAGGGATTGTCCCATCTCCTGCAATTCCCTCTGCTCTTTCTGAAGTCTTTCTTCTTTTTCTCCCAATAGCTTTTCCTGCTGAATTGTCACTGTATTTTTCAATTTTAATTTACTCATTAGAGTTTTCAAATCTCCTTGCAACTTCTTGATAATTTCATTAGCCTATTAAAAAACCCCAAGATATTACCAAAATAAACACATAATAATAAGGAAGACGTTTTGCAAGGAAAGTGTCACATTTGCACAAACCTTAAGGAGTTCAGCTGACAGTGACTTGATTGTTGTTTCTAGTTTTTCAATATGCCTTTGTTTTTCCTCTGTATTCTCTTCCAGTATTGCCTTTAAAAATTATTAGAAAATATAATAAAGCTGTGATAGACATCACTTATAATTTCAAGTAGAACCTCCGTAATTCTTTTGAGAACTATCCTTACAAGAAATCAGTCAGTGCCTTTCAGTCAAATTTCATAGGATCTCAATTAATCCTTTCTTACAAAAAATACCACTAACTATACTCCAGTACCACAATATTAAAACTGAATCCAGTATACGTTTGATGCCGTAATTTAGAACCTTAACTACATCTGAAAGCTGACTTGATGTGTTCATAAAAACTGGTCAGCTGCTACTCTATGGAAACCACAATTAAGAAGGTTCTAGAGAGTTTAGAGAAAATGATTTTGAAGCTTGAAGAACCTTTTGCTCTTGTGTCGCATCTAGCACTTCTTTTGTTCTAGTAACCAGCTGATCTTTGTCTTTGATCTCTTGTTCCAGAACAGCAACCCGTGTCTGCAGCTGATTAATGAGTTTCTCTTTTTCATGGCATTCAGCATCCAGAGTCGTGTTCTCCCGACGCAGCGACAGCACCTCCTGCTTTGCTCTCTGACATTCCTAGAATGTTGAGAAGGAATTTAGTTCTCTTTTTTAAGAAAACCTGTAACAGTAATTCAAACAGATACATCTAAATAATAAGCAACAGAACGAAGACATGAACTAACTTAATATACTATATTTTCTATTACATGCCCAGACATACTGTTAATGTTCTAACACCAATAAGCTTGATTTTAGAAATCAAGAAGCCATACATCTTCTATTCCAGAAAGTTTTGCTTTCAGTTCTCTGACTGTGGAGTCTCCTTTATATCTTCTCTCTGTTAGGTCTTTATTGATGACCTCAAGTTCGGACAGTCTGTTCTGCAACTGTTGAACACTTTTCTGATGCAAATTTTCCAATTCCTTTTTCTGTTGCTCATACTGTTGTTGGTACTGGGTTTGTGCCTGTGGGAAGCAAAGAAATTAAGTAGTTATTCAATGAATCTGACTATTCACATATAAGAATATTGTTAATTCTTTCTTTTCCACCGTCATACCTGAAGAGCTCTTTCCTTTTCATTTGTCAGCTCCTGGGAGTGTTTGTTGGTTACAGCTGTAGTGTATGATGTCCATTCATTTTTCAGTTTGTCTAGTTCTCGGCTCTTCTCTGACAAGCTCTGTTTTAAGTTTGACAAGGTTTATAGAGTTTTAAAAATTTAAGAATTTTGGTCAATACTGAATGATTCTTTACTATTACTTATGAAAAAGGACATGGAATTGTTAAGAAAAGTCTGAATTTCAGCACCAGATGCCAAAATTTCTGTTCATTCTTTAACTAGGAAAAGTAAGGCACTGAGAAGCTGAAGAGCACCTTTCTGACACTGTGGATAAACCAATTTCCAATTGTATTTTCTTCCAACAACTATTTAAGAGTGAAAAACCTGCCTGCTGATGCTTCCTGCCCTTGTTACACAGAGCACTCTAGTAAGGAGGGAAAAAAAATAATTCATCACATCTTTTCCTCTTTTGATTTGCATTCCAATTTAGCAAACACATTCCAGTAACTCAAATTGTAGACAAATATTCCATTCCAAAAAGAGCTCCATAACAGGAGTTTTAATGGAATTATTCTTTTTCATGATAGTCAGAAAAGTCACCTTGATAATTACAGAACTTGACCCAGATCATCCTGTTGTAACACAAAGGTAAAGCAATTACTGTGCTGACTGCAAAAATCAAAAAGGAGCCAAGCAACGTGAAGTCCAAGACTTCCAATTCTTTAACCATGTTTTCAGAATTTTTCCAAATAGAAGGATTTCCAACCATTCATGGAATATGTAAAGCATATTTATCATTTATCTTCAAACTACCATATATTTAGTATTAAATTTGTGTGGGTATACACAGACACACCTCTGGACAAAATTCTGCTTTAGTACTGCAAGAACTAAATTTAATTCTTCAACTGCAGGCTTTGCTCATTCTTTAGAAAAGCTACAGTGGACTCTTCACTCACTCTCAAGTCCATTATCTTGGCTAGGTCGTGGCTAATCATCCAGGCTACAAAAAGGCACGTTTTTCCACAGATCAAAAAAGTGCAACCTACAAAAGTTAAACATTTATGTTACCTGTTGAGTGTAGCTCAGTTGCCTGGTAAGATCCTCTTCAGTTTTTCTAAGCTTTTCTTCCAACATCAATTTGTCCTCCTATGTACAAATTGACACCACATCAAATCCTCAGCTCCCAAACTACAAGTAGTATTTAGCTTCCATTTAATTAGCATTGCCTGCCTATGAAACCATATACCCACTGTATTTGTGAAAAATATCACCTTATTTAATAAGCGTCATATTGAGTAAGATCTAACTAACAAATTTTAAAGAAAAAGCATTAGCCCACAATGTAAAAACTCTGAATTAAATTCTTACCGAATTTTTATAATAGTATCTTATCATAAAAACTTGTTTACAAATGTGTTGCATGAAAAGAAATCAAATGAAATACTGTAAATTTATGTTATTAAAATGGCTCATGAGATGGCTAGAAACATGAGAGCACAGTAGGAGATACAAATCCCAGGCTATGACACTGAAACAGACAACGGTCAAACTTTAATTTCCCGTGAAATCAAGCCTGGCGTGCTACCAAGTGCCTCAACATTGCAACTTTGATTTGTTATTTATAGCTCCTAACCCTTTGCAGTCCATAAAGCCTTACAATGACATGCAGACCATGTTCTCCTACATCCAGCTGCAGCCCAGACGGCAAGGTTACAGAAGTTACTGCTGCAGCTGCCCTGTCCATCAGCACCCGCTGCACAGCAGGACACACTGAGGCATCCAGAGGCACCCAACACTTGCACACCACATGCACTGCGAGTGGAAAATGCCTCAGTGTCAGCTCAAGTGACAGGGCTTGGCTGAACATACAGGTCATATTTTCATTGCCAGTGTGACAGTACATAATGTGCATCCAAGTAGCTGCAAGCAGTGACATATATAGGCTAAAAGGAAAAATGAACCAGAGCATACAGTTTGGTACATACTTCTCAAGTATTCAGACTGAAAAAAAGTACACACATTATCAAGACCTAGTTGCAGTTACCACAAACCTTCACTTTACCTTAAGGCATTTCAAACAGTTGGCTAAGAATTTCTTTATCTCTGCATCAGTTCCTGGTAGGAATTTCAGAGAGAGATGGGTAAGGTGTTTAAAAGGGTTGGTCTCCACTACATTTAAAGAGACAGATGTGTGATCTAGAGCAGGTGCTGAAGAAACTAATTGCAGCAAAAACCTAGGGAAAAAGCAAAATAATCAAATCTTTAACATATTTTTTCTGAAACTACCTGTATTTCCTGTAAGCTATTTCCAAACAAAATATATTTATTCATGTGCAATAAAAGGCCGTCAAGTTTTTGTTTGGGAAAGAATTATACAATTCAGTGCCTAGGTGGCAGTTAGTACTACAAACAAGTATCAACTGAAATCCTTGCACCCTATAATAAGGAATGTACAAGACTAATCAGTTTGTTTATCTGTAACATTTTCAGCAGCCCATCTTAGACTGGGGAGTCCAAAACCAAGTAGGGCCTTTGTAACCAAACTCATGACTCCTGACATTGAGGTATCCTACAAACTAGTAGAATCCATAGCCCATAGTACATACTTCAGGAAATGGCCTGACTCCTCGGAGTGGAGCTGGGTACAGGGCTTTCCTTGGTACCCACACAGATAGAAATAACATGTCAAAAGGCCACTGAAAGCAAGACTGGAACTCAGGTCTCCCCCCTCACATTTTAATAACTGAACACTGAAAGGAAAGAAAAATAATCCTTGTCAGAATGCCCTATAATAACCTTGCCTTCTACGAAACAAGACTATTTACACCTCACTCTACCATATTCAGCTCATCTCTCTAGCATTAAATTATTAAAAGATGGAAAGCCAAAACAGAACCCAAAAACCAGTGCTGCATTCTCACACATCTGCCAGTTTGTGAAGCTTGCCAGACTCAACTCAAATGCAGAGACTGTTACTAGACATCAATTCCACTGCTCAGTCCTCCTGAGATTTAGGTTTAGTCTGTTACATCCCCTGACTCAAATCTGGGTGCATTAGGTGCAGGTTAAATTATCCTGATTCTTCACAGTCTGATTGACAAGTATTTTAAAAACTCAACATGGACACAGAGAGTAACATGGTATGCACTTATTTATGACCTACCTTGGGGTATCTTTGTTCTGTTCCTGAATGCATTGCTGAAGCAGATCTATGAACTTCTGTGGGAATGCAGAGAAGTCTACCAAGAGACCTTGCTGGGATTTCAAACTACATAACAGATTGAAAAAAATTAACCACATATAGAAGTGAAATTTATTTCCTGTGAAATATTTTGTTTACACTACTAGAAAGGACAAATTCTGATCATGTCATTAAATTCTATGACATGTTATTTTCAAACATAGAAATGTGACCACATTGTGAATAATAATCCGCAGAGAATATTGTTGATTTCAAGAGTTCTTGCAAGTGGGCTGCACTAAGAAAAAAAACCAGAAGATGCTGTGGCACACCAAACGTGCTCCTTTGAGCAGTCACCTTGCTCAGAGCAGAGAGGTTATTGGACAGGGCACACGGAAGAGGCAAAGGACAGTGAGGGAAGACTCCCTGCCTCCTTGTCTGTTCGACTGCACCCCTCTGCCACAGACACAGTAAACTCAGAGACAGACACCTCCAAGGGATGCACAAAGCTGTGCCTCTGTATAACAAAACACCTCTGCACATCTCCTTTGCAAACAAGGTTTTACTTTTGCCTTTTGATCTGCACACTGCCCACATGCCTCTTTTTATAAAAACCACACCAAAACACCTCCACCCAAAAAAACAAACAAACCCAAAGAAAGCAGAAAACTGAACTGTTCATGCCTGGTGCCTGAATCTGATGATCAAATTCTGAGCAAGTAAATGAAACCCAACAGTACAAATGGTATGCAAGGTCTGTGAATCCATGTCCATGTAAACACTTTCACAAGTATTTCCTGAACTAGTTCCCATGCACAGAACAGTCCACAAGAAGTAGATACGATAAACAGGAGGTGCAAGCAGCAAGATGAACTGTGGCACAGTATCTGTGCAGGGAACTTTACATCGGGATCCCAACATTCATCCCTATAATCCCGAACTAATCACTTTCCTTCACATGGCTGTTTCACCAACTGGTCTGAAAGCAATACTGCCAAAATACTGACAAAACTCCACAAGGGAAAAATGTAAAAACCTAAATTCTAACACAGGCCATTTTAAGCTAAAAATATTTCCTCATTCTTTCTGCCATTTAGAAATGTTTCACAGAGAAAATATTATTTCACTTACCTTTGAAAATCTTCCTCAGATATGACAAGGTTATAAAGAAAAAAAGGATCAGTATCATCAGTCAATCGAACAGCTAAGTCCTGAAAAGACGTAGATTTAAATATGATTTAAAATACTATAAACTACTCAGAAGTGTTTAAATACTTTAAACCAATACTGCAAACAGTATTGAATGTTTTTACTGTTTAACAAAAAATACAATAGAATTGTGGCAACTAATTCAGAATGTGTAAAACATTAAACACAACTTCAAATATTACAGTGGGAAACCAAGAAAAACTATTTGTCACATAAATAAACCAAGTAAAAACCTTCGATTTTGAGCAGTGAAGGTTTCCAACTTCAATATATTCAACATTTTCCAGAAAGAAAACGATTTGCTATTTTTCCCCCCATCATGAAATAGAGTGCAACACTAGCAGTCCATTTTAATGGATCACAAACACATCACTGCCATAACTGGAAGTTTTTCCGAGCATACTACTCCTAATTTATGAAACCGCCAGCTGAAGAGGTTATATGCTTGAATACAGAGCTCCAAAAAGCAAATACAGAATGGATACAGTTGAAGTCCAGTAAGCTCATAGGAAAACTGCAGCACTAAACTGCTGCCTAGCTTTTAAACTGACTCATTTGTTCACTGGAGGTCTACACAGTGTTTTGGGAAAACTGCCTTCTCTGAAAGTTTTGCATTACAAGGACGGGGTTATGCAGAACACCTGGTACCTGAGGCCCAGGCCCCTGTTCCCTGTAACAGGGCTCACACCTGTGTGAAGAATATTCCCTAGCAGACCTAAGGAAGTAAGTAGAAACCTGATAGCTCTTCTAACAGAACTGAAGCGTGTCCATAGCACATGTACATGTTTCAGTAACTCAGGTGCCAGTAACACCAACAAACTCTGGGCTGGAGATGGATAAGCAAACTCAGGGATTTACACATGGAGACAGTTTACACTGATACTAACGGCACCCCGAGCCAACAGGGCAGACTGATGGGTGCGGTAAAAGCACCTGCTTGCTCTGATGTCCCATCAGCTGATCAAGCAGTTGGTTTTTTCAGACTTGACCACTCAGCGGTGTACCCAGCTGCATTTCCAAACTCCTCCTGACACAGCCTGCACCATGGAACACAGTCCCAACTCAACTGCCTCTTCACAGTGTGAATAATTACTATTATCATTGCCACCATCAGCAGAACTTTATAAAAAAGTGCTGTATTCCTTTGCAAACAAATCTTTACTCAGTAACACTATAACGAACTCATGACCAGTCTTAACATCATGCAGGGTGGATGTTTAAGTGTGAATTTAGACATAAACCAAAAGAGATTACTACTGGAGATTTTGTAACATACTTTTAACATGCAAGTTTACTAAGACCCACATACAGCCAAACTAAAAGAGAGGGCTAAAAAGGCTACAAGGAAAAATAAAAACAAACCTCACCATACCACTACCATACTACGTTACTCAATATATTATATAAAAAATAGAAAAAGGTCAAACAAAAATGCTAAAATCCTGTTTTGTTTTTCCTTTGCCTATTTATCCTTTTCTAAAATGGAATTCAGGTAATACCTAATGAAAAACACAGATATGACTCCTCTACCAACCTTTTTATGAACAGGATTAGAAATTGACAGTAGCTCAATATTCACTCGAACATTTAACCTCCTGTGTACAAAGAAAAAAAATCAAAAAACATTCTTGAAATAATGTGCTCATAGCTGCATTATAGGAATCAATGACATTTCAACAATAAAAATTCCGGCAGAAGCATTAAGAAAGTTCCCACTGATGACTACTATTAAGATGGGATAGCCTCAGTTATCATTACAGCCCCTCAGTCACTGCTGGTTTTTTTGAGACTTTGTCCAGAAAATATAACCTGTTGAAATTTATTAACACTTGCAGAAACTTCCGATAATCACTTAAACAGTGCTATCTTGTCCACTCCCTTCCTTGTCGAGGGGGAAGTTACAGCACTGCACCACCACAGACACCAGCCTTCCGCGCAGAGGCGGGACACGCACCGCCGAAATCCGCTGGTTTGAACACACCGACCCCTCAGGAACGCCTGGGCTTTCCCGGGACACGCCGAACCAACCCCCGGGACACGCCAAACAAACCCCGCACGGCCCGGGGCACACCGAACCAACCCCGCGGGGCCACCAGCACGCCCCGGCTCCCCTCAGCCCCGGCTCCCCGTGCGGCCGCTGCCCCGCCGGGCCCGCTCCCCTGCCGAGGGGCCCACAGCACACCCCGCCACACCCGCCCCTCCGCTGCGGCCCGCGGGGTGCCCGCGGCAGCCCCGGCGCACACCCCGCACAGCGCTCACGGCACGGCCACCCGCGCAGCAGAAGCGCCGGCCGCTCCCG
>JAWWMP010000005.1:18904972-18925029 GCA_035047865.1 Dendrocincla tyrannina
TTTGGTTTCTTTTTAATAAATTAAAATGGTTACATATGTCATCTCTAAGTCTAATAGTTAGAGATGCAGGTTTCTCTCACACTTAGGTCAGTGCAAATTACAGCTCAGTACTAGATAAGCAGTTGTTTTTGTTCCCTCATAATTGTTTTCAACATTTGAGGACAAGACTTGTTCGACTCCATGCGTAGGCGGTTGTATAAATCACACAAACCCTCTTCAGAGCTAGCTGTTCTCCTAAAGATGCTTATAGTTGTGTCCTGGCACATGGCCTGAATTTGTAGTCTCAACCATAAAAGGGAACTTTCTCTGTGCCAAGGCATCAGATTCTCAGGGGGGTAAATCAGTGAAGACATTCGGCCTAGACAAATTGAAATGAAGGGTATCACTGCCCTACAGGTACTGCCAAGCCATTCATGTGGACAAAACAGATTGGCTTCTTCAGCTACTGAGGTATAAGTATGTCCTCCTCATGTGGCTTCAGTCTGACTAATCACAGAAAGATTGTTCACATCAGCATTTCTGAGTATCAGAGTATCACAGCAAATGTGAAAACATGGAGTGCAATCTTTAATGATAACTGGGCTTAGACAAATTCAAAATATGCATTAAACAAAACAGTCTGTCAAAACCTGAGGAGGAAGATCACAGATAGTCCTGTTGACAGCCAGTTCCAATCTTTCCAGACTGATGCAGTTACTTATTTCCTTAGGAACAGACTTTATTCTGTTGTAACTGAGAAGCAGCTCTTGGAGGCTGGTCAGCTGGCCTGCAGAGGGCACAAATGACACACAAGAAATGCTCATGTTCATTCTATTTGAAGTACAATATTGTTTTGTCTTACCCTTTCACTGTTAGAGGATTGCTTTGTGTTCTCACAATTTAAAAAAAAAAAAAAAAATCACTGAAATACAAATAGTGGTTCAGAACTCTTTAGTACAGAGTTGCATTCTAAAACCCCAAAACTAAAAAATTATGGATAGGCTACTCATGCTGTGGACTCAGAACACAAAGTCTGATTTTCAGTATCACTTTTCTAGCTGCATTCTGATGTCCCTGCTCTGCTTATAGGCTTTTTTTTTTTTCCTGGGGAGATTTCATAAAGATATGTCTCTTCCATTCAGCCTTTTTTTTAATTTATAGGGAATCTGTGGTTTGGAGATCTCTATCTCATGGTCAGGTTTAGATCATCTGTTTTCTAACTACCCAATACGGTTGTTAGATGGACAAAGGGCACAAAAATGGCACATTTGTGCCAGACCAATTTTCTTAGAAAAGCAGCTTAAAATAAAAGAAAGCACAGCTCACCAATTTCTTTAGGTACACTTTCAATCGAGTTCCGGGATAGATCTAGAACAACAAGACTGTGAAATCTTCCAATAAATTGAGGAATTTTCTGCAGACTAGTTCTATGAAGCTGCCATTCCTGGAGGTGGATTAGTTTCAATAAGCACGAAGGTAGTGTCTAAAACAAGAAATATGAATTAGAAGAAATTCAGCTTAGTATGCTAGAAGAATACAGGCTGAGCTAGAAGGTTTATTTCAAACACCAAGAGTCTTTCATCCTTAAGCTATACTGTAACATGTCGTTTAAAAAATGAATTCTGGTAATTGTTTTCTAAAACATACTAAAAGTAGCAAGCATAACTGATACAATTTCAGTATCATATATATTAGGAAAAAAGTTATATTTTATAAGGGTTTATATCAATGTATCAGGAAAAGATTCTCCAGAGAGTGTTTAGGGAAGTGGTCACGGAACCAATCCTGTCAGAGTTCAAGGAGTGTTTGGACAATGCTCTCAGACATATGGTGGGATTCTTGGGGTGTCCTCTGCAGGGCCAGGAGTTGGAATCTATGATCCTTGTGGGTCCCTTCCAACTCAGGGTATTCTATGATTCCATGATCCCCAAGTGAACACCAGTGTGGGTCATCAGTGGGATCACAGATTTAACCTGCCCACTTTTTGCTTCCAGGATTTACATACCTGCACTACTGTCATTGCTCGACAAGTTTCAGGCTTGCTTCTGTTTGTTTCTTTTTTTTAACAAAGTCAACATAACTGAAGATTAAATTGCTCTAAATAGATTTTTGCACATAAAGGGAGATCTAAATTCTATTTCATATTCTCTTAAGAAAAACACTTGAGTAGCTGGTAGCTGAGAGCAGAAATACTGAGGGACAGAAAAAATTTCAGTAGTTCTGGTGTGTTAATGTTAAATGAGGATTTACATAATGAAAGTCATAATCTGCAGTGTAAATAATTTCTAATTCAGAAAAGCCTTTTGGGCTATATTTTTGCAGAGCATTGCTTAATATTCAGGACTGATAAAAACCCAGCTTGCTTTTACACTTATAACAATATGTCCCAATTCACTGTTAGCAAAGCACACAGTGAATACTTAATAGAACAAAAATAGCACAACTGTATAAGTTGTAAATAGTAGTTTTCTAATGCATCAGTCATTCAACCCAAGCAACATTCCTATCAACACTACCTTCCATTCTTCTTCCTCTATCCTTAAAATTGCTCTTCCACCTTCATTAATAACTCTTTCTTTGAGCTTTGCTAAAGCAGCTCTCTCCTCCCAGACAAGCAGTAGCCTACAAGGGAAAGATCTGTCAGTGGTGCAACAATGAATATAGACAATAATTACTATCCTATCCATTTTCTGGAAAAAAAGAGACAGTAGCCTTTTTGGATATCAAACAACATTAATTATATCTGGATGCTAAATATACCATCAATTTGTGAGAAGACAAACACTTAATGTTCAGCTGAGGTAATACTATATATAGGAATTCTATTTTATGGTTCTTCAAATTTACAATCAGAAGAACATAATTCACTTTCAACACGTTGCAACAGGGCAACAGAATATAAAGTCATGTGGAATTAAGTTCCAAAGCCTTAATTTTGAAGCAGTCTCTTAAAAAGAAAGCCTTCCATTACACCGAATGTAAGTTCAACCAAACAAGGTCTATCAGCTACAGATTCTTTTAGCTTGATTTCCAAAGAGGACTGAAACAAGAACTATGACAATTAGGCTAATTCTCTTTCTGCTTGTATTTTCTGTTAGTAGCTTCTGAATTTGTTATTCCATTTCAGACACATCTAATAAATTAGGAAGGGGTCCAAAAATAGAATGCTAAATGTCTAAATTGCTGGCCACACAGGAGATGGAGCGACCCTATTAATGCCTTTATTGAGAAGAAAACATAGCAATTAAATCTCCCCTGGTTAGAGTATCCACATAACTATTTTGGTATCTGAATTTAGGGGATTTAGTCTATATGCTAATACTTTTATCACAGACACAATTCTTGGTTTGACCTGACTACATTGCAAAATTCTAACCACTAGGAATTCCACTTGAGTAACAGCTAAAGAATTAGACTGGAGGAGTTTGAAAAGATCAGTCACAGTCTTCTGAAATGTAACATATAGTCTAGCTTTTCACATACTTAAAGATCTACAATTTACCTACCTTCCTGCAGACCTCTGCCTGAATTCCTTTTCTTTTTGTAATTCTTCATTTATCTTGTGTATTCTCACTTCCCAAAGTGTCTTCACAGCAGTGAATGTGCCAAGGCAAACTGCAGTTTCAGCCATGATCCTTACATGTACAGATGCAGTCGCAGGAATCTGACTGAATGCATCAGCTCATGTATCAGTTACCAGATGGGGACAGTGATGTGAAAACTAAAATATTGCAATACCCACTTCATTATAGTATTGAATTTAGTTAATGTATAGAACTGACAGAATTCTACCAACTGCTTTCTCTTTATAAAAATAGATAACTGCACCTAGTGAAATTTTCTTATAATACGCAATGGTATTCTTGCAATCTCTGCACTCTTACTCAGTGAACAACTGCTTCTCTCAGTTTCTCTAATGGTAGGCTGAGTACTGGCCATAACTCATAAATGCAGATTTGAGCATTCATTCCCATCCCAGGAAGAAATTAAGCTGTTACCTGCAATTTAAGGCAGTTAAATTCTGATAGCCCCATCCTGCTACCTGATATAAGTACTTGTAACTAAATGAGTTTTGCACTTGACAAAAACTAAACTGTTCCGTGAAATAAATTAGTATATTTTATTTGCATTCATTTTCTTCATAGTTTAACTCACTATAAGGCATTTTAGTAATGGATTACCTTTAAGAAAAGGCTTTAAAATTCTTCTGATTTCTGTTTGAATTTACAATTAAATTCAGTCTAAAATTTTGAAGTCATTTATCCCTTAGTGAGATAATTAATACATATTTTCCTGAAGAGCAGCAAAGTAGGATATTCAGTCATCCTAAGCAGTGTGTCCCTCTAAAAATCATTCTTATTGCCATTACTGTAGTCATTTGGGGAAGGTTTTTTTTTTGGAAATAAGTGGAGCCAAGATACTGATATTCAGATAAGCTTGCAGAGCTAACCTTCATGCCAGCAGCAATGAACACTGATGATCTGAATGCTCCTGTTCTAACTTTTTACTAATACTTGCAGGAGCAAGTAAGAAAAATACCTTACATATCCTTCAGACTAAACAATGAGGATAACCTGCTCCCAAACAAGGAGGTAGATAACAACAAAAGTGGATTTTCAGGTCTTTTTTGCATATATTTCCCTACAGTGATTGCTGCACGTTTGTCTTTTATAAGTAATCTTTCCTATCATGTTTATTCCATTATAATTCTGTGTGGCTTGAATAAGCCACAATCGCTCAGTGAACATTTTGTGTTCAAACTGTTATTCATTCTATTTTTACTATGTCTTTTGCTAACATACTTATTTGTAAAGCCTGATTATACCGAAATAATTGAAAATGTCTGGGCAAATAAAATGTAAAATGTCAGGACTGCTTCTTGTTGTAATGACAGCATAAAAATCAAATTACAGTGCTTGAATAAAGAGGAATCTGGTCCAATACATTATTTAGGATCCTTAACTGTTCTCTGTTTAGGAAAAATGGCAGGATTTGACAAGTGACACAAATGACAACCACAGTGTGTGGCACTGTGCAGTCTGGCATTTGGGTTCCTAAAGCATTGAATTTTTTCTTGTAAGAGGGGACTGTATCCTCTTTCCCTCCCCCACGTAGTTGTCATCCCACTTCCTAGTCTGAACGAGTCTTTAGTGGTTCTCAGAGTAATTACCCTTCCCAGTCCTCACCCCAGTATGCAACAGGAATACTATATACACATGAGGTCTTTTGCTCCAGTTAGTGGTTACAATTTATACTGCCTGATTTTTTCAGGATTAAATTTCTACTGAGATCAAGTGATTCAACTAATTAATAATTTCTTGTTGTTTAGAGAAATTTTTTGAACTACAAGCCTTTTTAGGTAGAAAACTAGAAATTCCTTTATATAAACTGTGCAGAAAAGTGATATTTGTTAATAGTTGTACTACTAAACCCAGTATCATATTCTACAGTCAAAACAATACTTTTAATAAACCTTACTCTAGGCAATACCCTTTGCTGTGGAAAGCATATCATTCAATAGGTACTGCTTTAGAACCATAAAATATGAAAGGAACTAAATATATTACTTTATTTTCAGGATGATTTTATTATAGAACAGGACTCCTATCAAAATTTTCTTGTTCTTAGATCTTATTTTTCAAGAAAATAAACCCCATAATAATCATGCCATCACAGCGAACAATTCAGAATTGAATTCCCAAGCATGGCTGTAAAACAACTGCAGATTTAGTCCCATGTAATCAGATCTCCCTACAACTTGCCCTGCAAGCATCAGAAAGAATTTAACTTACCTCAATTATTTGGTGTTTTCAAGGATTTTCTGTGACTCGTTGCTTTCTGGACAAGAGCAGAGATAAATTATGAATCTTGTCTGTATTACCAAAACCATTTAGAACTCTCACTCAGACTCCAATGCAATGTCAGTCTAGTTCTAATTTTAACCTACGCTGAGAATAGAAGGCATCACATGAGGCACTTCTGCAACTCCCCCCAAAGCATTTACCCCGTAAACGCCTCCCAGTTTGCTGAGCATGACTGGGCTCCCCTCAGCTCCTGGAGTCCCATTAACGAAAGTTATAAATTGTGAAGAAAAAGAACAAACGAATACTTGTGCTCCTCAATGAGCTAGTTTTGAATTAAAAGTGACAAAGATAAAAAGGGCTAGTTTTGAATTAAAAAGAACAACTACTTACTTACTCTAGCTATGTTTCTCCGCAAGATAACTGAGCTTCAAAGAGCTAATAAACAGCAATATTGACTGAATAGACTAGAAGATGTATTGCATCACTAAGTGTTTTACTCATGTATTTTACCCATGCTGAAAAATTTTGGTTTTGAAGAATTTTAGTGCAAATTATCAAAGCACAGACAGAAAAGTAATCTTTATCAAGATGTGCAGAGGGGTTGTTACTCACCCCTTTTCATGCTTCCAATCAGGAAATATTTTTAACGTTCTATTTCTTCAAATAGCCCTTGGAGAAGATAAAAGGAGAACAACTCTGTCCAAATCTTTTTCTTCAATCAAATGGCAAAAGAGAGACAACAATAATCACAGGTCATTATTTGAGGCAGAAGCCATAAAACTGGATAACTAAGTGCACTGGAATATAAAATGTGAAGATAAAATTTTTAAAATATCATTAATTTGGTTATAAACCTACCACACAGAACTTTATAATAAAAAAACCAAAACCACCCTCTCCAGTCCACAACCAACTAAATACCTGAAAACCAATACCTATTTAAAAAGACACTAAGTACTTTAGCTTTCAATCCTTTCAACTGTCTATACATTTAAAAAAAACCCCACAACATTATGAAAAGCAAAAATTATCCAAAATATTGTTATATGTATTTCGTCTTTCAGTTTTGGTGTAGATTCAATCCCTTCATCTAAGCCAGTCATAACTAAAAACCTAACCTCATTTTCCTGTCCTTAAAAGAGACAGATAATTAGTTAGGGGGAAAAAAAATCCACAACCCTCCCCTCCCATTTATTGAAATTTTGAGAGACAGAAATTTCAGGCTCCTTGTGCAAGTAAAATTATTTTACCTCAAATATTTCAAAATCACTTTTTTGCTTTCTTTAATGCACTCATGCTTTCTCAATGTATTTTCTCAGTGATCATCAGATTATAAAATATACTATTCAAAGCCCTTACAACAATATACTTGTAGGAAAGCAGCCATTGGGCTGTGCTCTTTTGGTAGCCTTGAGAACAATATGTTCAAAATAAGAAGAAATAGTTTGAACCAGCTGTACAGGATTGCCTGTATAAAATTCACAAATAAAAACAATATTACAATTCTTGGTGGCTTTATTTATTTTTATTAGGAATAAATAAATCTGATAAAAATGAATTAGGTGATAAACATGACATATTAGTCAAACTGTGCAACAAATTACCTTTATATAAAAGACCCTTATACCACAATAGAAATATAAATAGCACCTTACATGGATGCTCCATGCTCCCCCTACTACATTACCAGCTTTCCCCAGTCTCAGCATCAAGGATAGCAGGGATTCTACCTCCGGTAGCCTGTCTCACATCTTCACAGCCAAATGCAATAGACAACTTTGGTCTACAATTTTGGAGAATGTTCCTGTTTTTGATATATCTAAACAAAGGGGAAAATGTCCATTTTGTGTGTCAAAAATTAATTTTAAGGCCATGTAACTGTCTTTTCGTGTGTCTGTTTGCAACTTATATTTCTAAAAGGTATTTATAGCCAATGGTTTACTTCCTATCTCCCATTAAATCACCAGTGCAATCCTCATAATCTGCTTAGTTCACCTTAAAGCCATAGAACTGTTTTATGTTCTGAAGGCATTAACTTGAACCTATTCTTTATGTGCCTCGTATCTGAGTTTAAGAAGTCCTTATCTTACGTAGTACTTTTTAATGTCCATTATTTATTGAAACTGATTAATCTGTTAAATTCTACTATCTGAAGGTCAATATCACAATGCAAGCTTTTGGAACACATTCATCTTATTGTCAGGCTTACCTAATGTCAGAATAACAAAACAAGATCCTTCTTTTTTTCTTTGTTTTCTCTTTCTTTGTTTCTTGCTTGGTTTTAATAGAGAGATGCTTTCTATAAGAAACAAAAATAACTGGAAAGCATTAAGGACTGAAGCTACTTCCAGCCTATAAAAATACAGGATATTCTAGAGAGTATTAAGGCCCTGATAGGTCTGAATAAGTGTTATCAGTAAGCATTTGAATATATATGGCCTCTTTATTTATAGTTTGATACAGAGTACTGTGCAAGTAATGGCCGGGAAAAAGTGGACCAGCAAAAGACTTAAGAGGTTTACTCAGTTAGAAAACAAAAAGCCCTCTGGACATGTTACAGCAGAAGCATTAAAGGCATTTTATTTGTTTATGATTTTTTTGTAACTCCTTTTGGGAATTTGAATATTGTTTGTTAAAATAAATTTACATTTCCAATGTGGAAGAACTCCGAGTATTCCGCTTCAAGACAGGTTAATCAGATTATAAATACTGTGGGTGTAGAGCAGCGTCACCCAGGCACACCCGCCTGAAAATTATTATAAAAGGCACAATAAAGACATTCCACCACCATATTCAGAAGCCATGACCTATTCAGTTTGACACTCTGCTGTAGAAGAAATTACAGCTCTGCTAATTAAAAGAAGTAACAACTAATTGATAGACTGATATCAGCTGTTGAGAACTTTTAACCACATAACATTATTATATAATGCACGTAGCAAAGGGCACATGTTAGCAGAGACAGCTTTCATAACTATTCAGTCTAATCCAAAAGGTTTAAAGGCATGTTCTAGCCATGGTTTCCTTTATTTAAGGTCCAGCAGCATCGAAGCAGGGTTCTCCAAGTAAGATTTCCACAAGTTGGAAAAGCGGGCCATTGTAGCTCCATCAATGATGCGGTGATCAGCTGACCAACTCACATTCATTATCTGTGCTTTATATACTTCACCTTTCCCATTAAACCGAGGAAGAACCTAAAAATCAGAAGAAGGGGAAAAAAATAGAAATATTAAATACTTCCATTAGCAAATCTGTATTTGTTGTTGTTAATTTGTTGACCTAAATTTAAACATTTTGCTAAATTAGACAGAGCAAGACCTTCCCATTATTGTTTCTGCAGCAGATTAGAATATATTGCCAGCCAACACAATAAACAGTCATATCCTGTTTCCACCATCATGGGAATATTGAAGTATTGAAAAGCTTTCTTGATTCAAAAGTTTCTTTCTGAATAGGTTATTGCACTGTTAGTTCTCAAAGTGATGGTTTCCTCAAAGCATCCTCTAAACAAAAGTGCTCACAGGAAGAACATAGAAGTAATTTAATACTAATTTCATTCCCAGCATTAATCTCAAATGTCTATATTAAAGAATTAATGCCTGAAATTTAGAAAACATAGAACTGCCTTTACCATACAAATTTCTGTAAGGATTCAGCTATCTGGCTCATGAAATTAAACCTCATTATCAGAGTACTTCTCAAGTTTTCTCCTTGATGATAGCAAAAACGCTATTGCTATGTTGCAAAACTTGTAAAAATACATTTATGTTGTTTCCTGATAACTACAAGTCTACATAGCTGTGAGTGAAATATAACAGGATTCTGGAAAACATGTATGAACCTTTGGTGTAAAAGACTTCTACTTAAACATTTGGTGCCTGCAGTCATCTAAAAACAGCATAAAACTTTGCAATCACAAGCTATGCAGTTTCTCTAATATAAAGAAATGTTTATATAAAAAAAAACCCAAACACAAAAGGAGACTCTATATTTCATTTTCATTACAGTTGACCTAGAGTTAAACACTCATATAAATAAGATAAAGTTAATATACCTGTATCTTTCCAAGTGCTCCAATAGCTACTTCAGGAGGTAGTATCACTGGTTTGGCATACGTGCCACCAATCTAGAAAAGAAAAAGCTGGGGATATTATTTACAAAATAGTTTGGGATTTTTAGAGCAGATTGCCTCATGAATTAATTGCTACAGATTTTGTTCATTGTATGTTAAACTTCAGTAAAGTTTCCATTTCAGAAGCAGTTTTCAGATGTAGTTCCCATGTTTCCTGTACTTACTGTGCCAATATTTGAAAGGGTGAATGTCCCCCCAGTGAGGTCACTTGTTCCCAGCTGGCCTGCAGAGCCCAAGGACTGCAGGCGATTCAGTTCAGAAGCAATGTCAAACACACTACAGACTTGGACATTCTTCACATTTGGGACAATTAAACCTTGCCCTGTGTCCATTGCAACTCCAATGTTGTGTGAAGCCTGCAAAAAGTTTCATTAACCGGACATTGCTATAAACTGTCAACATAAAACGTATTTTACATAAAAAGACACTTCAATCACATCTTCCTTATTTGTCTTTTTAACCTAGAAGACACTGTCTGTAGTAAGCAACTCCTCTATACAACTTTGAGTAAATTTTTAAATATTAGCTTTCCACACCTGCAAATTGTTGGCAATATCACACCCAAGGAATACAAAATCCAGGAATTAATTTCACACTGAAAACATTGAACTTTAGAATGATTGTAAGTCTAACAAAATAAATAGCAGATTTTAAAGAGAACACTAAAATTAAAAAAAAGGAGCTAAGTTGCCTTTCATTTGCTAGAAGGAATATAACAATTCTGAAAGATTTTGATAAAACAACTCAAAAGGAGTTTGTACTGCTAGGAGCACATGCACATCACTTAAGAAAATCGACACTTGCTTCCCAGGAGTATCAATCCAGCAGCTTGTAAGAAAATTAAATAATTTTTATCAAAACTGAGTTTAAAATATAACTTCAATACATGCATTGGAACAATAGACCTGCTGCGCCATTACTAAAAAAATTGTTGTATTAGATTTTAAATATTCTCATTTTAAATGCTTGCCCCTATTAAGGAAAAAATAGGAAATCGCTATATTAATATGTGTTTTTGAGGCAAGCCTGAATAATAAAGTGACCCACCTTTAACAAATGACTAAAGCAAGGCCAATAATAAATCAAATCCAAACTGTAGAATCTGGACACACAAATTATTTTCCAGCACAACACCACAGTTTTGGGTGTTAAAATTAACTCAGACATTCTGAAAAGCCCTTGTTAGATAGTACGTTAGGTTTCCTACTCACACCTTTTATCAGGAGTTTACAAACCTTATATGTGACATTTTGACAGTTTTCATCCAAAGAAGCATTAAGAATGGGATACTGCAATAATCCCAGAGAAGCTGCCTGTTAAATATAAAGAAACAAAATGGATAGATTTTTACATTTTATAATGAGAAAACTCCATGAAAAGAAGTAATAGTAGGAGATAATTTAGATTGATAACAATATGGATTTCCTCAGTGCAATCAAATCTGGCTTAAAGTCTCAGTAACATGTCTGTTGATGCTTTGTCATTATTAGGACAGAAAAAAATCCCAACAAAGAACAACTTAGAAAAACCAAATATACATCAGACAGACATATAAAAAGTGATAATCCCTTTCCCCAGTATAACTGAAATTGAATTTGCATTTGTCATTTCTCTACCAGAATTTAAATATCCCAAAAGTTATGATATTCAGCTGCAATGATGCTGATGCTGATGATTAGATGACACTTTTTCAAGGAAGTAATATTAATTGCCCCTAACGACAGTGAGCAGGATGAGTGCTTACATAGCACTCCAACTGCAATAGCATTACCAGAGGTTCAGACCAAGCTCTGCATTCAATGCACAGATTAGTCAGTGCATCAGCCTTCAGTGATGCCAACAGTTGGAAATGGAACCACAGCAGTGAAATGAGAACAAGTGCCTGGTGTTCTGAACAATAGAAGAGACATACTGATTCACCTAAGGCACTCATTATTCAATTCAAATTATTCAATACAAATACTGTAATAATACTAATAACAACAACAATGACGCATTCCATGTGAGGTTCATTTTAAAGGGGCTCAAAAAAATACTGACAGTTTCCAAAATTTGTTTTGTGCAAATCCAATGCCTAGTAATGTTTATCGCCATGCTGAATGACATTTAAGCTGCCCTATCCTTCCTCATTAATATTTCAAAGATTTCAATGACATTATACAACTCTAAGTGCAATTCCATCTGCAAATTGATAAGCGGTTCAATAAACAAGCAAAGCTGAGACTTTGCTTGTGATCTGTTGTAATTTAGATGATAGAAAGGTGCTCCAAACAATCATTGAAAAGATTTTGGCAAAAGTTGTGCAGATATTGTACACAGTGCTCTGGGGCATGTCTCACCTTTATGAAGAAAGGCATAAAGGAAAGCTTAACTCCACGAATTTCAGCCAGAGGTTTCAGCTCTTCTCGCAACTGAACAAGCTGAGTCAAATCAATTTCATCACAATAACCAAAATGAGGTATCTTCAGGGCTGCACTCATAGTCTTTACCATCGCCTTCTGAAAACCTGGAAAATATTTACTCACTTCTTAAACCAACAAAATGAGCTCCTGTGAATTTATGGTGAAATTTATTTATTTATTTGTTTTCATTATACAAATTACACAACTTACAAAAACTAAACCAAACCAAAGCCAAACCACAACAAAAAAACGACAGAGCACTTATTCAGTACATGCAACAGTTATTCAGTTCATGCAACTCAGTTTTTACAACTGTAGCACCTCAGATTATATTACTGCATCTCTCTCCTATGTATGTAGGAATTTGAAATCATAATATGATAATCTGCATTACTCTTTCCAGCCTCTCCAAATACACATTGCTTGAAAGACATCTTCGCCTTTTAATGTGCTTTTTTTTTTACCTTAGAGTCTTTTGTGGCATCCTTCTGCAGAACAAGTGTGAATGCTGAAGTATGCTGTTATTAAGCACTGATAAACCCTTAAATCCACTGCACTTCACCACTAATTGCATAATAATTCCTACTGTGATGAATCCATGTTTCAGAATTCCTATCTTTTTCAGCATATATTTAAAGAATAAGCAAGTTCAATTTGCAGCCTAATTCCATCCAACCAAAACATGAGCAAATATTTTATCAAATTATTTCAGAGACACTTCTTACAGAGTATGTTTTCCTAACGGCTCACTGGCATAACAATAACATGAAACACACTCTCATCAAAAGGAACTAGTTTTCACAAAGCAACATTTGCTGGTAGTCTACTGTGAACATGATCTCAAGATTTTATATTTCATGCTTTACCTGTTACAGGTTCAGTCTTATCCTTTCCTGAAAACACAATGGGTCTGGAAACAGGTACTGGGATTTTGCGTGCTTTGTCCTTTGGAGCAGCTGGCACAGTCTCTGATTTTGGCAAAGGAGGGATAATTTCAGCCTTCGGTGATGGAGGTAAAATAGCTCCTGTTTGTTTGGCCAAGTAATTGAGTATGTCTTCTTTAAGGATTCTGTTATCTTTCCCTGTTCCAACAACTTCACTCAATTTAATCTGAAAAGTACATAGCAAGCTGTGACACTTTAGTTTTACAGCAATATAAAAATAGCTTATATTGTGAAATATGGTTAAAAATTATTCCCATTACTAACCCAACATACCTACAGTTTTCTCTCCCTCTCTATAATTTGTTAGGTACTCGACCTAATTCTTCAAATCATCCAAAAATCCCACTGTTTAGTTGCATATTTTAAGAAGGAACTATGAATATTACTTACCTCCTAATTATTTCACAGGATCAATAGTGAAATATGAATTTGAGGAACGCCATTTGTCACTTAATTTTCTCTACTTATTGTTTTATTTTTCTCCTGAAAGTGCATCACAAACTTTCAAAACTAATGGAATATTCGTACATTCATAAGTAAAAAAAAGGCATTAGAAAGGCACATAAAAAAAGATCACTTAGTATATCCTCTGCTCTAATACAAATCTGAAAAAGAGAACTAGGTAGCTAAACCTGAGATTTTATTTTTCCCTCCTCCTCCTTCTGTCCCAGGATTTCTTAATCTTCACCCTAAAGCATCCAAGCTGCGTTTTAAGTCCAGTAATTCATTTTCTATCCACCGTAATCATCAGAAAGCACAATTCTCTTCATTTAACAACAGTTTTCACACATTCAAAATGTATTTGGAAACAAGTCTTTCCTCTAGATCAATGTTCTTATAGTCAGTCAAAATGCCATATAAAAGCTGGATAAAATGCAACAGGACCTTATTCAGCAAACCTACATTGTTCTCCATGGCCAGGCGCCGGACTGCAGGGGTTGCTAATGTTTTGTGACCTTTTATCTCTTGGTGAGTGTGCTCGTCATGAGACATAGGAGGGGTTTCAACAACATCTTCTTCTGAGGCAACACCTGCAAACAAAAAGAAAAGATTGGACTTTGCTACATTATAAGCATTTGTTAAATTCCAGCCTCAACCACTCTGTGATTCTGTGATAGCTAAAGTTTTTAACATGTACTTTGACTTATTGTGGATGCAAATACAGATTGCTAAATATTCAATAGGATATGTTTGGCTTTTGAGATTTTAAATTCTAATAAAATATCACAAACTTTCTCTACTCAATTTTCTTGACTTTATAAAGGGAAAAAAAATTAATTGTTAAGATTTTCAAGAGGAAAAAGTCAACTTCTCTGTCACTGATGTTTTTATGACAACAAACCTAAAATACACAAGAGAAAAAAATGTCTTACAATACCTTTCGAAGCATCGATTTCAATGTCTACTAATGGTTTTCCAACAAAAGCAATATCATCTATACTGTAATGGAGCTTTCTAATGATGCCATCATAACGACTGGTAATTGTAACAGAAGCTTTATCACTTTGGACTTCACAAATGCTGTCAAACTGAGACACACTGTCACCTTCTTTTATATACCTAAGAGGAAAGATACAGGCTAGTGTAAAACACAGGAAGTGTAAAATCTGTGCTGGGTATTCTCTTGTTATGTTCAATTATGTACATCCTCACAACATGAAAACACATTCCATTTAAGAAGACAAATTCTATATACTGGATACATTTGCTACAGGCATTTTGCCTGGCTGCTGCAGAATCCTTTGCTGTGCGAAATGAAACAATGATTTAGAATATCATCAAACACATATTACATTTACTTTAGTAAATCAGAGTTTTCTTGTCAGATCATAAATCATCTAAAAATAAGAATGAGCCAGCTTAGTCTGAACCTAATGAAGTCCTTACTTTCTTATTGTCAGGATCACTATATGATCTTCTACACAAAGACGTGTTTGTAAAAGAACGAGGCATTTCAGCACTGCCTTTCTTCACTGTACACTTTGATTTTGTTTAATCCATTCATCACTGGCTTTTTAGGAACAATTTAAAAGTTCAAATCTTTTACTAAAATCAACAGAGAAGGGGAATAAAATAAAATTATGTGGATTATCTGGACTATTAATTCATTTCTAAAGCTCAGCCTAAGTAAGCATAATAAAAGACAGACCTCCTGAACACTAAAAACATTAATGACTGAAAGAAAGCCTATATACAGGCACAGTTAGGGCATCCCATTTCTTTGACCGTTTCCACTCACAAATAAATTAGACTGCAAATTAAAAAAATGCCAAGCTCAGTATGTACAAGGTTTTAATATGTGGAAAGTGAAACTTGAAAAACTTCACTAGTAACCCAGAAAATATTCTCCGATAACTAATTGATAATACAGCTACCTCCCGATTTCTTAGTATATTTCTAAGAAAGCAGAGCTTACCATTCCTTCACAGTCACCTCTGTAATCCCTTCTCCAATGTCAGAAAGCTTAAACTGGACAATTTGGCCACAGGAAACTTAAAACAGACAATAAGAAAATACAGCATGTTTAATATTAGATACAAGATACCCGACAGAAAAATCTGAATGCATCAGAAAGTTTATATACCAGCCATATACAAACCACTAGCATAACACTCATAAAATAGCAAATAAAATGAATTATTTTATTATGAAAAAGATTACCAGCAGATGTTCTGAATAATCGCTGTTGATGACTAAACTTGAGGGCAGATTTGTCAAACACGCACACATATTTTGATTTTATAAAGCGAATGCTGCTGCACGATCTAACACGATGAATGCAAACCTGGGGGAGAAAAGTCTCAAGTGTTAATGCAATGCGCTGAGAAACACAGAGTTCATTTAATATTCCTGATGCAACAGTAATACTAAAATAGTTTCATTCGAGACTATATAAGAGAAGTACTTAAGGAAACACAATTACACTGAATACATATTTGAATGTACAATAACCATTACATTATTATAAGCTTTGCCAGGTCTTTAACTTCTTTCACTAACACAACACAGGGGTAGATCAAAGCCACAATGAAATACCAATTAAAAAAAAATCATTACAAGATCTGGTCAGAGATTCATAGTTGCTATTGTTTCTCTAAGGAATTAGCTTAATCAGGACATGCACACGAAAAGCACACATAGTATCAACTACATCAGCCATTTGAAATATCCTTATCCAGAACGAACGCTGGAAGGGGCTCCTAGACTGCAGGGAAAACCAGCATATTTTCTTCATCAGTTCTTATTCCAATCAAAGTTTGATCAGAAGTACTAACTGGAAAGCAAATTCACACCAGAGGGCACAGACAGTTGCCCTTTCATTTCGATTAATATATAGGAGGCAACCATCTTCAAGTAAATATTATTTCATATAACTTTAAAGACATTTTTTTAAGAGTTGGGCATGAGATAGTTTTCTTTTATGATTACAATTGTATCCAGAAATCAACTTTAAGAGGTCTACAGAATTTTCTAAAAGGTTCTTCAGACAAATCTTTATGCTGTAAAGCATCATGTAATCAGTCACGATTGTGGTCAAAAACAAAGCCAGTAGTGCTTGCATTGACATAAACAGGTATTTCATTAATCTCAACACAAGTTAGTCCAGACATATTCTTATTTAGTAAGATATCTTAAATTTAATGTAATTCTGGTGTTATGTTGTCTTAGAGTGCTGTAACAGTTATAAAAGTAACAATTTCTCTGCAGATACTATCTCTAATTAATTTAGAGATATGAAAACAAAAATTCAGGTGCTACAATGTACCTCAAGTAGCTCAAAACTGTAAAATTTAGAAATTATCTTCTTAGAAGAGCCAGAAAACAGCACACCTGCATGGGAAAGGTCATTTTAACTTCTTTTTTGAAAAATCCTTTCAGTAATTACAGAGTATATGAAACTTCCCGACTGCCCTCCCCACACCCCAAACTATTCAACACTTTGATACTAAGTTACACTTTTTAAAAGGTAGAATATTCATGAGGCCATGCAATTCTGAGCTGACAATGCAAGCATTTTCTAGATCAAATAATATAGCATTGCAAGCTCTTTTTAATATCACCTTTCTTTAAGGAACAAGCATTTATACAACACAATCTATCACAGTGGACACAACAAAGTTATATTATATAAGTTACTTTTCAGACAGCTGCTATTAAGATTGTATCTACTGATCTAGAATAAGTATTTTTTCTAATTCCTATCAGAAGCAAACAGGAAATCCTTTTCATTAGTCCTCCAAACAACTTTCCCTATTCAACAATCACGTAACATGGTAACTTTAAGCTATGGAAAACCATATTTTATGAATAAATTTTAAATTCCCATTAAATTACAAAAGTGTTATCTAATGTACATCTTCACAGTCCTATTCTTTTCTCTTTTTAATTCTTGTTTTCTTTCTACTTGAAGGTTACATGGTTACAAAAAAATGTTGCAAAAAAAGGCGTTCAACTAGGCCTTTTTGTCACAAACTTACAATAAAATTCTTTTCTTTTTATATGACCCTAAAAGAAAAACATTCAATATTTACCTGCAAAGACGATCACAAGAAGCACATCAAATCTCTGAACTATTTCTAAATGTGAAGTTTCACAATGATTTCCATGTGTTTTTAACATTTGGTAACCAGTGCAGGTAGTGAATTAGTAAAGTCACTGCCAAAAAAAGAGACTGGTTTTGTTACAGAAAAGTTACCATGATGTTTCATATTATATTTGTAGGAATAATTCAGAAGTCCTGAATTTTTTATAAATGGAATCTCTTTGGTTTGCAATTTTACACATTCTCCACTACAAAGTTGGTGTGCTAGTATGTTACAGTAATAATACATTACACAATCTCTTCATAGAGCAGTGTGTTCCTTCCTAACAAGGAAAAGATTAAAATCCATCAAATAAACAGACTGCACTTATTAATTTCAGTATTTAACCACCATAGTACTATTTTCTGTGTAATGCCACATAAGGAAATAGAAAAGCATACAAAAGACAAAATTAGGTTTAATACCCATAGCATACCCATCTCCATATCTTGATAGCTGGAAAAAATTTAGCAATAAAAACCCAATGAGCCCAGTACTATCAGTTACATTTATGTCACCACTTTTACACTATACGGCAATTTAAAGGCAATAATGCCACAGCAAAACAACACCTTTCCTATGCAAGTCTTCAATGTGCAGAGCTACTCTGGCAAAAAAAACCTGAGGGTCCACTCCAGTCCCTTGCTGATCCTGAGGACATATCAGCCCACTTGACTAAGAGCCGTGGTTTGACCCAAGCCAACACAGGAGCTGTGGCTGTTTTGGGGAGAACTGCCTTGCCCATTAGGCTCAGGTTTAGTTGTTTCCTTAAAAAGAAGCCTACTGTGATTTTCTAAATTACCACTGAACCTAAAAGTCTACTGCTGGCCTAAGAAAAAAATATTTTTATGCGACCAGCAGGGAACCAATTACCTGATGGAGCAACACTAAATTTCAAAGTCAAATTGTACAGTTCGTGCTCAAAGGCAATGACTTCTCATTAAAGGATACTCCCCTATTGAACTCTCTTGACTTGCTGTCACACTGAGTCATTTTAATAAATATTTACTCATATTGGATTTGTTTTGCATACATATTCTGTATCTCCAAGTATGTAGTTGTCTATATAGTAAAGCAATGCCCTTGGTAGCCTATTTTAGTCTGAGGTTATTTCTCACCTCAATAACTGGCACATGTCCTACTGTCCAGGTAACTCTAAATTCCCTGCTGCTTTGCACAAAGGCCCTCAGGCTCCTCTCTTTCCTTCTTCACAATTTACAGCTCCCATGGACAACCACCATGACATTTTCCTTCTTCCTTTTGCTATCCAAAGTGTTTACAAAGGCACTGAGAATATTAAACTAAGTCCTTTAACGTTAAAATAACCAAATTATTCCCTGGACATTATCACTGTTTCAAAGCAGATGGTCACAAGAATTAGCATCTAGTGAGATTCAAAATGCACTTGCAGGAAACATACACTATAAAACAGCCAATTCTATAATTCAGCATGCACATAGATAAGATGAGCATTTTCATCTTATCAGATTCTCCCTTTGGGTTTAACAGTAGATGGTTAGAAAACTAAAAAGAAACTGTTATTTTCAATGCTCTTAATTAGTAAAATTACTTATAAATAGCCTAAAACTAGATTACAAAAGTATCACTTAAAAGCTTTCACCGTTATTATTTGAAAGTATATGAATTGTTGCTTAGAGAAAAAAATAATAATGGTAACTAGAACTGAGCCTTAATTTTGTACCTATTTATGCTACAAAAGTTATTTCTTTTTCTGACATTCCACAAAACAGCAGTGACATAACTGGAAACCAACACTTTTGTGAACAGCAGGAAGACTATAATACAAGAAGACAGAAGAAAGCTTGAATTAAATCTTCACAACACTATGTGAGATTTTAAGCGTCCTAAAAGACAACCAAGTAGATTCTCTTCTTATGCTACGGTATCTCAACTACTTTTCAAGAATCAAGGCTCCTGGGATTCAAAGAAATACGTTTCCCTCGTTATTCCGTGCAGCCGCGCCGTCCCTGTGCTGATGGAGGAGCGGCGGTGGCAGCGCAACGACAGGCAAAGCAACGGGTCGGGCGACTTTGACACAACAGAGGAGAAGGATGTCAGGGGCTCGTTACAGAAAGGCACACAGGGGACACGGGCAAGGGGAGGCCGCTGCGGGGGCTGCGCGGGGCGGAGGTGTCTGTGCCGGGGCCCCGCCGAGCGCCGGGGAGGCGGCCCGGCCGGGGGGCACGGCCACC